>CM072157.1:6559621-6902121 GCA_036850595.1 Rhyacichthys aspro | reverse complement strand
AAGAGTAACGATGGTAACAGAATATTCTAGACCCACCTGCCGCTAATGCTAGCTTCCATTAGCACGATGTTGCGACACATTGAACGCTTATACTAGTGAGTCTGCTGACAAATAATTTAACAATTAAAAGTCATATTTAGATGTATATTTTGCCCCATATCACGCACCATTTATTCATCCATGTGGTCTTTATGTGTCCTAAGATATCAGGCTAGGCTAAGTAAGGCTAATGAACGCTCTCAAGCTGTTCCACGTCAATTGTTGAGTCAGGCTATACAATGGGAATAATGATAACTTCTTCCGTTGAGAGTGTTGTAACTCTAGTCAACTGACAGTGTTATTAACGTGTCATTATGTCCAAAACCTCCACCAATCAGTTGAACCTGCTTAAACGACAACTCAGCTCTTATGTTTACTGTTCATTTCTCAGCAGGTCAACCCAAAACTCAAAAATGGCAGACACGAACCAACAAAGCCCCCCTCCTCCTCATGGACCTGTGGTAAGTCTGTCTCTTTAAGACCATTCACATTTTGCCCCTATTTGCATCATCTTAAAGTCGTTTTTTTTCTACATGACATGGAGAAAACACATAGTAATATTCATGTATGTGAGTTAATGCTGTTTGTATTAACCCAACCTGGATCTACTGTTAGTTCAAGGGTCTTAAATTGGGTGTGAGAAAATTTTCCCATTCAGATTGATACAAGGCAAAACTGCATAATAGTCGTAATGGTCTTTGCTGCTGGCTGCTGTTTGTCATCTGACTTTTGATCAGGATCCAGAGTTATTGCTTGATCGAATTAAGTTGTTTTCTGTCTGTGTAATGCTGGCTGATGAAGGCTGTTACATCAAAAGTGAACCCACACGCTTTTCATAAAGCTACTTTACATGGAGAGCCAGCTGAGGCTTACACTTATTCATATTGGTTATTTCCTGATTTCCTTTTTTCATGTTATCATTCTGTGTAATGAGTATTTCAGTTGTAATTTAGCTTTTTTCTAAATATTTTTTTTCCCACAGCAATTTCTACTAAGCAACAAGCTGGAAACTGCAATGTGGCTGTCCAGACTCTTCACTGTCTATTGTTCAGTAATGTTTATACTACCAATACTAGGGTAAGGAAACATGATATACAAACTCCTTTTTAACCATTTGAAGATGATCTAAAACATTCAATAATTTCTTTCTACTTGTTTGGTTTCAGGCCCTATGCAGCTGCAAACTTCTACCAGAGAGCATTGTTGGCGAATGCCCTCACCAGTGCCCTGCGCTTGCACCAAAGGCTTCCCCGCTTCCAGTTAAGTCGAGCTTTCCTGGCCCAGGCTCTTCAGGAGGACAGCTGCCATTACCTGCTCTACTCGCTCATCCTGGTCAACTCCTATCCCATCACAAGTATCCTTTGGCCTTGAAATGAACCAACTGTTCTACACATACTGTATATGCATGCTGTAAAGTCATTACTAAGTCTTCTAGAATATTCACTTGCAGATGTTTTTCATTTGCCTTAACCCTTGTGTTCAGTGAGCATCTTCCCAGTCTTCCTCTTTTCATTACTCCATGCAACTACCTACACAAAGAAAGTTCTTGATGTGAGTAACAGGCGCCAGACCACTTTTATAAATGTCAAATGTTCTTACAATTGTCAAGAATCTTATGAAACCAGCTTAAAGAAGTCAAATCAAAACACCCTGGTGGTTCCAATTGTTTCTAATGTAGTAATGACCCATTGAAAAAACATGACTTTGTTCTTCTTGTTGCAGTCCATGGGGCCTAACAGTCTTATGTTCGTCAGAAATCTTCTTGATAAGCTCACAGCAAACCAGCAGAACATCTTGAAATTTATTGCCTGCAATGAGATCTTCTTAATGCCCGCAACTGTGTTCATGCTCTTCAGGTAAACTCAGTTTTTCTTATCAACAACAAACACATGTTCTTAAGCCTAAAGAGGCAGCTGAGTTTCATTCTGTTCTCCTAAACATAACTTTACTGTTTTGTTTTTTTTGCAGTGGCCAAGGGAGTTTGTTGCTGCCTTTCATTTACTACAGGTTCCTTACTCTCCGCTACACATCCAGAAGAAACCCTTATTGCCGGTATGTTGTGAAACTGCTTAGATTTACCTTGTACCTTTTGTATTTATTAAGAAATTACAGCCTTATATTCATAATACCTCCTTTAGAAGGGGTTCAGTATTTTTGTCATCATCAAATTTACCACAGAGGAGGAAGCAGTTGTCCATTTATTGCATTTTAATATGTAAACTTTGACTTTAAAATGTTACACAAAGAAAAATCTATAGGGTACATTTCCATTTGATATATCAGAGACTTTAAGTCACAGTTGGATTTTACTGCAGTCTGATAAAATATAGTTTTCAGGAGATTTGTAGTTATTTCTTAAGGCAAAATCTAAGTGTTCTTTCATTAAAGCCACCTGGTTAAACACTGACAACAGTATGCGTTGGTTTTAATGCAGGCAATAAGTGTTATCCTCACCACTGGTAGGAAATCCATAATACAGCTCTGTGTTTTACGGTTGTGAAATCTTTGTTTCATATTTAACAGAGGAAAAATACAAAAATAGGCTACTTACTCATTTATTTATTAACAAAAACTGCCCTTTTCATGAGCATTACGTAATTTTTCCAAAAGGACAGCAATCGCCTACTCAAGTAAGGCAAAGCATTTAACTAGTCATGGGACATTATGAAATTCTGTCAGTATGATAATCTTGAGGAAAAATACCACTGTTTAATGTTATCACAGTGTTGTGGTTATAACTTTAAGCACTTCCAGATTAATGGGACATATGGAAATGTTTCAGTTGTTATAAAAGTAAATTACAGAATATACCAAGCTCTGTTTTTCCAAATAGTAGTAGTTGTTTAGGCAGGGCTTTAAACTCACTTCTGTGGTTCTTGTGTAACTGGTCAAGTCATTTGGTCACATCCATGTGAAAATTGAAGGAAAGGACTTTGACAGAGATGCTTCATATCCACTGGACAGCTTCAGCTCCTCACTAATGCTGCACCTTAATATTTCAACAATGCAAACAGTTGGAGAGTACTGATAAATTGAGAAGCTTTGTAAATGTGCCAGTGCTTTCTAGTCTAGTCTCAGCAGCTCACATTAAAAGAATAAACAGTGTCACAGTATTCATACCTTATGGTACACCTTGAAACTGGCAATCGTCCCTTGTCTACATTGAACTAATTTAATTATTCGATAAGTAATGCTATATTTGTAATCAACTGGTCTATGTCTTACATTTAGCTTCTGAGCCAAATTCATAAGGCCCTGTATAATGTGAAGTCTTTCTGTCC
Organism: Rhyacichthys aspro; assembly: GCA_036850595.1. NCBI lineage: Eukaryota > Metazoa > Chordata > Actinopteri > Gobiiformes > Rhyacichthyidae > Rhyacichthys > Rhyacichthys aspro. The sequence goes on along the minus strand of CM072157.1, from coordinate 6,898,801 downwards.
TGCTGTAGAACCTTATTCACTGAGCTGCGGATTCTTCTGGAGCACTTCGTCATGAAGCCTGCCTGTCCTGTGTTCTTCAGAAGGATGTGCCTCAGCAGTATCGCCTTCATCAGCCGCTTGGCGCCCACTGGAGTCTGATCCCTGTCCTATTTGTTTTGTTTTCCGTATTTTTTTGTCCCTACCATTTAGGATGCTACTCTAAAGGAAGCAGACTACCAACAGAAGGAACTGTTTTTTGAATGTCAACTTTGTACTCCAAATCTTCTCAACAGTGAAGTACAACTGAAGACCAGCCAGTAATGCACTGAAGTCTCATGGTCTTTTTCTCCCTTGTTCTTCTAAATGTGACCTCGTTAATGCAGTGGACAGCTCTTTCTGTTGTGTGTTCACTGAAAGGGTTCTGTATTGTATCAGCTGTTGTTTTCCTTATGTCCTTATTTATAACATAACATTCTAATATAAATAAATTAAATGTGCTTATACATTTTTTTATGATCATGAAAAGCTTGAATGGATGGAGATTTATGTTAGGTTTTTTTTTAAATCACATTGTCTGATTTTTCACAATGCCTATCTTAAGTTGTTTTATTTTTTCTGTCAATGCCATTAATGTCTAACATGTCAAAACTGAAGATAACCCTAGAAACAAAATGTGCTGTATTTTATAGAATATTTTAAGGTACCATATATTTTGCTGTAGAACATATTTGGACTGAATTGCACAATGCACGTCATGCAGTAAGGGAAACTTGTACTGCCTTTGAATGCATTCTGACCTCCTGTCCAGTTTAAAATTTGTCCCCTTACTGCTGTTGTAGTTTCTGGCATATTGCATGCTCTTAATTTTCTGCCATGTTTATTTGCCTATATACAAACCACATTTTTATTAAGGATTAAACTTATCTCTTGATTGAACTAATAAAATATTAAACCAAAGTAAACCAGTGTCGATTTAAAAAAACAAAAAAAACAGCAATTTTATGAAGAATTTGGTTAAATATAAAGCAAACACAGAAATGTGATTAAAATACTATACACTAGCATACTGAGCAAACATGGTAAGTTGTTGTAGTTGGTCTAAAAAAAGGTTTAAAATACCTTTAGTAACAGATTTTAAGTGATTTTTGTTAGACATTAACACAACGTCCAAGAAGTTTGATTACACTTTGCGTCAAGTAATTGTAGTCGCAGTGTTTATTTAGACAAAATAAAATGGATTCAGTTTTATTTAGATTCCTCAACAAAATTCCCTTTCTCTGGTCGGGGATAAAGTAGCTGCACTTAAAAAAAAAACTGGTTCTAGTTTTTTCAGTTAGTCTGAAAAATAAAACCAAAGTAACACCGATGGCACTTGGAGCTCTTTTACATTGTACCTCTCAACGACTGCAATCCGAATCAGCCAATCATCAAACAGCTTTAATTTGTGGTCTCGTCCTTGTCCTATAGTGTGCAAGATTGTTTAGTGAACCCGCGTTGCTATTGGCAACAACTCCTTGCCTTTTCGCAAGTTGGCTTCGTTGCATCTTCCTTATAGTTTAACACGCGTTGACTTGTTGTATTACAGTGAGAATAATGTGTTGTCATGGTCATATTCTGCCACAATATATTTTCTACATTACGATTTCGTCGCGAGAATGCGAATAAATCGCTTTAGCCAATTAGCTTGCTAGCTAACGTTAGCCAATCGAGCTAATCTCATTGCTTCAGATAATCCCAGCCTCTATTTGCCAGCATCGTCTTGTTGAGCAAAGTTTAGACAATCTTGCGTGGGGCTTTTTCACACTTAAAGAATATAAAGAAGTGAAAAATGGAGCTGCATTTAAATCGCGTGGATTACACACAGGTATGTTAACAGGTTTTCGAAACAGTTTATGCCATTGAGTTGCATTTAACGTTCTTCTTCATCTTCTGTTCTTATAGGTTGGGGTTACTTCCCAGAAAACGATGAGGCTTCTTCCAGCACTAGGGAAAAAGGCCACTCAGAAGGTATTACATCTGTCAACGCATTAAAATATTTTTAAACCTCTTTTACTCTCAGATAAATACCATTAGTGGCTTTGTTTCAGGTAGCAATTGCTGACCATGACGGTGTAATTACATGTTTTGGGATGAAGAAGGGAGAGGCAGTGGTGGGTACTGGAAATACAATATAAAAATATGCAAGATTTGCCAATCAGTTGTGTTCATAATGAATAACCATAAATCTCATTCTGTTCTCCAGCCTGTCTTTAAAACACTCCCGGGGCCTAAAATAGCCAGGATGGATCTGGGGGGAGCTGCAGGAACTCCACAAGAAAAGATCTTTGTGTGCTCTGGCTCTCAAGTTCGTGGTTACACTAAGAAAGGAAAACAGTTTCTTACCTTCGAAGCCAACCTGACCGAGAGCGTAAACGCCATGTAAGGACCACTTCAGCTTTTCAGTGAGAAATAATGAGTCGAAAGGGTTGTCACATTTAACTACCGTTGCATTTTTCAGGTACGTCTCAGGGGCGGATCTTTTTGTGTGTGCAAGTTACATCTACAACCACTACTGTGACTGCAAGGACCAGGACTACTTCCTGTCAGGAGACAAGATCAACGACATCACCTGCTTGTCATCTGAAAATCTAAAACGTCCACTGCCGGTCCTAGCATGCCAGGATCGGGTTCTTAGAGTCTTGCAGGTTGGATCTGTCATGGCTTTAGCTGTTCCAATGACACTCCAGGTTCAGTTTAATTCTAATATGTAATGTTTTCTCTTTTAAGGGATCTGAACTCGCCTACGATATCGAAGTCCCAGGCCCTCCATTGGTTTTGGAGATCTACAATAAAGATGGAGGCATGTTTCCTCTTTTAAAAACAATTGTCTTGTCTTGAAGTCAATCAAATTCAGTTGAACTTTATTAATCCCCAAGGGGAAAAAAAGATTGTGCAGTCTTATGGCAGTTCAAAAGCCTAATGCAGGAGGTAGTCCATTTTGTTCAGTATAACATCCACCCATTTGAGTAGAAGCACCAAAATCATATACTACACACTAAAGCAACTCTGACACTCTTAAGTGAAACTGAGCAGTAAAAATAAAAATGTATACATTCTTTTAGACTCTAATAGGAACTAATTTTCTGTCTCTTGTTGGTTTACAGGTGATGAAGTCCTCTACGGGACTACAGATGGTAAAATAGGATTGGTCCACATTGGCGAACACTCCTCTTCAACCAAATGGGAGATCGACAATGACAAAAAGAAAGGAGGTATTTTCATAGTATTTCTTTTGAGACAATAGTTTGAGTTCATTGCTTTCCAAAAACAATTATTTCCTTTCTCCTTTTAAGGAATCCTCTGCATCGACACCTATGACATTGTTGGAGATGGCGTAAATGACGTTTTAGTGGGAAGAGATGACGGTACTGTGGAGGTGTATGGTTTCGACAATGCTGGTGAACCCACACTACGCTTTGAACATGTAAGTTTAATTTATAAACACTCAAAATATTTGCACACTTTTCAGTACTAAAAATGAATCATTATTGAACTATTGCAGGTGCTATCTGAAAGTGTAACATCAATTCAGGGTGGCTGTGTGGGAAAGGAGTCTTACGATGAAGTTCTGACCGCCACTTATACAGGTCAGACACTAATGAGTGTCTTCATTATAGATTGTCTTTAGTGTAGGTATTATTGATCCTTGGATAATTACATATATGTTTCTAGGGTGGGTGACTGGTTTGACCACTGAACCTCAAAGAGCTGAAGTTGGAGCGGGAGATGAAGTCAAGATGAGTAAAGAGACACAGTCGAAAGTCGAGGCACTGAGGTAAGACAGTAGTGGACAGCAGATTCTTAGGTAAACAGTGACATTTTTTTAAACTTTATTTTAAAAATATAGAAGCCAATAACTGGTATAAAGAGTAAACTGTCTTGTATAGCGATGCAAGAGAGGTGTAGCCATACACTGCTGCACAGAAGATGATTGTCTTAGGTTTATTCCCACCTTTTCGAAAATGAAATTCAGAAACCTGCACAAGTTCCCTGCATTTTAGGGCCTGAATAATTCATTTCACGAGGTCTATTTTTACTTAATGCAATGTGTAAAGTTAACATGTTTTTAATTCACAAAACAAGAGACATGAGACACCAACTCTATCTGAACAGTTGCTATCAACGCTTATCCTTTTTTCTTGCAAAATGTTTATCACACGAACATGACATTCTCACCCTAGTAAGCATTCACTATTGTCTTTAAAAGCCTTTAAAAGTAGACTTCACTGATTGAACCAAAGATCAAGGGTTACTAAAGTGGTACGGTCCACTTTTTTGACAAAATAAACCATCCAGAACTGGGCCATATTGCACCACTCCTGTAGAAACAAGGCTTCAGGTTGCATCTACAAATTCACAAGTCTTTTATTTCTGACAACAACTCTATTTTTTTTTCAGGGCAGAGCTGGAGCAGCTGCAGGTGAAGGTTTTGCAGGGGCGTGAGCAGTACCATCAGACGTCTCAGTCGAGCACAGCTGTCTCCGCGGTGCCTGTTTTCAGCGTCAACGACAAGTTCACCCTCTGCCAAGATGATGCCAGCTACAGCCTCACTCTGGAGGTGCAGACCGCCATCGACAACTTGCTGCTGCAGGTACAGACTTCAGTCATCATCATTGAAAAAGTTTGCACATGTACAAAGTAAGGACTGAAGTGTGCACCACTTCTAAAAAACAAACAAACAAAAAAAGTTTAGCCGTTTCCAACTCTGAACCATCTTGACTGTGCAGATTTTGGAGAGATAGCATAAAGGTGACTCACAGTGAGGTGGTGGACAAAAGCAAGTTTGGCAAAATAATGCTTTTGTATTATTGGGAAAATTTCCAAAAATAACAAAATATACTCACATAAATAAAAGAAAGCATGTTGCTTTTATGTTGGTGTAGGTCAGCCATTAAAATACATAAAAGTACAAAAAAATACAGTACAAAAAAACTAGTCTGTGCAATTTGAGCAAAACTGTTCCATGTGGAAACAGGTATAATAGCTGATGGCCCTTTTTTCAAGTCCAGGTTCCAAAATAAGATCTTGTGGCATATGAGCTTGAGCTATATTTTTCCGAAAATATGAGATTGTGAGGAAGTTTACCAAGAAGTCCTTTGTAAATACACAGAATGCAGTGGATGTTAGTGAAGTCCATCTGACTTTATCATAAACCACAGAGTGATGAATTCTGTAGCTTTGATAGTGATAATTTAACAGTTTGCTTTCTGTAGTTCACATTTCATTTCTGTATCCGTTTTATTAATATATGGGCAAATACAGAGAACAGTTTTTAGTCATTTAATACTTAGCATTTATGACAGTAAAGCGAAGTCACAGCTTTCACTGGTCATGTAATCCCACAGTCCTCCTCCATCTTCCATCTGAAAAAATCTGCAGACAGCATCCCTCTTCTTGCACATATTTTTATCTTTCTCATTTAAAGTTACCATAACAGTGCATGGAAAAGTTCCAGTGAAACTGACCTACATAAAGTATTTGTTTTGTTAAAAAAAAAAAAAAAGTGTGGGAGCTCACTGTTTCACTCCAGTTGTTTTGGTCTAATGAGCAGCATCCGCTTGTCTCTTTTATAGAGTGACGTGCCCATAGACCTACTGGACGTGGATAAGAATTCAGCGGTTGTCAGTTTTAGTGAATGTGACTCTGAGGTGAGTTAGAGATGTATTAATAAGTGATACACAAACATTGCTACACCCCTTTTGCTTATTTATGCCTGATTCATTCTTCACAGCAGCCCAATGGAAACTTCCTCCTGGCTACATACAGGTGTCAAGCCAACACTACCAGACTTGAACTTAAGGTAAGTTATATTTTGATCCAGAAAACACTCAAATTATTTGCTCTATAATTACTATGGTTGTCTGATTCCATTGTCCCAATAGGTGAGGTCCATTGAGGGGCAGTACGGGACCCTGCAGGCATACATCACCCCAAGACTGCAACCCAAGACATGCCAAGTCCGCCAGTACCAGATCAAACCTCTGTCCCTCCACCAGAGGACGCACAACATAAACCAAGACAGGTTCAAATAAATTATAACAACTGTGTTGCATTAAATATGATTCTGGCTGACCGAATTCTTTCCAATACTATACTGAAAAGATCAATTTCATGCTCCGTGGTTCATATTTTCTCCATGCATTTTTTACAGGCCCATGAACAGGCTTAGTCTGGTGGGACAGTTCAGTTTCGCTGAGATTCACTCCTGGGTGGTGTTCTGTTTGCCTGAAGTTCCTGAGAAAACACCAGCAGGAGAGAGCATCACTTTTTATTTCCACAACACTTTTCTTGGCACTCAGCTTGAAGCCACCTACTGGTAAAAACACAAATAATTCAAGAGAATTTGTTGTGGTTGCTTCATTTGTTCATTTTTTTATATTTTCACCTTCAGTAAAGGGGAGGGACACTTCAAATCAGACAACATATCTACCATCTCCATACTAAGTGATGTCCTGTCTAAAGAGGCAACAAAAAGAAAAATTAATCTCAATATTTCATATGGTGAGTGTATTTTTTACTTCTATGGTGATCTATAATAATTGTTCTTGATGTAATCTATGTCTCTTCACCTTTTAGATATCAATGATGATTCAGTTAGTCACACTTTAAGGATGATCCATCCAAAGCTGGAATACCAGTTACTGTTGGCCAGAAAAGTCCAGCTCATTGATGCACTTAAAGTAAGTGCAATGAAATTAAAAGTGAAAAGTAAAAACTGCAATAACTAGTCTGCTATTGCAGTTTTTACTTTTCATTTACCCTTTGCATATAATTGCATCCCATATCAGTCTCACACCCTCTTCTTCTTCTTCTAGGAGCTCCAGGTTCATGAGGGAAATGCTGATTTCCTCATCCCCGAGTATCGCAACATTCTGGATGAGTCTGCTACGCTCCTGGAGGAGTACAAGAAACAGCCGGCACACCTTGAGAGGCTTTATGGTGGGCCTGCAGAGCATGATCATGCATTTTACTGACATTTTACTTGGTGTTGTGGGAAAACAAGCAGTCTATGTTATTTCATTAATTGCTAAAGCAGATTATTACTAAACCTATGTTTGTTTTTCTCTTTCTTTAGGCATGATCACAGACCTCTACATTGACAAATTCAAGTTTAAAGGCCAGAATGTTAAAACAAAGGTGTCTTCATTGTTGGAGATTCTTGATAATTATGATTTGAATTCTCTGTTAGATTTTTTTCAATGATGCACAATGTGAAGTAAATCCAAGGCTTTGTCTTTATTATTTGTACAACTGTTCACTTTAACGACTACACCGTCAAGTCATGTTGTCATATTTATTTATTTAGATAAATGTTTGTTTAAATGTGTGTAAAATATTCTATATTTATTTTGATGGCAAAGATGAGTTGCTTTCTAAAGCCAAATAAACTTATACAAATGATGTGGTTGATTGTTAGTGCTAACAGAAAGTTGTGTAAATATTACAAATGTGTTGTTTCCACATAAATTATTAAAGAAATTGTCAAACCCCTGATGAGTGTCACATCATTTTCACCACTAAGCTAATAACTAAGTTACTTTGATGATTTTGCTATCTAATGTGATGTAAATATTTCTTAGTGAAAGTAAAGGGTGTTTTATTGTATATTAGAATACATTTAAATGCCTACGTTTTAGAAATAAATCAATAATAGATAGAGCCTAATACCCAATGTAATGCATGTTAGAAAATGACGTTCAGCGAATAGTAGTCTACAAAATGTCTAGCCTGGTTATACGGTTTAATTAAATGTAGGACTTTTACCTCTGTTAATGCGTGGTTAAATACATCCTCCTAAAAGGTTTATGCACTATTTCATTGTATAGAATATGTTTTTTTTGTCAGTACAGCTACAGACAAAATCGACGTATTGTCAGGTTTATTAATACCACTGTTTACAAATTGCGCCTTTTCCGTTTAAAAGTCTCAAACCGGTTTTGAATCGGTAATCAAATGAACATTGTCCCCTTAGGGCTACCGTAGTTGTGGCGCGTCATGGCCGGAGTGCATTGTGATTGGTTCTTTTCAATCCTCGCGGGCTACTTGAACTGAGAGAAAGCGACTCTACTACATGTTCCTGTGTGTGTGGACTGATGCTAGCTACCTTGTCTGCAGGTTGGTTGTATTTTTGTAAACTTTAGAGTATGGTGCCTTAATTATGCATGTTTTATTGTGAGTTTGAGTTAAATTATTTGCATTTTTCGTTTTTTCTTCTCTGTCTTTATCACAGAAGTTCCAAGTATCGTTGCCATCTCAACTGCTTAGTTCTGACTGAGCGGTTCTTTAAGCTTTCACGACAAGGTAGCACATCCTTTCCAGGTTCAGTCTTAAGCATTTGACTTGAAATTTGACTTTTTTTTTTTAATAAACCAAAGTGAGCACACGAGATTTAAGTTTAGCGGGAATCATCTGGACTCCAGGACTAGAGGAACAATGTCTGGAGCCAACAGAGGACAGGGAAGCGCGGCTGCTGAATATCACAACCAAGAAAACATGCTGTCAAGACTCAGAGGCTCCTTGAAACCCCGAGCTGCTCCTGCAGAGGACCAAGAGAACCTTCCACCCAAAACGGCGAACAGAACAGTCCTGAGACCCCTTCAGAACAACCAGAGGCACAAAACCCACAGCCAGCGCGGCACAAAACAGGTTTGTTTGGGGCTAGTGTGCTCAGCAGCTCCCCCACAGCCGAGTCTGATACCTGCTAGTGTGCTCTCGTTCTAGTTTTGGAGGCAAACTATTATACTCCTTTACATCAAGCGCTAATTTTACAAGCTTGCCATCTCTGCTTATGAATATATTATGGTGTCTGTGTTTTTTAGATCAGAAATGCTACGGAGTTTTAGTATAAAAGCAAGCAAACAGTTTTAGGGTTAAAGTGGGAACATTGCCACCAATTGTTTCTTAAGCATTAATTTTTCAAAAGGGCCAGCACTTTCACCATTTATTCATATAGGATGAGGTTAAACTTTTTTCTTTTTTTTTCTTTTTTTTTTTAAAATCACTTATCTATGCAGGAAATTATGTGGCTAAAAGTCATGGTTATACATTTTTGCAGAAAATTTGGAATACTTCTGTTATGGCTGTCCTAAAACTTTTTGTATTTTATTTGACTGTGTGCATTCATGAACAATGTGCCTCAATTTTGGTGGATATCTTGGTGGCCATTTTAAAAAACCTTTTGTCAAAATGAGTTCAAATTGTAAGCATAATTTTGGTCGTGAAATTATTTAAACCATCTGTTTCTTGTACGCGGGCAGCAAGTAAAGTTCAGTTTGATTTCACTTGGTCTTTAAAATGTCCTTTTATTTCTTCTTGTAGGACTCATTGCCCCTGTCATGTAAAAATGAAGACTTTGTCAAAAGCTGCTATGAGAAGCCATCCAAGCAGCCTTCCTTTCAGATTCACGTAGACGAGCCAGATAGTGTCTGCACAAAGAAGCCGCTGCCACCAGCCGAAACTCTCAAAGTAAAGTCCACCACAGAGGAGTCTCCCCTAGTGATCGACAATGCAGTGGCACAGCTCCGACAACCCCTGGCCACAATTGATATTCCATCAGCAATGGATGTTAGCCTCCTTGGTAAGTGACCTTTTGCTGCACTTAACAGTAAGTCTTTTAAGGAAGACCCCCCCTGAAGGTTTCTAATGTAACTTCTTTGATCAGACTCCCCCATGGACATGTCGGTGATCGAGGGTGAAGAGAAAGCTGTTAATGTAAATGAAGTTCCAGAGTACGCTGCTGAAATCCACACTTACCTGAGGGAAATGGAGGTGAGGAGTTTGAAAACTAAATTGTATGCTTGTGCTGAGAACAATGGGGTTATGTGAAATGCTGACAAATGCTTTCTGTTTAGGTGAAAACAAGACCCAAAGCAGGCTACATGAAGAAGCAACCCGACATCACCAACAGCATGAGGGCCATCTTGGTAGACTGGCTCGTTGAGGTTGGAGAAGAGTATAAACTTCAGAATGAAACTCTTTATCTTGCTGTGAACTACATCGACCGCTTCCTTTCCTCAATGTCAGTCCTGAGGGGCAAACTACAGCTAGTCGGGACTGCCGCCATGTTGCTCGCGTCGTAAGTATTTAGTTGACCAGTGCTGGAAGTAATTATCTTTTACAGTTTTCTTAACAATTACTTATCTGTTAGGAAATTTGAGGAAATCTACCCTCCAGAGGTGGCAGAGTTCGTCTACATCACTGACGACACGTACACAAAGAAGCAGGTGCTGAGAATGGAACATCTGGTGCTGAAGGTGCTCTCGTTCGATCTGGCTGCCCCCACAATCAACCAGTTTCTCACGCAGTACATTCTTAACCAGTCGGTCAGCAAACAGGTGGAGAGTTTAGCGATGGTAAGCTCGAATCTAGTTTAGTTTGTTAGTATTTGAACAACCCCCTGACAATCAAAGCGCTAGATTTGACTAATCGCTGCATGTGTGTTCAGTACCTCAGCGAGCTAAGTCTGGTTGACTCCGACGCATTCCTCAAGTACCTACCTTCACAAATTGCTGCTGCTGCTTACATCTTGGCCAACCACACAGTGACAGGCGGCTCTTGGGTATGCGCAACTTTGAGTAATGAAAACTAGAGTTTAGGCTAAGAAGTTAATCAGTCTTTGTTTTCCAGCCTAAATCGTTGACAGAAATGAGCGGGTACTCTCTAGAAGATCTAACGCCATGTGTGGAGGATCTGCACAAAACCTACCTCGGTGCTGCCCAGCATGCTCAGCAGTCAGTCAGGGAAAAGTACAAGGGCCCCAAGTGAGTAGATGTATATTTTTATCATTAATCACTAATGTGCAGTATTAATTTTAAAATCTTCTTCCAGGTACCACGAAGTATCACTCATCGAGGCCCCCGCAAAGCTGCTGCTGAAGTGATTTCAACCCCTGTCCTTGTAGATTTTCCTGTCCATATTTTTTTAATGACGTATGCCACATTTTCAAATGACATAGCCTGCTCTTTTTGGAGTCAGACACAATGTTTAGAATTTTTAAAGGTATTTTTATATTGATACTAAATCCTTGTTAAAATGTTAATCAAGCAGTTTTACTTAATGGGACTTTAAGGCAAATGGAGGTTTGTCAGCATGGATTTGTGGTGCTTAAGCACAATGGACCTGTAATCCTCCCCAATTGAGTTCTAAGCAAGTTATTACAGGTTAAGAGTTTGTGGCTGCCCCTCCAGCTTGCCACATTGAATGCAAATTAAACTTCACTGTCTGTCCAAGTCATCTGTGTCATTACATTCATGTCTTGTCCAAGACACTACTGCACTGTAAAATGGCTCTTGTAAATAAATTTCATTAAGTAAGACTATTTCTGCATTTGTCTGCATTGGGCTCATGGGGGCAGTAGAGGACCAGTAAACTAGTGGTTCATTTGGAACGCTAAACGTTTGTTTTTAAAGGAAAAAGCTTCATTAAACGTGGTTAAAACATTTTCCATGTTGGCCTAAGAAGCTAGAACACTTTTTTTTTTTTTTTTTCTTTAAATTAAAAAAAAACAACTAAACCCCTAAAAGAGCAAGGGAGAAAATGGTCAAATTGGCTTGCAAAAAAATGGGAGCTGATCTGTGTGTATATATATATATATTTTTTTCTTTCCCCCCTGGAGAAAGTCAAGGAAGTGTTAAAGGCATCTGGTCCTGCTCCTCCTCTTATAAACCAGGAGGCTGGCTTTCTGTGAGGAGTCTGGTGGGAGAGGGGGGAGCACAGCTGCTGCGAACATTTCCCTTCTGCAAAATGGACTGCTTACCGACCAGGAACGCACCTTCAACAGGTTTACCTTCACTGACCACCAATTTTGAACTAACATGTGGATGTTACTATGGGAATTCGACAACATAGTCTCTTGGATACTTGTGTGAGCAGTGGCTCTTATGGCTTCAGCACAGCATCTGTCAAACCTCTGAGAAGAGCACCATTGTGGGAGGATAGTGTTTAAAAAGAAAAGGAAAAGGTAGGGCTGCTTACAGCCTAAACCCATGCCTGCCCCCAGGAAATTTCTGGTGGCGTCCACCACTCTGCCCCTTGCTCTGGGCTGGGGCTGGAACATCAGCCTGTATTTCGGCTTGCTCTTTGGACTGCTGACGCTTATGCTGCTGCTTCTCTGGATGCTCCTCAAGCAGCTGAGGAACTCTGTGTCAAAAACCATCCTGCAGCCGGTGCGCTCTTTCAGACAGCCTTGCTTTGATCAGAGGTTTCAGCATGTATTGTGAAGAACAAAATGGGACCATCTGACCAAAACACTGCCAGGACTTTTACAGACTCATGTAAGAAAAAATGTTTTTGTATGGACCCATGTGTTTATATTTCCTTGCAGTATAATAAAAGCTGTTCTTATTTAGTTTGGTTCTTTTATCTAATTCTCTGCGACAAGAGTGAAACACTATGTGTATTCTGATCAATGAACACATGGTTATTTGTATTGAAAAGCTATTTAATTCATCCCAGAGATGGATGTGCGCCATCCAAGCTGAAACATTTAAACTACCGTCTAAAAGCACAAGCCACAATTAAATCTGCATCTTGATTCATGCTGATTAAAGCGGCGCATTCAGCGGAGGGCAATTTGCACTCCTCTCATCTCATTGGGTGAACTGGCAGGAGCGATGTCGAGCATATGCTGACAATGGACATTATCTGAAAGGAGCTGTGTAGTGTTGCTACTTGCTTTTCTCCATCTCCAGTGTCAATCTCAGAGGGACACAGCTAATAAGACCCTCAAGAAAAAGCGTTTGAGTATGATATTGGTCAGATATTTCCCAGGGACTGAAGTGGTTACTTTAGTTTACATGATGCATTTCGTGCATAGTTCATTTGAATGCTATTTCTCCACTAATGTTACGGGCTAAGAGGTGAGAGGCTACCTATGATTGAATAGTCTTGGAAGAATCAATGTCCTCTCAGCCCTCAGGGAAGTATGTTAATTACACCTCGGCAGAGTCTCATTCAGTGTCACAATAACAAAATCTGCCACGCTTCACACAGACCGCTCTCAAGTGAGGCCCCGGCATTTGTTAACATTACTCAATGGTTGTAAACAGTGCCATGTGTCTTGAGGGGATGGAGTCAATAGGCCTAATGAAAACAGAAATTACCATACACGATTGTTTGTTTCTAATGAGTTTCGGGTGGCATTTGCGCATCTGCATTTTAATTTTAACTCACAATCCTGCTATTTTTGTGCAAGATGTCAGGGGCTTTTTTTTTTCTACACCAGCAGGTCTTAAACTAGGTTATCTGTTTGACACTCCCTTAAGCAAGAGATCCGAAGCTTAATGAGATCTTCCATGACAGAATGATCCTGTACAACTGTGCTTTTCAGGCAACTAATATCCTCCCACCGATCCCCTCTGTCAAATAAATAGTGACATAATGTATTTGAAAGTGGCATATACAGTATAAGGCCTAATAAAATCAATATGTTATATGGTCTAATCAGTGTAAATGAGCCCAGTTATGAAAAGAATGACAAAGCAGGAGTCTCACCTCTCGGCTGTAGTGACTGTACAGAGTGTACAGATGAAGATTGTGATCCAGAAAAAACACCTGATGAAAAAGACTGATAAAATAATAAGTAGCGACTACGAAAGACTGCAACCTTTTTTGAACAAACCTATTAAGAGGATAACAAAGAAGGTGACACTATTAAACCAGTGTCATTTATTTTCATTGAACCAATAGTTATCTATGCAGGTCTATTATATTGTAACAATTCAGTGTCTGTGACAGTTTGTTTTTTATTCAACGTTACCTCTTCTGATCTTATACTGTGGCAGAAAAAACCTAGACTAATCAAAATGTACACACAAACTCTGCCATTAGTTTACGGTCTAGTCATTCCTGTAGCTTAATTTGTGATAAATGAGACAATGCTTCTTAAACAAAGCTGGATAGGATAGCTAATCAAGTACTTAGCAGGTTGGCTTAAATTTTGCATTATAACATTTCAAATTTGGATACCTTCTACACCAGTGGTGGGCAAACTAAGGCCCGGGGGCCACATGCGGCCCGTTGAGCTGTGTAATGCGGCCCGCCTTCAATGCCTTGTCCTTTTGCTAAAGGTAGCATCATATCTACAAACAGAAAATATCCATTCACACTTCAAGTTTTTAATATGGAGTGGACAGAGCTATTTTATTGAAGTACAGTCAGTACCATATGTCTTATTTGCCAAGAAACTGTTGCAGTTTTCAAAGAACATAATATCAGCCACCACTTTTCCATCAAACATTATACTAACCAGTCTGTGCAAGAAATGTCAATTTACAGGTTTACTCATGTAATTTATATTAGTTTATAGTTTACTGGTCCAGCCCGTTGACAGAGTTTAAAACACAGTGTGGCCCTTGAGCCAAAAAGTTTGCCCACCCCTGTTCTAGACGATGGTTATCCTGATAAGAAAAACACTGTAGTTAGCACAGTTGTCATTTTAGTTAGATATTTATTCTTTTCACTCAAAATATCAGGTTGTTTGCCCAAGACAACATTTTCAGATTTTTTCTTAAAATAGGTATAATCACCTGTTCATAAAACTGTATATAGTTTCTCAAGCAATACCAGTGAAACTAGTCTTTCATCATCCATAAACCCTTTTTTAACAGCGTGATGAAACTGTCATAGAAACCAGACAGAAAAGTCTGATACGATGTGATTTTTTTATGGCCCCTCTCAGGAGGTCCCTAAGGCCAGCTCATATTCATGGAGACGGAGCCATCTGCATGTGATAACAGCTGGCCTACATACAGAGAGGAAGAGACGGCACACGGTCCAGGTGAGTGGCGTCTGGGGAAGCCTACTGATTGATGATGGGTCTCATTGTCTGTCATTCAGGGCTTGGCAAATAGAGCTCACGAGTTTACCGTTTTTATATATCGTATTGTCTCATAGCACACCGCTCGTGAATTAAAACAGCACAGTTTAGAAAATGACATGCCAGTGCTGATTAGAAAAATAGGAAGTGACACTCAGCAGCTTTTTTTCTTCATTTCCTAACACCCGGAAGGATATGATTGATGTTTCATAGCAAAATGAGACTGTGACAATTCAATACAGCAGAAATGATAAGCTGAAGAGTAGAATTGTTAACGTTGGCAAATAAAAATGAGAAACGCAAATAAAATGAGCAAGAAAAGCGCCCATTGAGAAGTTGATAGATATTTGGATTAAGAACGCTTTTGTCAAATCTGTCCTGAATATGACAAACATGATCTATTAAATGCTTAATTGTTTGAACACATGTCTCCATAATCTGATCTAAGAGTGTTTTGTTGCTTGTGCTTGTTTATTTCCATTATAGGAAATTGGCACAGTGTCAGTCCGGGAGGCTGTGAGATGAAACTGGGAGCATCCGTAACTGGATAACCTGCGCGCCCGATGCTCACAACTCTCTCATCTTCTCGCAAGTGCTCACTTTAATTAAAGTTTCCAGGGAGAAGACACCGGCGATATGATGACATGTGAGCTGTGGCGATATGCTCTGATGATCTCTCTTCTCCTTTACTGTAGGCTGTGCCACCTGTAGCTAATGTAAGTTTAATACGGAATAACATAGGCCTTCAAATATTCAAGAAGTAGTAGTATCACTGGAGATGT
Organism: Rhyacichthys aspro; assembly: GCA_036850595.1. Lineage (NCBI taxonomy): Eukaryota > Metazoa > Chordata > Actinopteri > Gobiiformes > Rhyacichthyidae > Rhyacichthys > Rhyacichthys aspro. The sequence goes on along the minus strand of CM072157.1, from coordinate 6,883,186 downwards.
CACATAGTTAAGTTACATCATTTCCTGGTTAAGTAAATGATATGTTTTTGTTCGTATTTTTAAATCACAGATGACATTTGAGGGGACAGTGAACATGTTTTGATGTGATATGGCCAATCAAATGACATAAACTGGCTGCTACATCAGTCAAACAACAACAGCATTCAATCCACAGGCTGTTGCTAATGGACCAACATGTCAAGTTTTCTAAATAATTTTTCATCTTCAAACTTTTTTCCCTACAAAGCAAGCAAAAAAAGCAGTAGTAAAGAGGTAAAAATAATAAGGCTGCACAATATGTTTCAAATGTATTGTTATTGTGATAATATCGTCATGGCAATATCGGTATTAAAAAAAAAAGGTTTGTATAGCAAAAGCGTTATGGTTTTTCATGTAAAGGACATTTACTAATTGAGTCAAAATCATCACCCAAACAGCACTAAATCAAACTATGGTGTGTCTAAATGAAAAAGTCCTAGTTTAGTCCTGTTGAGTCTTGTTTTAGTCCTGCGTCAGTCCTTAATATTAATTTAACTCCTGCTTTGATGAGTGGAAGTTAGTCCAAGCCATATATTCTTGATATTTTCTAAATCAAATTAAATTAATTTAACATTTTTCACTTTTGTCATAGTGCTTTCAAATATCGCAGCTCGTATTGTTATAAGGATATTCTGTGCAGGCCTAAAAAATACCCTGAAATGGCTTCTTTGGCTATAAATTATTTCACCTTTGGAACATAGTGGTGGGAAAAATACCTTATTAACATGTCAAAATAACTGTCTGGTCAGAACCTTTAATCAAACAAAGCTTGTGTCAAGAATTGAAGTAAGTTGGCCCAGAGCCTTGCATTTCTTTCTTAAATCGGAATTAAATGTATACTGTGCTAAAGGGGGCATTCAAATATCAAAAGTCACAAAATTCAACATGGCATTTTGAACAGTACTCTGAAAAACCATTCCTCTTTGTCACATTAGATTTTGTTTCATATCTGAGTCATTGGAGCAACACTTTTCCAGATTAAGTTTCAGAGCTGTTACTGAGCAGTACGGTAAGGTTTGGTATTGGGGATCACCTGAAGAGGCTCACATTTCCAAGGTGCCGTCTGCTCTGTAAACACTGACGTCATATGAGTGCCACAGACGTCTTGTTTCTCTGTGAGATGGAAATCGTATTTGAAGCAAGCTTTCAAAACTTAAATTATATAAAAACAAAGAACAGAGTAAATCCTTGTGTTTACTGATGCGAAAGGTTTAGCTGTATACAACAATTGGTTTCCACTGCTCCCTTCAAGCGTCGCCACAGAGAATTATTTTGCATGTTTTGTCTGGCAAAGACTTAGAGGTTTAGAAGTATACTGCCGCAATAACCAGTAGAGGAAGAAGTCTGGTTAAATTCCAGCTTTTTGAACTTTGAATTCAGAGAGACATTTTGGGGTGTTATTTAAATATCACAGGTCCTGCTTTTGTATTATGAAATGTAGGCAACTAATACAATGTTAGATTCATTTCAATTCAACTTTATTAATTCCAAAGGGGAAATTCAGTTGGTAAGTCTCCTCAAATAAATTAAAAAGAAGATTAATTGATTCACACTTCATCTTCCATTATTGTGTCATACCGTCTTGCAGCTCACTGATCTCAGATGTACTCTGGCTGCTCTCTGTTGTTCAAAAGCCCAATGCAGGGGATGGTCCATGTTGTTCAGTACACCATCCATCCTGTTGTGTGTCTCTACCTCCAACTGTTAACAGCAGTTGCTAATAAGCTCTACCTCAGAGAAAAAGGGTCACACTTTTAGCATTCTTTCTCTCTTGGTATATTACTGTTTACTCCGAGAACAACTTTTTTTGAGAAAACAAAATGTATTTACTTTTTCTTTAGTTTTTCATTTTTTCCCTTGCTGCAATGTTTCTCTTCACCCTTATGAAGATGGCACACAGTGATGGAACCAAAAGCTGTTGATGAGTTCTTCACATTGTGTCTTCTCGTCAGGTGGTAGTTAGTCAAGTATTTGTGAAGACGGGCCACTTGGGCTTTGACTGAGGGGTTATTCTCCCTGTCTAATGTAACTAAAAAACAAACCTAATCTAATTTTTTCATTTCTTTATAGTATCTAATATTTAATAAAAATCGTTGAAAACTTGATTGCATCGTCCCAATGCCAGCGTCCCATTCCTCAGCCAAGAAACCAAGTCTGTCCAGGTTAACAAAAAGAAGGAAAGATTAATTAGAAGAAGGAATCATTTCATGATTTGGATTCCTACATGACAAGGTTACATTTGTCCATTTGTCGGCCAGTAGCAGTTGCATGAAAATCAATAGACTCTTTCTCATAGTCTGCCGAGGAGCAAAGACAAGAGATAATTTCATTATAAATTGATAAAGGTCAGATATAATGCCTTTATATCGACGTTTTTGGACCAAGTCAGAGATGCAGGGGATGGCTTTCCAGATATTTGCCCCAGGGAACACCTTGAGCTTTCATAGCACTCCACAACAGTGTATAAGAATAATATCCTCAACATGACTTTGAGGCTTTATAGTCTAATAATTATAGACTTTAATGGAGGATTTTAATTAAATGATTGTCCCAACAAAAATCTTTTTTACTCCCCAGAATAACTGGGCTTTTGCTGTATTTTACAATTGTACTCTTTTGTTCACATGGAAGAGACATTGTTGAATGTGCAGCTCTTAAACAATCACAGTTTGCTCAAAGAAAGAGAAAGGAGCTAAAATATATGACAGTTTAAGTTTATCCAAAAGTAGAGTAAACACAGATTTGACAAATGAGCACTAACAGTTACCCGACATACTGTTCCTTTAAGGTAAATGTGTCTTTGTCAATAAAAATTAGATCATTGGAAAATAATCATTAACTGTAACTGTATCACTGCTGGAAACGATACAGTGGAAAAGCCATTAAGAGTCTTACACGAAGCTGAGAAACGTTTAACCCTCTCTGCTTTTTTAGTGAAACAAGGTGTGACTGAGAGCATGAGGCCGTGACTGACAGCCAGTGAAAGATGACACTACATTGTCCACGGGGAAATACATCTTGTCACCTGTCGCAAGAGACACTACAGCCTCTAGAGGAGTCAAGAGGAGCTGTGCGGGACAGAAGTTAAACACAGAAGGAGAACACAAGCAAACCTCTCTTGGTGAGTAATTAGATGTGTCTTTGTATTAAGAAACCAGAGCTAATTTGTTCTTTTGTCTTGACTAATCAGAGTCGTTTACTTCACTGTCTCCCAGAATTTCATCTGGACAAAAATGGTGAGTTACTCTCTACTTTTAAGGCTTCCTTCATGTACATTAGAATCCGATTTGTTTCTTTGCTCTAAATAACAGCAGTCGGTATTAGCTCCAGTCTCGGGCTTCATGTTTGTGTAATGAAGTGTATCATGAGTCTTGAAAGGTCATTGCCTCTTCAAGCCACAGCCAGACCAGTATGCATGAGCAGTCTTAGGCCACACACATCACAAACTAACCTAATTACAAACATATTTTTCCCATAATTTAACGCTCAACACATCAACCGTTCATTCTTTTCTCTTTTTTTTTGCCACTGCCCTTTTGTGCCTGCTGCGAAGAGTCACGGTGACTCTCAGAGGAGACTTTCCAGCGAAAATGTTTGCACTCATTAGAAAAACAGTAGTATGGAGGATTCAGTATTCACACTGGTACCAAAAGAGACACCGCCGCTTCATTTGATATCCTCCATTTGATTTTGTCCTCAGACTGTCTGATGACAAGACATTGATTTTAGACTCAAAGCGATAGCTCTAACTCAGTTTCACAGTAACAGAGGTCTAATTTGTACCTTATTGTGTTTCATTGTGTTTGGAAATTGCAAGTACGTGAGTCTGTTGTCACCTTAAGTGGTTAGAATTTCATGTCCAGGGGGAGTTTAATGAGAAAATACAGTCTGGTGGCTCTTGAAGCTGCAATAAAAGCAATACTGGCATTTTTTTTATTTACACCTATTCAGGGATCATCCATATTAAGACCTTTCATAATTACATTTCGTCCCAAAGCTTGTGTCCAATTAAAAGTGTTAAAATAAGTGTTATGTGTGCACTTGTATTAGGGGATTCTAACTTTAGTACAAATGCTATTTTAGTTTTCAAACTCGCACCAGTGATTGTAATGTAGTAACGTTAACATTTTGCAATCTAAGAGCTCCATGCTTCAAATCTTGAAAATGCTTAAATGTTAAAGTCATATTAATCTGAAACTGAATCTAAACTGAGCCCTGTCTCCAATCTTCTTTGACTTAAATTGTGTGTTTTGAAAAAATATATAGTGTGCAGTCCTTTCTTCTTTGAGCTGTGATTGGCCGAAAGCTACACACTCAAAGCATCAATCTACTGTAAACAAAAGATTAAAGACAGAGATCAGTTGGTAAGTTACTGATCCATTTACCTCCATACTGTGCTAGAGCAGAGGTTCCCAAACAATGTGTTGGGACTCAACGATTGGGCACTGAAAATTTTACTTTTGGAAACACTTATAATGTGCCATAAGAATTAAATAATAAGCGTTTTCCCCATTTGTACGATTTAGAAATTTTGAGAAAATCTCACATAATACATGTTTAATAATTGTCCTTTTAAGTTGAGAATAGTTTTGGATGCTGGCACCTTTACAAAAAAATAAAACAAATAGGAACCAAAAGTGAAATTATTTTAATTCATTTAAAATGTGTGTTTTTATGACATTTAAATCTGCTATAGCTGTAACATTTTGCAAAAGCTCAAATATGGACTTGAAAGTGCTTGAAAACAGCTTGAATTGGACAGTAAATCAGACAGTAGTGGTTTTGTATTACAGTGACTCTAATTCATAAGTGTGTTTCTAGTTATGAAGGAGAATCTTGAGTTGTATTGTAGACCAAATTGACTGTTAAAAAAAGCTTAGCGTGTCAAATTTAAACCTTTTTTATTTTTGGAAACTCCTCACTTATACTTAAGCTCCTGCCATCATACCCAAGGTTATTCTCTTGAGGACACCCTGGCACACTGAAAATGTCCTGGATCAGTAAACAGACCCATCAAGACCCCACAGAAATACAGCTAAACAGAAAGAAAGAGACAGTGCTCTGTCACTGGAGGAGCTGCAGCGCCGGAGCTCAGGCACACGTCTTATTGCTCTCACTTCATGACATTTTACCTGGAGAACAATTTGAACTGCTTCCAGTGGCACTTGTTTAAATTGCCTGTGACAATGGCTGCAGCCGGACTTGATCTAGGATACATTTGAACCACTGACAGTCAAGCTACACCAACTGCCCTTGGGGTACTATTTCAAAAATTGCCGCAATCGTCAAATAGCAATATTCAGTTTGGTTAAAAAATTCATGAGAGAAGATTAAAAGTATTTCTGCCGGGGCTTTATTCTTTTGATTGAAGAATCTGGATTGTATTAGCCTTTAAGATTCATCTCCTTTGGAACAAATGAAAAACAATATGTTACAAAAGTTATGGGTAAATATTATGTTCAACAATTTCTACAAGGTGAAAATAATTCAAATGTATTGTTTATGATAGAGAGTCACAATAAAGCAGTAAGGCTCCACTTGATTGGCCAAATATACCAACATTCAAAACATAAATTCAATACCACCGCATATTGTAATGTAAGGAGTCTTTTATGATATACATTTTTCTCACCATCTTTCATAGACTGATTGATTGTACAGTCTTATTGTAGTCGGGAAAAAGGAGTTCTTGTAGTGTTCTGTACATTAGCTGCTCTCAGTTGTTCAAAAGCCCAATGCAGGGGATGGTCCATGTTGTTCAGTACAGCATCCATCCTGTTGTGTGTGTTGCTCTACTGCTTCAACCAAAGTCTCCAAACTAATACCTATAGTTGAACCAGCCCTCAATATTAGTTTTTTAATCTCATTTTCTGAGTCTGCCTTGACTAGTTTGCCATTATTATAGAAATTATTCATAGTGCTATGCTTAACATTAGCTATTTTCTTTCACCCAATGCAAAGCACAATACTAATATCCTGTGTTGCTTTGTTCCTGCAGGCTTACAGAGGCAGCGTGAAACCCTACGTCAACTTCAACGCGAAACATGACGCTGAAATACTGCACAAGGCCATGAAAGGGATCGGTCAGTGCTCCAACAGAATGAATAAGTAGCATCGTTTCTGTGTCTTTCAGGTGTTTATTACTTTTCCCTCTGGGGCAGATGGCTCCTAGCTGCCAGACGGTCTCCTCAGGTGCTTATTTAAATGCAGCTTCAAGCTTTAGTTACTCCCTTTTCATCCCTTTTCGATACCATTCCTTCATTACGAGGTGTAAATTGGATTCCACAATAAAGTTTAAATAAATATTTTTTTCTTTCATCCCAAAGCAGTTTAATGCATGGTTTTCCACATTTTAATTAAGTATAAAAGACAATAAAAGACAGTAATTACACAGATGTCAGGAGATGTCTGGGAAATCATTTGGCATTTTCAGCATGTTTGGGCTAATTAAACTGTAGAATGCACCAGTTGACTACTTTTTTAAAATGTTTTTTTAAATGTTTTTTTGGAAAGGACAACTCTGCTAAATATGATAAATGTATTTCCCATCTTCTACAAATCAATGAAGAAATTAGCAAAAAACTAAGCACTACAGTTTAAAACAGTGAGTACATGTTTAAAAATGTCTAATATTTTAGTTTTGACTTCAAGACTGTCAAGAGGTATGGTAGCCCTGGAGGGACATGAAACAAACTCAGTGGACAGAGGCCTGACTTAGCTTAAAACAAATTGAAACTAAATAAATGTAGTTCATGAATATCCAAACTCTTCATGCAATAATGTGTACTCGTAAAGAAAGACAATAGTGCTTCTCCTACCGACATGCTCAGTTTGTCTTCTCTGGGCAGCCGTAGAAACAGGAAGTAACAAATAGCGTTTAACATAGCTCAGAAGTCAGACTTCAAATTAAAGCTGAATATTATTAAATTAAAATTTAAAAAATACCCGAATCCCAAAAACACAAAATAACTAAAGAACTGCTTTTTAGCCACGTTGATGACCTATGACATCGAATCAGAGGGTTGGGCTACAAATGTTTACCTGAGTTGTTTGTTTTTTGTTTCTTTTTTCTCGACTCAAGCCGTTGTTTGTGTGCATTTTTCATTTTCCCCTTTAACGTATCCAACCCCTACTTTGGAACATAGAAAGGATGCCTTCCACCAAAACAGAGAGAGCTTTTAACCCCCCTAACACTTGAAACAATGCATTATTGATGTGTTTGTTTAGAAAGGCATTAGCTACTGTAAGAACCCCACTTGCCAGCCTCAGTAAATTATTAACTCCAATGTATTACTTTCACCTTAACTTACAAAAAAGAAAGTCACATTTCTTAACATTGCTCTAATTAGCTTCACATAATTACCACTCACTATCTCATATTTAGTGTATCCTTTGGCAATTCAGTTGAAATGACTTTTATTACAAATGTTAATTCGAAGAGAGATAAAAGCAGACTTCCACAAGAATTTCGGTTTTATCAAAAAATGGTAAGAGTAAGAGCCGAAATTGAGGTCACCTTGTGATGTGACATTTGACCGCGCCATTCATTAACATAATGCTTCTCGAACAGTAACACAAACCCTAAAAACAAGTCGGAACACTCAAGGAGCACTGTCTCTTTTTGTAACGTGTCCGAATGGGTCAGTTTGCATCGAGGTCAAAGTCTGACTCTGATAAACGAATCTAGTTGTATGAGCACACACAATGGCACGGCTAAAACTGAGTAAACACATTTGATAAGTGCATAGTGACAAGTGCAGAGCAAATATGACGTTTCACTGTAACAATTTAAAAGCTGTCTCAAAATCTTAGGTGTTTAAGCTTTATTAATGGTTTATACTCCTGATAAAAATCTCTCCGTAAAGTAAGTGGTTTTCCAAATGGCTAATGTCTATAGTCATCTGAATACATTAACAGTGGAACAAGGAGGAGCGGAAAACACAAACGTCAACATTCTCAAAGCTTTTCTCATAATGTACAGGTGCAGCTGTAATTATAAAGGCACCTAAAAGAAGGTGTAAAAATGATATATCATGTGACACTCTGTCAACTAGAGCTGTCATTACTGTACATCAGCAGGGGCTAGGTGCTATGATCACACTTGATCATTTGCATTTCTCACACATAGCTCTTTGGTTAGTTTATTTTGGCTTTTTTTTTTCCTATGAGGTATTGCCAACCCGCACAGATATTGATTATCAGCTTATCGGCTCAGAGTCCGTTCTGAATGCTCGTCTTTGACTTTAAGAGGTTGACATTTCATCAAAGCAAGCGGTGATAAGTCGTTCATGGGCAGTTTCTTCTTTAAGACATTATTTTGGCATGTGTGAAGCGTGTGGTATTAACATCTGGCAGTGCTTGATGCTTGTTTGAATCCGTCAGGTACGGATGAAGATGCCATCCTCATGCTCCTGACGGCACGCACTAATGAACAACGCCAGCAAATTAAGGCAGCGTACAAAAAGGCATATGGAAAGGTAAAGATATCCCTCGGGAGAGTATGGCTAATTTCCTCAGTGTCATTAAACTGCAAACCGTGAGATTCAATAGCATGCTATCCTACTAATCGTTTCACTAATCAACAGGCAACAATTCAGTGAGGAATTATCAGTAACTTTATGTTTCCGTGTCTCCAAGGCTTGAGAAACATGTGCAAGTATTTACCCGATATAGCCATTGTGGGCTTTTTTTCACTCCTACTGTTCATCCACACTGTCAGGTTATTTTATGACCACCTGTGGATTGAAAGCGGCGAGTTAATTGGCTTTCTGCACCAGGTTATTGAAAAGCATTGTGGCAAAGGTAATTGCCGCCTGAAGAATAAATAGATGAGGCGGCTCCGGAGAAAAGGTGCATCAGAGAATCACAGAGTAGCTCCTGAAATATCTATGAATAATACAAAGCTTTGACAAACAAGTGGAAAGGGGTTTTTATTTTCCATCAAGTGCATTAGTTAGGTTTTGATTACAGTATTTATTTTTTTTGTACGTATTATAAATATAAAATTAGTCAAAAGGTAAAAGCAAAGTCATACCTATATCTAAAATTAGTATTAATGTTCAAATTGTGATCACAGCCTATGATGCATGACAAGAAAAAACATTAAATATATGATATCTATTGTAGCTTGAATAGAATATTGAATATAATTTAAAATATCTGAATATCCCCTGAATATGTGTAGTGGAGACTGAAAAAGGTTCTAGTCTAGACTAACTTTTTTATTGGTCACAATACAAATTCAAGCAAATCTTATTGGTCAAGCTGTTACATGAATTTATGAATTTTTTACATTTACTCTAGTTCAATCAATTCTCCAACATTGGGTCTGTACCAAAAAGGGGTTTGTATTTAGGTCGCAAAAAATTCTCCAAAAATTCTGTCTTGCAGCTCACTGATCCCAGACTTCCACTGGCTGCTCTTTGTCGTTCAAAAGCCCAATGCAGGGGATGGTCCATGTTATTCATTATAGCATCTGTCCTGTTGGTACAGAGGTCGCCTTTTAGTACATTAAAACATTCCAGTATCCCAAATGAACACAAGATTAACAGTGAGTCTCACAACAATTATATATAAATGTTTCATAACGTCTACTGGACAAAATGACTGTTTGATGTTGAGCAGTGTTTGTCCCACTTTTTGATTTCAAACTGTTCTTTAAAAGCTTTGATTATAACTAATGTGGTTTATTCTATGGCTCCAGGACTTAGTCAGCGCTCTCAAATCAGAGCTGGGTGGTCTTTTTGAGACTCTCATTGTTGCTTTGATGACCCCGTCCACTCTCTATGATGCTACCCAGCTGCACAAAGCACTCAAGGTGAGGAACCAACCCATTGTGGAGTGCTTTATACAAGTCAGACAGCAGGTTTCGCATGATAATCGAACAAAAAGTAGATACCTTATTTTTTGGATCTTGTTTAGGCACAGATGTTCCGACAACTGACTTTGAAACCTTGTCACAGCAGACAAATATTATGAACTGTAAGCCCCAGCTCCAATTAGACTTTGACAATGTGACAACTCGTGCAGGGAAGACACAATAATTAATTTGATTCACAAAGCACAATTGTATTGTTGCATGTGTTCAAGGCTGTGACAGCTTTGACAGCATTTATGGTACAATATATATTTTTTTTTTAACAGTTCTTTTTAGGTAGCCTTTAAGGGAAAGCACATTAAAGCACATATTCTGTTATATTCACAATACCACCAGAGACTTTTCTTTTCGGTCCAGTGAAAGAACGTGAGACCTTGCCTTGACATTTACTGAACGCCTGCTGTTTCATCTGTTTAGTGCACCAGCTTAAATTTTTTTTCAATGGGTAATTATAGCAAAGAAAAGAACATAAGCTTAAACGCATATCAGAACCTAGTTAAATTTTTTAATCCCCGAATGCAAAGCGAATTACTTCTGTCTTCATAAAGTGCCTTCCTATAATAAAGAATCAAAACGTAACATCAAATATGATTGCTGTGAGACCACATGGCATCACCTCATCTGCCTGTCGTGTTTGCTTCCCAGGGCGCCGGGACTAATGACGAGGTGCTGATCGAAATCCTGGCCTCCAGGACCGGCGACGAAATCAAAGATATAATCAAAGTGTACAAGAAAGGTGACTTGGTGGAATGATAGAAAGAAAAACAGATAAATATGTTTGCTACATATTACCAGGACAATGTTTCTCTGGGCTGTATTGTGGAAGGTTGACTGATAACTTCTCTTCAGGAAAGCATTGCTCCTACCTCAGGTCACAGAGTGGATTCTAAAATGGATTCATAAGGGTTTAAATAAGAACAGTGCCTGAAATATAATTATTTTGTTTTATTTTACTTAATGCCCTAAATTGGTTTCTATAAATTAGTGTCAGTTCACCTCGAGGCAATGATTACTGTTGCTTCATGGATAAACAGCAAAGTGTAATTGGAAATTAAACAAATGACGGCAGGCAGGTATTTCGCTCCTTTATCTTGTGAGAGGATGCGAGATTTCTTTCAAACAATGCAAACAATTTTCTTTCTCTTATTTTTGCTGTTCACATTTGGTTGTTAGGAAAAAAATGCGTTTAGTTGGACTCCATTCACCCCATGCAGTGCAACACATCTCCTTCACGTGGAGCTGATGAAGGTAAACCTGGGGCAATTCTGTTAAGCCATTACAGGCGGTTGAGGAAATTGCAGGGGAAGAAGTAGTTCCATAAAGAGAAAATGTGAAAAAGCATAATGGATAACCTTTCACGTAAACTGCAGTGTTCTTTATTGGGACGTGACGCACAGAGCACTTGTTATCCTATATTGTGCCATGAATCTGCTTCAAAAAACAATTCCAATTCAAGAGTCAGAAACAAAAAGTCCTCCCAACTTTTAATCTCTTCAACGTGTTCACTGTATTTACTTCATATTCAATTCCATTAATAGAGCTCTTTAAATAAATAGTTCTTGTGGCGTTCTGTCCTGCAGCTCACTGATCTCAGACATTTATTAGCTGCTCTCTGTTGTCCTGAAGCCGAATGCAGGAGACAGTCCATGTTGTTCAATATAGCAGCCCTCCTGTTGTGTGTCTGCTGCTACACTACTTCAACCAGAGTTTCAGGAACTAATACCTATAATGTGGCATTAAAAAAAACGGATTTATCCATTACTGCATGATAAAAGAGTTTATTGTTTGCCTTAAAAAAAACCTTAGCTTTTTAGAAAATATAGCTGTCTTTGGCCTTTTCTATAAAGTACATCTGTATTTATCCAGTCCAGCTTGTCCAGATGCACTCCCATGTATTCATAGGTGGATACTGTATTAATAATTTCTCTACTAATGACCATCTCTTTAGTTTTGGAGGTGTTTAGAATGAGACAGTTTTCTACCAAAGCTCTTTATGGCGCTCCTGTATTCCTCTTCCTGTCTTTAATACAAGCCACTACAGCAGTGTCTTTGGAGTATTTCTGAATCTGGCAGGACTCTGAGTTATCATTAAAATCTGCAGTGTATAAACTGAACAGGAATGGAGCCAGAGCAGTACCTTGAGGAGCCCCTTTGGCCTTAACTGGAGGACATTTGTCACGTAAATTGGACTAAAAAGTAGTCACCATAGATTTGTGTTGTTTTTTTTTTTGTTATTTTTTTTTTGCTGTGTATTGTTGTTTCTAGCATGTCACCTTTAAATTGAAGCATACCATAGAGGGAAATAGTATATTAGGAAAACCAAAAGCTCTGAGGGCAAAGAGGTCTGTTTATTTGATCTCCACCAAAGAGAAGGCCATGCTGTCCTTTAGTCCACTAATCAAATCTCCCCTGTCAAAGACCTTTCCTGCAAAAACAGAGGACAGCCCCCAGGGTCAATCGCAACCATTAAGTGTCTGTAGTGAGCTCTGAGTGTAAACAATCTTGTGGCGCTCTTCTCCTTTTTCCCTCCAGAGTTTGGCAGCAAACTGGAGAAAGATATCTGCGGTGACACTTCGGGCCACTATCAGAAGCTTCTGGTGATCCTTGTGCAGGTACTGCCCGGTTGTAGCTGGAGGCTTATGTTTCGTTTTTCTGATAATGAGAGCCTCTGGTGAAGTCATTACGAAGTCATGAGAGGTGTAGGTGTTTTGCCGGGGAGCGGGAGGACAGGACAGGACAGTGCATGACTCAAATGTGCTCGGGTTCGCAGACAGAAATGTAATCTTTGTGCTATAATCTTCAGGGGTTATAGAGTTGAGGGAGGCTCTCAGCTCACCGTGTTTCCATGCACACTAACCTACTTTTGCTTTCTGTTTGTCCTTCTGTCTGTCTTTCTATCTGTCTGGGTTTTTCTTCTGTTGTAGGCAAGCAGAGATGAAGAAGTAGACGAAGGGAAGATTGAAAAGGACGCCAAGGTAAGTGAAGGTGCACGGAAAATAAAGCAAGACTATATTTATTCAACCATGGACTAACCTCCAAATCATTTGATGGGCCTCCTTTGAACTATTCTTTATATTATTGGTCACCACTGCCCAAAGGTTATTGTTTTCTTGTTATAGTATCTGCTCTACCCAAATATGTAACTCCAGGGACACTTTCCTGCATTAAAAATGATTTCTCGGCATCTGTCTCATCACCACTCCCATAATAATTTGCCTTTATAGTACAGCACAATAAAAAACTATATTACATTGTATGAAACTAATGCTTGGTTGAAAAATGATCATACTTTTGCCTCGCTAATAGAAGAGCTACAGTCTCTCACAAGTGAACATCATCAATATATTATTAAAAACAGATTGCACTAGACCAGGCATCGGCAACCTTCGGCTCCGGAGCCACATGCGGCTCTTTAGCACCCCTCTTTTGGCTCTTTTTTAAAATGATTTTGAATTAATTATATTAATTGGGATTCCTATGCACAGAGGAACGTTTTGGTGTTGTCCACGCTTAAAACAAATATACAGAGTTTTAAGCGTTATCAACATAATGCATTCAAGTGCGCTGTAAAACTTAAGCTTTTGTATACATTTATTTTACGATTTATTATCCAGTATTTTTGTTACAAAGGCCAAGAAGCGTTTCTTGTGGCTCCCAACAGATGTAAATTTTATGTTTTTGGTGAGAAGTGGCTCTTAGGCTCCAAAAGGTTATCGACCCCTGCACTAGACGTTGACCCTGTGAATTAAGCAGCTTTGCCAGGTTTTAGAAGCCATTTAATAAAGCTAGCTCTGTCTTACCATTAAACAACAAAGCACAAAGAAAAATGTCAGCAATGTCAATCTTATTCTAGATTTATGCTGGCATGTAACAAACGGCCCTCTCCGATATTATGTGAGCATGGCAGTGCTACATATGAAAACTACAGGCTTACTGCTGAAGGCTAGTAGTGTTTGTGCAAAATTCAGAAATAATACATGAATACATACATATAATACATGCAGTCAAGACGTATATGCATATCTTAATAGTATCCATTGTGAAAATGAGAGAGAGCAGCTTTAATTAAAATTGAATCAAAAAAGGTTTAGACTAGAGCTGCACAGAGGCTGTCACAATATCATTGATCGCAATATTTGTTTCGCAAAGAATGACTTCTATCACAATAACGTTATGGTCTTCCTTTTGATAGACAATTACTTTTTTGCTTTAAATCAGCCTCGAATTATTCTGTGGTGCATCCAAATGACAAAGCCATGGTATAGTTCATTCCTGTATTTAGTCTCAGTAAGGGCTTGCTTAGTTTTTAATATTGATTTAGCCCCAATCCCATTTCTCCCACTTAGCCCAAAGGAAGGGGTAGGGCTAGACGCATGAGTGCTAAGGATAGCAAACAGCCATTTTTCAGAAACTTTACAAGGAGACAGAATTAGAACATATATCAGTACAACATTAGAGGAACATAAAACTGGACTGTCATCATTTAAAATGTTTAAATCAGTTACATTTACCCCTTAATTTCAAGTGTGGTCCCTGAAAATGGCGAGTGGAAGATACCCCAGAGCCTTGTATTTCTTTATATGTTCTGCATCAGTTAAACTTGTTACCATGTCAACGAGCATTTAGATATCGCAGCTCATATCATTATAGGAATCATTATATCACGTTGCCCTTGTTTAGATCTTTTTTATTTCTGCTTTATGGCTCATGCTTATTTTACTTTAAGCTTTCTGGTGTTGGTTGTTGGATTCAAGGCTCTCTTCTCGGAAAAAAGGTAGAAAGAGGTGAAAAGAGAGAAGTTGTGCCATGTATCTTTAACTTTAACAAAGCCGCTCTCAACTGTGGTCAGGAACTAATTGGTGATGACACAAACAACACTAACTGCCTTTTCCCCTTGAGCCTTCTCAGGAAAAAGAAGTCTGGCAAGTTGTTACCTTGCTTTTTTGAAATAGCTTGACTTTAAAACCGTTCTAAAACATTGCTTCAAAAGTACAAGTGCGCTTTATGTAACATGCGATCAAAGAAAGCCACCCCTCAAAGAGCACGCTGACCAATAAACATTCGATCAGATGCAATTTAATTATGAGTAAATGTCAACAGGAGGTACATGATCATATTTGTGAGATTGTATTTCTAAAATCAGTAGATGCAAAAGGTTAAGAAAAATCAAACCAAAAGTCATTAAGATAAATAGTAAAAAAAATATTCAGACAACTGTGAGAAAAACAAAAGTTCCTGTGCTGCTTCGGCACTGTACAAGGTCTTACATCAGCGCTGTCATTTTCTCCTCTTCCTGTGTGTTCCAATAAGTCATGTCTGTGAGGTCGATGTGTGCGTGTATGTGCACAGCTGCTCCACTGTGTGTCTCTGCCATTATAGGACTTGTACGCTGCCGGTGAAGGGAAGTTTGGCACAGACGAGGAAAAATTCATCAACATTCTTGGCAACCGGAGCACGGAGCATCTCCTACAAGGTAATGCCAAACAGCTGATAACTTAATCTACATGAAGCACAAACAGGCCAGTCCTTGCATTATTTAACAGATCAGGGAACTATTGAGTGACCGAAACATGTCAAGGGCCTACACAAAATTGAAAACATGACAAGAAAGCTAAAGTGAAAGGCTGTTTGTCAAGTGTTGGCAGAGTGATGAGATCAACACGGAGCACCTGCTCAGTGCTTGTCCTGAGGGTAAAAAGTGCTGCCTGTTGCAGAGAGGTCAGAGTAGAATATGACTGCCAGGCTGGGTAGTCAGTCAAATGAAAAAAACTGGACAATAATGTTATACCGATTGATGTTATAGATTGTGGACATAAGATGACAGCCTTTCAGAAACCTTATGTTCCGAATCATGCAAGTGATTGTCCATGGAATGTCTAGTGTCAAATGTATTAATACTGTTTCAGGCACAATGCAAAGGAATGGGCAAATATTTGAAAAATAATTGACATTCAGTACAACTAATCAATGTACATGATAATATGCTCGGTTAAGAGGACGATATATGATCAATTGGGGCAATGTGTAGCAAGATGGATGCTATATTACAATTATACAACATGGTTCATCCTCTGTTTGCTTTCATAGAGGAACAGAAAACTGCTAATTGAAATCTGAGCTTAGTTTGCTGCAAAATAGTTTTTAATAGTACCACCTCTGGGATCAGTTAAGTCTTTTGCTCTGAACTGAATTGAAAGAATCAATAAACAAATACGTACATAAATTTTTTTTATTTTTTTTATTGTCAGCATAAATGTACAAATTGCATTTTGCCCATTTTTATACAAAGAATTCAATTCCATTGAACTTTATTAATCCCCAAGGGGAAATTCAATTCTTAGGCCTCTTTAGATAAATTAAAAGATGAAATAATTGCTTCAGACTTCATCTTCCATAGACTGATTGATTGTACAGTGTTATTGCAGGAGTAGGAGAAGAAGGAGTTCTTGTGGCAATCCGTCCTGCAGCTCTCTTTTGTTCAAAAGCCCAATGCGGTGGGTGGTCCATGTTGTTTAGTATAGCATCCATCCTGTTGTGTGTCTTTAACCAGAGTCTCCAAACTAATACCTACATCGGAACCAGTTGTCTCTATTAGTTTTTAAAGAATCAGTGCAGTCTCTCTAGAGGGTGGTCTTTGAGTTTTAACCAATCAGAGAACTGGAGACCCTGAATTCTCTGGATGCAATTGAGGAAAGGGGATTCCTGACCCATTTCACTTTCCAAAGTAAATGGGGACGGCTGGGCAGACTACAATGCATTTGCTAGATGCAATCAAATGCAAATATGGCTAAATGTTTTACAATAAAAGAATAATTATTTGAAATGCTTAACCTTTTTGACTGTCAGTGATTAAATGTAAAGCAGAGGTATTAATTTTCTTGTTTCCTGTTGTAGCATTATTTAAAATAGCAATAATTTATTTGAATTTGCTTATTGTGGCTTTGACTGTCTGAATCTCTTTACAATGCAACACAAAGAAGTGCCACAAATCTACCATAAATTTGTGGAATAACATGCTATAATTTTATTGCACCTCAGCATAGACATCAAATCTGTAATATTTATATAGAGGGGATATTAATGCAATGTAAGGGCGAGTGAGTAGCCCTTAAGTTACAGCATTAATTGTGACAGAAGGTTTTTTTTATTAATGGTAAGGTTTGTAATGTTCCCTTTCCACTGTGCCATTATATCGTATTTGTTTCTCTGTTTGCAGTGTTTGCCGCCTACAAGAAGATTGCTGGCTGTGATATCGAGGAGAGCATTAAAGGCGAGACCACTGGGAATTTGGAGAATTTGCTCCTTGCCGTTGGTAAGACTCTGTATTTGTATTTAAGATCATTTCAGAGGCAAAAGGCCGCTCTTTTATCTTAGCTGGTGTTTAGAGCCATGTTTACACTGCTCTCACTAGTCAGCTGTATGACATTATAATCTATCTCTTTTTTTTTTTTGCAGTAAAATGCACCAAAAGTGTTCCAGCCTTTTTTGCCGAATCCCTGTCTGGTTCAATGAGGGTAGGTAACCCAATACTTTTGTATGTATAATATCATTTCTGTTTAATAGCTTAGATACCTTGTTGGTCCTAAAGACTGCCTGAAACGGCTCGTTCAAAGTTACCCAGGGATTTTAAAGATCTTGCGACATAACAAATGACTCCCACCCAGTCCCTTGAATAATTAGCCCATGTTGGAGCCCATTTAGTCAATAAGAAAATCATTTGGGTGGGGTTCAGGGCTGGAGACAATGGGCCAGTTACAACAATAAATGCAGAGGTCCCATTGTAAGTGTTTATAAAATAATAATAATTTTTTTTTCTTTGTATCTTCAGCGTGCAGGAACAGATGATGACACTCTGATGAGGATCATGGTGTCCAGGAGCGAGGTGGACATGTTGGACATCAGAGCTGCGTTTAAAAAGAAGTATGGAGCCTCTCTGTACACCACTATTCAGGTACGGAGTTGTACAAATCTACCAAAGTTATCGAAGACATCAGAGTAATCAGAAATTCCTCGCACTTCTCATCTGATGTTTGCAAAAATACTAATAACCTAACCCTTCCACATGCACCAGCTGGCTGTGCTACGCCGAAGCTGCTTATACACTATTCATGGAAGTGCATTGATGGAGTGGGAGATTAATGATTTTCTTTAAATGCCTTGTTTATCGTAATGAGGCTGCTTTTCATAGCGGCCCATGTGAGTGCGTCTATTCTTCTGAGGCCAGATGTTCCTACAGTGAAAAAAATGATGTTCAATAGAATAGTCCCATTTGGTCAGAAAAAATAGATAAACAAGACAAGTTGAAAAGGCATGTAGAAAGCTCACGGACATTACAAAACAAACTTATTTGCATGAAGTTATAGTTTTCTAATGCTGTATAAATAAGCTTGCTGAAATTCAAAGAAAATAAAGGGTGTGTTGAGCTCAGGATTTCTTACATGTACATGCAATATGCCTTTAACAGTGCAATTAACACCGCGCTTGCAGGTAAAGAATTTTATTATGAGTAGCTAATAAAAGTAGTCAGCTTTATTTTTTACAATTATTATATATGTTTTAAGGCTGTAAAACCCCTCACCACACACTTTATACACTTTTCTCAGACAGGCATTAACATTTTCTCACATTTCTCTCTTGTTTAAACACTCTCAAAGTTCAAACCTTAGCATCTTCCTCTGTCTTTTGGGTGCGACCGCAGGTGCCTTTGTCGGTGCAGAACGTTTCGTCGACATTGTGGGTTTTGTCGGGGAGAAAACTTGCAAACATACAGCACTTCAGAGTCACACTGCTAGCGATCGAACATTTATGTAAATTTGTCAAGCCGAACGCATTCTGTACTGTACAGGAGACACGGCACAGAGGAGATTGATTGACAATGGTCTACAGTCCCTTAGCCAATCAGGACGCAGAACACAATGTGCGAGTTCTCCCTTAGCCAAACACAATGCGGGATCATACTCTGTAAAAAAAAAAAAATTGCACAAAAAAAATCTGTGAAACAGCGAGGCTGCGAAAGGTGAAACGCGTTATAGCGAGTGACAACTGTATTGCTAAAGACTTTGGGGACTGTGGGGAATAGTTACTACACAATACAATAACTGTACAAACAGTAAGACCATCTAGTAACTGAGTAGTACAATCAGCCATTCAGTGCAAACATCTGTACCGTTCATTCTCCAAGTTTTCAGAGTAAGAACCACTAACATTTGTTTATGATAGTATATGTAGATTGTCTATACATAATAAAAGAATGTAGAGGTGTAGTCCTAGAATACTAAATACATACAGCAGTAAAAACATTATTATTCCTATACAGGATATTATTTATTGTTGTTTTTTATACTTACTGTGCTGCACTGAAATGCCTTAAACAAAGACTAAACTAAAACCACTAAACAAAAAGCCTATGGTTGGATCAAGACTAAACTTTAATGTGGTTTTAAGATATTTATACAATACATTATAATATACAATAAAAGAGACTACAAATAGTACAAACACAACTTTTTTTTTAATTTTTTTTAAATCCACTGTTTGTCTGATTTGTGCTGCTCTGTCCAAACACGCCGCTATGTTAGATCTTTATTTAAAGGCCTCTCAAACTGCAATGTTGCCACTGCCATTGTTTCTTGAATTCTGGAAACCGGTGTGTTTGATAATTAATCACCACATCATCACTGACCTCATGCTCCTTTGAAAACCCGGGGGGCACACGCTTAGCACCTGGGAGACCCGGGTTCGAATCTCTGTCAGGTCATTTGCCCTGTGTTAATCCCCATTCTCCCCCACTCCCATTTTCTGTCCAGTTACTGCTACACTATCAATAAAGGCCAAAAAAGCCCCAAAACCTATTGGACGACTTTGAGGGAGACCAGTGGAATACATTTTCATTTTCTTTTTGGTTTTCCAGGAGGACACGGATGGCGACTACCAGAAGGCTTTGCTGTACCTGTGCGGGGGCAATGATTAATGCTGCATTATAACATGTTCGGCAGCCTGAATGATGGACCGCCACGCTGCTGTGAGAAGAGATGAGTTTATTGATTTACAGTTGTTGACTCTTTATAACTTTAGCATGCTTATCGATTGAATTAGTGTGAGTTACCGTTGCTTGTCATTTTAACTTATGACATTACCTTGGAACAGCCGAGCATCAGATGAGCATCATTGCATATCGTTTTTGTTTTATGTCAATCTCCAGTGAAACCTTATCTTAATATTGATTAAACATGTATCTTTGGTGTTTCATTAATTCATATTTTGCCTTTTGTGAAAGTCAACCTCCATTTTTGCCCTCATATTTCAGTGTGCCGCTAATGGTTGTTTACTTGTTTGTGCAGAGCGCTCCCTGGATGTGTTAAACGCAGCTTAGAGAACACAATTCTACTGCTGAATTATTTAAACAAGACTTGTAGACACCGCTCGCGCTCTCATTAATTACAAATGACCCTCTGAGTTGGACGTTTGTTGAGACGCAACTGTCACCGAACAATAAGTGATGGGACACTAATAGGTATTTGTTGAGTCATATAAAGACATCTATTGCCTCCATATCTTTGAGACGTTAATGGCCCGATATCAATAGATAGGAACACAGGTCATTTTGAATAACATGTCCACAGGGGGGCAGCAAAGCTCAGAGTAAATACGCAATGAGAAAACACATTACATTTCATTTAATGCATAGTATAGTTGTCCATCTGGCCCCTGTATTATTTCATATATTATATGTGTCTCATATATGTTCTAGTTTGGTAAATATTTAATCTAAACTACAATGCAGTTTTAGTTTGCAGCAGAAATGTATTATGTCCAAAACATTTTTGTCATCTGCATGAAATTAGATCATGTTTATGTATGTTTCTCTTTTCAGTCAAAGATAAGAAGAAGTATATGATAATGTACAAATAAATATTAACGAGCATAAGTAAAAGTAAAACACGACACTGCGATGCTTTGACATATAAGGCATGTGCATCTATAAAATGTGAAGCTAAGGCTGGAGTTCAGTAGACTTCTGACCTCCGGGGCAAAACCGTCTGCCTGCTGCTTGTGGACCTATGGGACCGACTGGGGGCTGGGTGCCTCCTATTGCGTGGGGGCAAATCAAATAGCTGCTGGCTGCTGGATTCTTGCATCTCCCCGTCATCCTCTGGGTCTTTCCTTTGCAGCTGCATGGAGCGTGATGCCATGCTACAAAAACTTTATGCATAAACTTTCACCATGCTGTCATAAAGATCCATACTCAGTCAGTGTTGAATATGTCAAAGTTATGCTCTTTTTGCTGTACCACCTAAAGGTTTAAGGTGAGCATGTTTCCAATGCCGTGGCATGCATTTTTCACAGGCCACTGCTTCCCCCTTCAACACATTTCACCTCAGCTCATGTCAAAAATTGATTTAGGAATCCACAATTGCATTTCTGTCTGTCTGAGACTGAAGCAATTAATCTCACATATCTTTTTTTTCCCTCTGGCTCACAATAATGACAGTTTTCACAAACAGAGGAATGTTATTACATTAAAATGCAATGCACAGCACTACCACAACAGGTCTTACATACAAAAGTAACAACAACCAGCACTGTAAAATATGGAAAGGAAATAAATTGAATTGAAATAGGAAATACAATTTAATAAATGATGAGACACACATTGGGATGCACAAAGAGTGGAAAACTACTTCTCTCAACTGTCTATAATTAAAGCTTTAAAAAGAGAATGTATGATATTGGGACTCAAAAAATAGCTCTTGAAATTTATACTTCAATTTATATATTTTAATAATTTATTTTATATTAATCCCCACAGGGAAATTCAATTGTGAGGTCTCTTGAAATAAATTAAAAAGCAAATGAATTGATTCAGACATCATCTGCCAAAGAGTGATTATACAGTCTTATGGCAGTCCGGATGGAGGAGTTCTTGTGGCATTCTGTCCTGTAGCTCACTGATCTCAGACGTCCACCGGCTGCTCTCGGTACTCAGTGTTGTTCAGTATAACATCCATCCTGTTGTGTGTCTGTCGCTTACAGAGTCTGTAACCTGGAAACAGTTCCTCTGATGATGCCACAGGCTGGAACGAACTCTCTTGGGATATAGTCTTAGTCCCACCACCAAAAGCTCCTCATCCTGACAACAGATCCTCTCCCAAGCTGTAACAGGCCTGGGATCAGTTGTTGCCATCAGTTGTTTACATACAGATATAATATAGCCGCTGTCCCACTGCCAGCAACTGCACATCCTGACAGTAGATCTACTCTACTGTTGTTTACACACACTGCAATCCCTCCTTCCTGACTCCTCCTTCTTGAGGCATATCTATTTGCTCTTGTGAAAGTGTGAATCCATTTCGGACTCAATGAAAGACAAAAGGTTTTACTCACAAGAGGGTCTGTTGTTGTGACATCCATAATTTTAAAGATATTTTGCTCTGAGACCAGTAAATCCCTAGCTCCCGTTAAATACAGCCCATATTCGAATAAATGCAGTGGATAAACTAGTACCTGGTGTGACATTTTCTTTTTAACTGTCCTTTTACATCTAGCAGTCTAGCGTCTTTGCTCTGACATCGCTTTAATGTGCCAAGATCATGGGAGGCTAATATAGCTGTTAATCATTAAGAGTGGCTCGACATCGATACGGCCCACGGCTAAGGACTTCAGTCTGTCATAAATCACCTGGTGCCACGCCGATGTTCCTCTCCACTCGACTGCAGGGAGACGCTGTGAACATGCCCCAACTCCCAAACACAAAGTATTAAACAGCTATAAAAAAACTTCATCACATAATACCCCTGGTGAGCAATACATCTACATAAATAACATCTATTCAGATTCGTGATTGTTGCAAGTTTGTTCGACTCTGATTTCCTTCTTTTGTTCAGCCAGATCTGCAGCCACTTATCTCATTTCGCGCTAACAATGCAATATTTGTAGCACTACAATAATTCAAGTTCTTAAGTTCCACAAAGCTCCTTTCACATAAAGGCATTAACACTTGGAGAAAAAAAAAAGCGTGCAGTCTGGAGTAGGAACAAACTTATTCACTGGATGCCAAATCTTCTTAGTGTCCCCGGTGTTCTCCCTACTTCGATTTTTCCATCACAGGCCCACTCCACTTCAGCCAATCAGAAGCCACGAATAGTCAGACCACTACATCGTCCGAGTCAGAAGAATGCCTTTGAATGAAAAAAAACAAAACAAAACATATACTATTTGCTTTCTTTGAGCTTTTAAGAGACGTCTGCAGCAGTAGCACAATGTAAAGCAACCATTATTATACACTCAGTGAGGCAGAGAGTGTATAGCAGCCCATTTAGTGTCTCTGTATTAGAAGCATCTACTCTAAATGAGCATAATGGAGCATCCCTGAACAGGTAATGGTCATTGTTATATAAGGTAGATTAAAGCAGGTCTTCTTCGAATGGAGGGCAATTTCAAAACATTACCAACAATGAAGTCCTTGATGGAGCAGGTAATGTTATCTGTGATGAGTATGTATGTGCGAAATCTGTTTCAAAAGACTTGCAAATGGATGTTTGGTCCGTCTGCACGAGTTTCGATACAACTTCCTGCATTGTGTTGGGAGTTGTACTTTCGGCAGTTGGTATTGTAAAGTCTTCGTCGAAAAAAACAAACCTTAAACCCACTTGAACATACTTTATATATTGGTATTCTTGCATCTGTAGCATTCCAACAATGCCCTCTAATTTCCTTTCTGTTGCAGCCCCAAAGCCTTGAAATGTCCAGTCTGCCAAAAAAAGGAGACCAGAATGCGACCTGCAGTGAGTCAGGGGGTGGTAAGGTAATCTCTTATGTTACAACAGGACGTGAAGCTGAACAACATAAAAAAGGAAAGTCAATGACCTTTCTTGAATTACAGCATGTCCTGGGGCTGATCTGTTCTAATCGAATAAAGGGTGTGGTACTTTTTGAAAGCACTGTAGATCTTTATTTTTATTCCAAAATGACACGATTAAGAACATTCTTTACTTTAACTGAAAGAATGGAAAAGCTAATTACGGAGAAGTATTTCACTTGCTGATATTCACAGTGACAAAAAAGAACAGCATCTAAAGGTAAATGATGTCAAATTATGCTGGAACGGAATGGATCACACACGTCAAAAATAAATGTTTTCAAAGGTGTATAATTACCTCTTTTCATTTCCCGAACATGTAAATCGCAAATTTAAAGCTCTGTGGAAGCAAGTGAAAAGAGCTCTCTTCCTAACTTCCCTGCACTGCAGAAGCTCATTTATGTTGTTTTTGAGCCCACAACCTTTGATAAAGGAAGGGGAACCCATCATCATTCACAGACATGTCCCTAACCTGACTCCGCCAGATAGAAATGCTCCACAGATCACAGTCTGTTTCACTGTACCATCTGGGAAGGCTTCCGTTAAAAGCATTTGCAAAAGGGAAACGCCTTCTGTCAAAAACTTGGTGTTGATTGGATGAAGCACCGACTAGTATCAGCTTATCATGAGGTTTCTTTAACCAATCATAGCAACGATATGACGTGCCACTCTTTGCGCTTCTTTCAAAGAAGAAATACTCTCTATTTCTGATAAAACTGTTTCGAAAGCAGCATCAACACTAACGTCTTTCCGCGCAGCCATGTTGAAAACAAAGAGAAGAGAGCGCTTGTTGTTTTCTTCAAATTAAAACCCGCCTCTACCTGTTAGTGCTGCCACATCATTGGTCAAAAGAGTCCAGTGAGCCCGCGATTCGCCGACTCAACAAGATGGATTTACAAGAGTTTGGGAAACTGCCAAATCTCGCGAGAATCCAGCTGCAGCGCAAGGTTAACATGTCCCTGCAGGCCTACCGTAAGTGCTCACAGACTGTAGGAAGAAAGGGTGTGAGGTGGGATTGACATCGTTGCATGCAAAACAGTAAATGTCAAATGGCTGCATGTATGTACTGCATTTCTACCAATGAGTCAAAGCAAGACAACATCACTTTTCAGTTTTTGCACCCACTAAAGGAATCTGTCTGCTAATGCAATGCTGTAAACTCACATGAGACTGTTACTTTTCATTATCTATCATATGAGAAGACAAGTGCACATTGGATGTTTGAAAAAGAAATGACTCCACCTTTTGGGGTAAACATAAAATGACTTCAAGGCTACACCTCCTCATGATAAGCTAGGTTAAATGAGGTAAGCTAATTATGTCGCATTATGTCGCATTTAGTTTTGACTAAACAACATTTGGAACTAGTCACATTTATCTTGGCTGGTCTTTGCTGATCTCTGTTTTATTTTTTCAAAACACAGTGACAATTTGAGAATAAAACAGTCAGTAGAGTAACAGCCATAGCACAGATTTACTTGAAGTATAAGCTTATGTTTTGATAATTACATATATTCCCTTTAATATCTGCTTTTGTCCATATTGTACATTTCAACACCAGGGATTTGATAGATTAGTTTTTCTAATCTGTGTTTTCATTTCCTTGGACCTGGGGCTGGAGTAATGTAAGATGATACATTACAGATTTTTCCCCTCATCCCTCAATCTTTGTGATATACCTTCACATAACACTCACAGTTAGTAAGATACCTGTGTTGCAGATGTTTCTGTCGGCCGTTCCTACGTTCCCAAGATACCACTGTGTGCACTCCCCACATTTATATGGCACATAACAACCCACAAGTAATAACCCACAAGGACCTCATGTGTATTACCCTTGTACTTCCTGTACATTATGTGACATGATTGCTCGTTCAAGGACATGTTTTCAGGATTTCAGGCAACCTTTAAGCTTATTAAACGTAAAAGCACTGGGAGACATAAAGATAATTGGGTGGGCTTGGCAGGGCATGTACTACTGTGTATCTGCCCACAGGAGAGGCAGCAGTCCTCAGTAGCATGTTGAAGTATGAGTTTTTCCCCATAGGATGGTTTAGAGATATGGCACATAATGAGAACATGAGAGGGTTTTATGGTCATATGTTCAAATAAAAAAAAGAAGTCTCTAAGAATAGATATGAGAAGTGAACTTTTCATATGTTGGTAGTAATAATAGTTCAAGGGCATACTATGAACAGAAACAAAGAATAAAAAGGGCTAGTGGGGCCATCCTAAAATTTGTTATTTTATTATTATTTTTTGCACACTTCATGAATGATCATTTTATCAGCAATTTGTTAAGAGAGAGAGAGAAATTATATATATTTTTTGTATACAGGAAAATAAAGTCTTTAAAGTTTGTTGAGTACAGGGGCATGGACAATAAAAACTGAACAAAATGTCAAAAGCAAATGTTCTGAATGTACTGGAACTAAACTGCGTAATCCTTTATCTTAGTTGAAAAAAAATCGATGATTAGCAAATTATTTATATTTTGATACTATAATGTAATATATACCAATAAACTAATGTTATGAAGCAATAAAATCTAGAGCAATCTCATGTACTGTATATGCTGCCAGGGGCAACAGGCAACAACAACACAGAGAGGTAGATTTTACTTTCAACAATGTGTGAATTGTGTATTTTGCCTGAAAACATGAATAAAGTAAAGTTATTTTACTTGGTAGAGGCTAACTGATGTTACTTTTATCTTGGTTGGAGTTGGAGTTTCTTCAAAGTTTAATGAGCCCATATGGTTGAGTAAATATCATTTGTCTTTGAAAAATGTTTGTTTTGACCAGTGCACTCAACAGCAACGGGGCTAGTCCCTTTCAGTTTGTCTGCCTTTTCCTGGAGTTTGTTTTATTTAATTGGTGAATTAAACAGAGTAACAATCTGAGACCATAGCACTTGAAAATCTAGGCCTATGGTTAAGTAAAATTGTTTTCATTCAATTCTTCATTCAATTGATATCATACATCCTTATCTAGATGGGGAAAAAAAATCCACTTTGATCTTAAATTAATTTCTACATCTCAAGGTGGTATGAGAAAAAACAGCTGGCCTTTGCCTTTGATTTTTACAAGTGGAGCCGAGCATGTGACTGTTTTATGAGAACAGGACTTCAGAGGCCCGTCAGTGCCAAGGTATGCAAAAAGAAAATCTGACTGCCTCTGGTCAAATTACTGTGTCAATACCCAACATGCTCAAACCGCTAATCTCCTGCAAAATGGTCTCAGTGGTACTGTGCACACACAAATCTGACACGATGGGATAGTTTTGTGTTAATATCCAACAGTGTTTATTTATTATGTGAAAACAAAGGAAAAACGTTGTTAGTGCCGGGTTTAGTTTGAAGTTCTTGTTCTTGTTAGTCCAGAGTTTATCTGAGTTGTTCTTGGTTTAGTCCTGTTTTTAGTTCACATGTAGCCCAAGTTAGGGCTTGTAGTTCCTATTTAGTTGTGTATTTGGCCGAGAACTACATTCTTGTTCTGTACTAGCCCTGGTTTAGAGTTTTATCTTAATAACCGCAAGGAGTCCCTTAGTTTCCTCGTCTGGTTCTGGTTGATTTTGCATCTAGTCAAAATTTCTGGTTTAGAATAATTTAGAAAAAAAGAATCCTGTTTGTTCCTGTGTTTCAGCCAGCTTTAGTTTTGGATTAGATCTAGTACTGGTTTATACTGGATAGTCTAGTCCAGTTATGGTGTTGGTCTTATCCCAGTTTAGTTTTAGTCTTTGGATTTTTTTTTTTTAGTTCAAGTCAAAGTAGGAAGCAATTGCTCTAGTTTGATTAGCTCTTGGTTAGCTTTGCATTCACAGTGTTTTTCAGCAATGGACTAAAAAACTAATGGAAACAATTGGTTTATCAGATAAAACGCCCTGTGGACAAGAGCTTTTTGGCAGTGGACAAAACTAAATGGATTGTTTTCTGTTTTGGTGTTAACACATCCTGGGTCTGTTTTAACAGCACTAAACATGGCAGATGTTAACCCACCCATTGTCTAGGCCTAAGTTAAGTTGTGATTTAATCCTGGGTAAAGTCATGATCACTTAAGGGCCATTGACACTGCTTCTGCTGCCTCCTCTTCTGTAGAGACACTGCTTGTGCATATACCGTATGTCATTATTTTCAGAGTGGATGGTGGCTTCACAGTTTACATGAGAGTGTGGCGGCAGCCGCAATGAAACAAAAACGCCTTCTCGGCCAGATTGAAAAGTTCGCTTTTTTGTGAAGTGACATTGCTGGCCTCGGGTAAACAATAGGCCAATCCACAGCAGGATTGTTGTGGCTTCTGCAAAACGTGTTGTCGTGTTAGCAGCCTTTGGTCTAGGCTTTAGTTCTTGTTTGTCCTTATGTTGTCATGCTATATAAATGTACATATATGCTCGACTACTACATGACTGTTTATGACATACGCAAATATACATACAGCTATTTTTATCTGGTTTTGCACTGGTTTAGTTCTGGTTTAGTCTCAATTTAGCCCTAATTGTTTGAATTCAAGTTAATTAGTGACTTATTCCTTATTTTAGATCAAATATATGCATACATACACACTTGTAGAAACTCTATGTCTACTAAAACACAACATAAGAAGCCAGAAACACATATAATGGTCAATTTAACTTCCAAACAACATTTGATGCACGTGTCACACTGCAGCAGGCCTCATTATCAATGTGAGATAAGACAGGCATTATGGTGACTGCAGAGGCATAGACCACAGTTCATCTCTATGTGTCAGCAGTCGTAGTCCTTTACCATGGTGAAAAAGAAGGTGCAGACACTTGACCAGGAGTGAGAACAGTACTCCTCTGCCAGCTTCTTGTTAGCGCGTTGACAGGATTTGACAGCCAGGGGGGAAGGTGTCGGACTGAGATGTGTGCTCGCCTTTCCCTCTGTTTTTTTGAGCCTGAAGTGAGCCTCTCTTGGAGCTTTCCTACACATCCCTGCTTTCACTAGCGCGTTGTTGTTCTGGCACAAGTCCTTTTGCTTCCTGAGAGCCCTGGCGATCTGCTTCCAGTACAGTTTGGCGTTTGCGACGTACTGCGAACACAACCCCGGCCGAGCTACAAACTCACAGCTGCTTCTCTTGCCTCCTTTTTTGCAGGTGATGCCCATCGTAAACTGGTCGTCGCCGGTCGCAGCCCAGGTGCACTGGGCCTTGTCTCTGGTCTCCATTTTGCCCTTGATAGGCTGCAGGGAGGTGGATTTGGTTTGGCGGCCCGCTCTCAGCCCTGCCCGGTCCCTGTCCATCCCTCGTGTTTTCCGTCCATTGGTTCGTTGACAGCTGCTGAGCACCAGCTGATGGGAAACACAGGCCAGGATCAGCAGGATGGTGGCGTTGGTGAGGAAAGCCATGGAATCTGGACTAAAACCTGCAAGAGGATAAGGTGGGATTTAGGTTTTTGACCTTAAGTCCCCTTGAGTATTTCATTGTTTCATTCATAAACCACTACAAGACCAGGCATACGGAGAGAGCACAACTCTTTTCATTTATAGTCACAAAATTTAGTCAAGTTTATATTACAACAAGACAAAACCAGGCAGACCTAGAAGCCAATGATAATCAAAACAATTAGGGGTAGAAAATTAGGGAGAAAAACAACAACAAATGCATTAAAGGCTAGTGATTGGTAGGTATGATATTCTGAAGATATGATAACTGGCCTATTCATATAGCCACATCAAATAAAAAAATGCTTTTGACTGCATGTCATTTGCGTTTCCTGAGTCTAACGCAGCTGGACACTCGAGCTAGAGATGGAAAAACAAAAAAGACACGCTGCTAAATGGACAAATAAAAGGGATTTCTATTGTGTGAAGATTTATCAGAAAATCCAGCTTGTTATACCTTCAAACACAAAGCATCTTCCTACACAGCTGAAAGGCATTTAACATCAGGCATTTGGCTCAAAGAGAAAAAGAATTAGATATAGGATACACATTTGAGCTAGAATAAACATATAACATTCACAATTAATTAAAAAAGCCCCTTTGGTATTTAAATAGGCATATATTCTCCACATGAGCTTGCCACAAACACCAATATGGCATTTCACAACTTTATTGCTCCATATTTGGCTTCTGCTCATTTTGTTTTATTCCAACAGACATCACACTGGAAGCTAAAACTCATTTGATTTAGTTAACAACTCGAGTTCTAGCATCGCACAAAATATTGCCAATTTATCTTTAAATCAGACTGTAGTGTGAACAAATGTACGTTAGTGGCACCAGAGAAAGAGAAGTCAGTAATTAGACAGTGTTCGTATGTCTTTGTGTAAGTACAATTCAGCTCACTGTAAACCACAAGACTTCATTCAGCTAATATGGAAAATACTAAAGTGCTTTATATTTATTGTTAGCCTTATCCATAGTTACAATATGAACATGCACCTTCACTTCCCTGGCAACACTGCAGGCCCATACTTTATGCTTGACTTAACCCATTTGGAATAGCCTATAGCTAATATTATAGGATTACTTTACCCTAGGATTAAACTAACAATGTAAATACAACATAAACACTGCAAAACTGGGGCTCAGCTCGGGAACATTATACAATTATGGATCGAGCTACATGTTATGCTCAGTGGCAGCCACTGTTTCATTTATGTGCAACTTAAAGCACTCCCCACAAGTCACTGGGTAAATATCCATATTCATAATGTTATAAATTAGCACATGCAGCATTAAGCATACAGATTAAACATCTACAAAAGGTGAAAGTGGATCACAACTTGCTGAACAAGCACAAACATCTAACCATCTACTTTTATATTGGAAAGATGACCATGAATATCATCTGCAAATCAAAACTAATCAAGACAGCAGCCTTCAGTGTTTATCCTTGTATAATCTTGTAAACACTTACCAGCTCTGTGTTGAGACACAAAGGTAATCTGTGGTGACAGATTGTACTGCTCTCTTGAAGAGTTCCCACCTGTTTGCAGTAATTTGACTTTGACTTTTTTTTTTTTTCATAAAGACATGCAAATGAGTGCGAGCCTTCTAGGACTTTCCCCGGACCATCTGGTAGTACAGTGTGCCAATGATAAAGTGACTTGGGGGGAAAAAATATGCTGAAAAAGCCACATGTCTAGGCAGGACAAAATCACTTAGATTAGTTTGAGCTTCTGGAAACGATGCACTAGTGACATCAACAGGTCAATTTTGGCACTGCAACAAAAGCCTAGAGTAGAGACTAACTGGTTGAATTGTGTAGTAAAACAGTATATGGTAAATTCACAATCATACAAAAAAGTATGACTCATTAGCTAAATGGACATCTGGTTCCGAACTGACATAAAGGCCATAATACAACATTAAACAGACTGTACCTGATATTTTTTTCTTGTAGTTGTAGAAAATGGTTTAACCCTTAAAGAACCAAGCCATTTTTTCATATTTTTTGCCCGCCTGGTCTGTCTGTGTATTAATGCATGTATAATCTTAACCCTGTCAAGCACAGTCAAGTAATACACATCTTTTTTTTCAGGACAATCTGGGCTATCAGAATATGTATGTTAAAATTATGTCACATGATGGGATTAAAAGTTATATGACTATATAAACAAACAAACAAAATAAACGAAAATTGAATTTTACAGAATTTGATCTAAAAAACACAGAACAACAATGTACAAGCTTTTCCATTTGCAATTATTATTCTCTCAGGCCTTGGCTATCAGTAAAAAAAAAAAACAATAACTTTTTTTAAAATTTGAAATCAGAGTAAATTAAACATACATGTGCCTCATGCGCATTCAAACTGCGCAATAAGTGCGTGCCATACACTCTGTAAAGCTTGTGCATGAAGCTTGTGTACATTTTTATGGGCAAAGGTTGTGTGTAAATGTTTCTTTTAGCCATAAACTTTCTTTTCGATACTGGTAGTGAACTTTCTTCTCTCAAGATGATCTTTGGTTACTCCTGATTGGATGGTAACCTCGTAACAACAGGAGAAGAAGAATTGGGCAAATCTGATTGGTCGAAAGTCCGGCCAGAAGTCATCATTGTTTACGTCAAGCCTCAAAATGGAGGTCCGCTATCATGATTTACACGTTTTGATCACAAAATGTCATAAATAATCACATTATGACGGCGTTAACATGGTGGATTTACTGAGCGAAGTTTCCGGAAAAAACGCCGCGCTTAACGGCTGAATTGAAAACTTTCTCGAAAGGATAAAGGATACAGCACACTGTAGATTGCCGAAAGGGTAAGCTTCAAAACACAATTTTCCCATTTAAGTTCTGTTGTGTAGTTTTAGAGCTATTCAGCAAAATACCGATGCTGCGGCGCTGGGGCGCCGGCGCTCCAGCGGAGTTATGAGGGTTAAACCCCAAATAGTTGTAAAAGCAATAATTTGTGAAAAAACATCTACTGTTTATTATAAGAGGTTGATATAGATAAGAACCTGTATTCATGAATAGAAAACCTTGGCCAATCAAATGCTCGCAAAATCACACGTTCGAAAAAGGAGCACTCCCATTGGTCTACACCGGCTTGTCATGTTCCTGGAAGTTTAATAGCTGCTGATAAAGTGTCAGCTAAATATGAAGCCTAATATTCTCTACCCAGGCAATACCATTAAACACATGTTGTCATTTGCATCTTGTTTATGCACAGTTTTGAATTTTTGGTAGCTAATGCTAAAGTGTTCATTAGCATTGGCTTACGCATGAGCTCATATGTCAGTGATGCCTCCATTAGCATGAGCAATCATTTCATCTCATCAAATGTGTGTGTGCAGTAAATACTAAAGAAGATGTAATATGTAGCCTACTTTTATTTATTTATTTATTTATTTATTTATTTGTTAGGGTAAAATAGGCTAATTAAATTACAGTAGAGTTGGATAAAATAATGTATCTTTATTGAATAACATTCAACATTCATTGTAAAAAATACCATAAAATCAATCAATGCATTCTCATTGAAAATAAGTGAGTCGTATTCATGATTACAAGTTACACAAGCTATATACAAGTAAACAAATATGATACAAATAGAGTGTCGCCTTTCTTGTCTTCCTCAGCTAGTTTTTAGTGTAAAGCAATAGAAAACACCAGGCTAAGTGCGAATGTGTTTTTCAGCATCACTGGGCAGAATTGCTCTGGAGGTGCCGGGTAGTGAGGTGCTTCCATGCAGGCGTGATTTTGTGCAGATAGCTCTCGGTGGATGATGGTGCATGCTTGGTTGATGAACAAAATCTCGAGCCAGACATTTCATTTCGTTTGGAGAAGTCCCAGCAATGCTTTGGTTCCCCTGAAGAGAGCACTGTAGTTCTTCCAGCGCAAACACACTAAACTGGGTTTAGCTGGACATCACATCACCACATCTGTAGATGAGAAAATGAGTGGTGTAAATATAGAGTTAAACAAAATGTTGGAGCAAACATCAGGGAAATCAAGGGTAGTCAGATATTGCT
This sequence comes from Rhyacichthys aspro, assembly GCA_036850595.1. Classification (NCBI taxonomy): domain Eukaryota; kingdom Metazoa; phylum Chordata; class Actinopteri; order Gobiiformes; family Rhyacichthyidae; genus Rhyacichthys; species Rhyacichthys aspro. The sequence goes on along the minus strand of CM072157.1, from coordinate 6,849,972 downwards.
CAAAACGTTTTCAAATTCAAAAATAAAAATGTAATTGGATTTAAAAAAACAAACAAACAGTTGCTTCTGTTTTAAGTGAGAAAAAACTTTGTGGGTAGGCAGGCCCAGTTCTGATGGGTACTGTGGAGCAATGTTTAGATTTTCACTTTAAAAAGGAGAGTATGTTTATTATTAGAGTTTCTAATGTAAAATTAGTATCAGTAGAAATTTACCTGTAAAAAATTACATTGAAAAGGCAGCTGTTTTTGCATATACTGTAACATTTAGAGTTACATGTTTTTTGTTCTTGCAGCACAATAGTAAGAAAAAAACAGCATTCTATATTTTTGACATAATTATGTTGTCATTATGTATTTTTTACTAATCAATTCAGTTTCTTGTAAATTTAAATGCAGCTTAATTTGAATTACTACAGCAATTACCCTTATGTAAGCCTATGCAAAAACAATCATTCTCATATTTGTACATTCAATAGTTTGTAAGACACTACAATATATCACAAAATAAATCTAAAATTATGCCTTCACTGTATTCACTGCATTATGGTGACAGTTATAATAATGAATGAAATTAATGTTCAATAAAAATAATGTCCAGTTAACCCATGTTAAAAATCATAATACATAATAAAAAAACTTTATTTATATGTGTACATATTTTTTGTGTTGCAGTGTGCATAGCAGTGATCAATAGTATTATTAGTAATAGTAATATTCGTACCCTTAAATAGGTCTTTAGTACTGTATAAAAGGGTAATAATAGAGAACACTGTAAAAATTTTGAGACATATTTCATTATCCAACTCAATCCCCAACACTCACCTCGTCTCCTACTCCCTGAACAGACCGATGACATACGCACAGACCCCTTGCAGTGACTTCCAGCAGTACAGCCTGGCCATCCTCTTACGGTGACTTTCCACTGTGGGTGCTGCCGGCTGCGCTCCACTCCTCTGCATCTCCCTCAGTGGCCCCCGTACTGGCTGCCTCTGCATGTGCCTGGACCACGCTGGCCTGGTTGGTGCAGGTTTGGGCTGAACTCTGGCCGGGGTCCCCGCTCTTTCCGGCTGACGTGGGAACGAAGCCGAGGAGAACACCATTTGGGATTCGTCGGCGGCCTTCCTGCACATGTGAGGCTTGATGACCCTCGGAGCTTGGCAGGCGTTGGCTAACTTTCGGAGACCCCACATCATCTGGACGAAGTAGTGGCGGGGGTTCTTGTTAAAGGAGCGGCAGGTGTAAGGCTTGCCGACGTACTCGCACCAGTACGACCTCTTGGGGCCCTGACAGGACACCTTCAGTTTGGTGAGCTCCCCTTGTCCCGTGATGCTCATGGTGCACATGTCCTTCGCTTTGGTTTGGAACTTAATGGGCTCGTTCCAGATGTTTTGCCTCCTGTCGCTCTGAGCTTCGGCCGCCCAAAACAAGCCACAGGCGAGAAGCAGCGAGAGAAGGGTGCTGGCTTGGCTCCTCATGTTGTCACACCGAGTTGGAGAGTCAGATTGCTTTAGCTAATGGTCCTCCCAGCTATTTATTTGCAAAGCACACAATGGGGGAATTCAGAAAAAGCAATGTACAGACGGAGGAGGACCAAAACTACCACTTATGGCTTTTGGAGGAAGTGAGGGCCACATTTTTAACCAACACATCCAAAACTATGGCTTGATGTTATGTAATAAGTGCACACTGCAAACACGTGTAGACATTCCTTCAAACCTCACATTTACGTCTATCGCACCCTGCAGCAAATTGAAAATGATGATTCTCAATTCAAATGCTACCTCACGTGTCAGACTTTATAATCGTTTAAGAACGCTATATCGAGACGTCAAGTTCTGGCTTGTTTTAAAGGGCAGTTAAGTCTCTCAGCCCTGCAACCCAACCTATCATTTTTACCCCAACGTAAACACAATTAAATGGCAGAGTTATGAAGAAACGTGAGTGGAGGTTGCTCACTTCTGGCACGTCTGGCTCAGAAGGGAACATATAGTAATGTACAGACTGTTGTGGCACTTAAGAAAGTAAGTGTTGATTACAAGGAGAGTTGTTTTGCGTGGTCAAAATAGGTCAGATAAGGTCAAAAAGACCCAAGAATTATTTTTAGAGATTTGTTTTGGGGGGTGTTTGTAGACTTGTAGATAATTTAGTTTTAGTCTTTTCACTAAAATGCAATTAGTTTTAGTCATAATTTAGTCATCCAATCCTTATTAGTTTAGTCTAGTTTTAGTTGACTAATTTTTTTAATAATATTTAGTATCTACAAAATTTATCTACAAAAGATTTCACTAAAATATAAAGGGAAATGCATTTAAATGTTTTTTTTTTTTTTTTAAGTAAATGAAACTACTATTAACCTGGTATTGAGGTCTGAGGTCACACAGATTTCACCAAACCTTTTATCGCCTGTTGTCTTCTCATGGCTAACAAATGTTTGCCTCTGACATCACTTCCACAACCCTCAAAAATGTGAGCTCTGACTGGATTGATCCGCCCTCCTCTCGTCTTCCTTTTGGTTGGAGTTTTGTCTTTGTCTGTTTCGACGAAAACTATGGCGAAAATTATTTGTCAACAAAATGAACACTGATTAGTATGTGTGTCTAGTCGTTGGGGTAAATCGGTATTGTAATCTTTTTTTCAATGACTATGGATAAGGCCAGACTTAGACAATGCCCTTTCAGCGCAGCCACTTGACGTAAACACAAAAACAGGGAGATTTTGGGGTGAGCCACTCCTGTTTTTGCCTTCTTCTGTCTCAAATTCAAGTCTATTTAAAAGCAGGAATATGTTGGTGTGTGGTTTTGCTGCTATTGCTTATTCACTTGTTCCCCCCACCGCTTGAGAAAACCTCAGAGTGGAGCTCATGGAAGTTGGTAATCATCTCTTATTAAAAATAGCCGACCAGTAACGCAGGCCAAAGTGTTCTGGCCTGCCAGCGTTAGCGCCACAGAGGAATGTGCAGGCAGTGTTGAATTCCAGCACAATGACCAAGCACACTGTTACATGGCACTTGTTTTGGTACATATAAGGTACACGGGCTACAAATGTTTACATAGTGTACTGTACATTCAGTCTCCGTGGCTTTTTGTGTTGCCTCAAGGAAAAACCTCAGCTGTCCTTTCTGGTTTGACTTAAAGAATGAACTTACAATACCATAAATGCTGATGTCAGATGGGATTTCGTAACAACCAAGGGACATTTTTAGATTAACAGTGATTGGTCGACAAGAAATTAAGAAGATAAGAAGAAATAACCTGTTTTGTAAAATGAAGCCCAATACCACAACATGTTTTTCTACATCATCTCAGGTACTGCCACTTTAGTGAAGTTTTCACGGCAACGAATACTCTATATTGGTACTGTTGACAGAAGGTCAGTGGTTACCTTGAATCTTGAGTGGAATTGGGCGTGAGCTCCATAAAGAGTGGAAGATGCTTTATGTGGCTGTTAGCATTACCAGCTAGCAACAGCAAATTGGATTCGTACTTCCAGAGCCGTACTTATCTTACTGTACTTATCTTATAAAACAAGTCAAGTCTAAGTCTAATTTTGCATTTTGATAGGTGACCGTATTCAGTGTGGTGACCTTTTAACATTGCAACACCAATCTTGGACCTTTTGTTTGATGCCCTAAAAAGGCAAAGTGAAGTAAAAAATAATATTTTCTTCATTTGGTGACAAAGTTTTATGGCTCAATTCTGTATTTTTTATAGAAAATATTTAACTTTCAAATAAATTCACACTAATAAAATGTAACTATGTCTTCTAGGACACTCTAGAAAGAAAGTTCCTGCACTTTGCCTTTAAAAAAAACACGTTTTATTTTCAATATAATAATTATGTTAGTTACTGCAAAGTGTTTCATCTTATTGCTCTAAATAAGAAAATAACCAACCAATGGAACTTTCTCTGTTAATAAATGCTGTGATGTTGCGCAATGTATAGTTTGGTATTAGATCATTACAGGGTAACTATATTTGATGGAACAGCATAAAAATGTTCAAGCCATTTTTCTCCGTTACACTGTTTTTAGTTAATTAATTAAATTTATTTATTTATTTTTTTTTTACTTTGCATAAAAATACTTAAAGGTGCAGTGTGTCATCTTCCGGCAGCATCTAGTGGCAACATTACAGATTGCAGTTCCACACCTTACACCATTTTCTACACCCTGTGAGCATCTATGGTAGGATATGATGTTGTCCATGAACAAACTTTAGGAGGATAGGTCCAATAATGAGTTCAGTTTCAAAATGTGGAAACAAAATCAGTGCAGTGGATAAAGGTTCTGAACCTTTATGCAAGATGGTGTGATGAATGCAGTTCTCACAAAAAAGAACTAGCTTATTCTAGCTTAGAATAGCTTATTGCTTATAGAACGATCTTATTATTTTGTTGAGAAAATTATATGCTTTGATTGATATTTTGATTAATGTTCTGAGTGCATACTATAGATTTTTTCATAGTGCATCTTTAAAAGTTACTCTTTACAGTTACCTTTTTTTTTTTTTTTTAATTGATTTTTTTACATTTCCTTGGGGACCCCACATTTTCAAAATGTCATATAAGTCACTACCTGAACTTTGCGGTGCACATATTGTATCTTCAGCGGACATCAATGTTCCCGACCTTTATTTGCTGATATTTACAACTAGAGTGTATGTGTGTGTTTTTTTATTTGCGCTTTATATTCCAGCTTGGTAATAGCATGGCAGTAGTCTGCAACATCTGCAACATGACATCAAATGGTATCCAGTAGTGACTTTCCATTAAATATACATGATGCTGTAACCATGGTGACCTGAGTTAATAAAATTGTATGATAAGTCTGTAGAAGTTTTCTTGAGACTTACTTTCTAAATTGCGACCCTGACTTTTGTATATGGACAACTAAGGTCACCAAGTGACCCCAGACTCCTAAAAGGAGACAGAAAAGATTCGACACTTAGGTAATGAATGAAATTTATAGTTTATTCACAATTTTTACATCGTTTACCCTCCACAGATATGTCTTTCTCTCTGATGCCCAGCTTTAGGGCATCACCCTTCAGTCCATTTATCGCTGTCCTGATGGCAGTCTTTCAGGATTTGGATACTTTGTGTATCTACAGTAGTTTAAGCACTTAATAAATCCTTATCTTTCTGCATGAAAATGACCGTAACTATTTATGGCACACAGAGAAAAATATCCATCTTCAACATCTAAAGCTACTAGATGTTCAGAATGTTAATGTATGGGTTAAGAAACAAATCTTATAGTTAAGCTCACTAGGCTTTTGGGAGATTAATGGCTCTGTATTTACAATTAAAAATGATGGATATGTTTTCTCTGTGTGCAGCCTTATCACATGTAAACATAAGCATATTTCTACAAGCGTCCTGCTGTTTGATTGACAGCACTCAAACAAATGGATTGTCTACTTTTTCACTGTAATTACAAATGCAAATTGTAAACACGGAGGCGAGGTTGTCGGCTAGTCAGATTGGTTTTCCCAATGCATTAGCGATGGAATTCAGCTCACAAATCCCAGCTAACACACAAGTCGAGCAGTATCAAACAATAATAGCTTTTGAATACATTCACTGGTTCAGTAGATTTGAAATGTATCCATAGCTACAATAATAAGCACATAATGGGAATGAGAACTAAACACCTGAGACCTACTGTAGGAAACAAAAAAAAAAAAAAAAAGATTTGGCTTGAGAATGTTATTCTCCTGTGTGAAAATATTATGAGCAACAATAGTCTCAGGAAAATCTTTTAAGTCAAATTCTATATAAATGTTTTAATCTATAAGGAATAACCTACACATGTGAAACTTTTGTCTAGGTTTATGCACTGGGAATAAAATCACAGAGACTTTTATAAAGGTCACTGCTATCACTATGTTTCTGACATATTTGACCGATGCTAAAGAACTTTTAATTTCAGAATTCTTTTTTTTAAGTACCCTTACAATGCAATTGTCTTCGAGTAAAAAAGAACTAGTGTAAGCCGATCACATAAATTATACTTGAAATTCAGCAGCAAGATGGCCGACTCATATTTTCCCTTTTTCATGTTGAAATATTACTAAGGCCCGGTTGCACCAACCGAGATTAGTGCTAATATGAGTAATAAGTTAAAGTGCCACTACTTGATAAAATGTTTTCGATTACTTTTTTTTTTACTAGTTATTAAGGAGGTGAAAAATACTAACTGCTGCTGCTATTCCACTTCTTGCTGTTAGCTTGCTTGCTTGTTGCACCTTAGTTTATAGCTTGTTGGTACTGCACAATCAACATAAACTCTTTAACTTTCATTGGGATAAAAAGCTTTTGGGTTAATTATGCATGTCAACATTGTTTGATTGACAGCAAGTTTTAATCATCCAGTCTGTTGCAGCCCTGTCAACAGCCAAGTATCAGTATCAAGTATCAGTCACAGCAGCATTGAAGCTACAGTTATGTTGCTTTGTCTCCGGTTTAGCACTTTATATAATCCACCTGTTTGAATGTCTAAAGAGACATTCAGTACCACTATAAAAATAACATACTGTATTACTGAATTCATCAAAAAAGCTAAAAGCTAAAGAGTTAAAAGCTAAAGATAGATAACAGTTTAAAATGGGGTTTAGGACTTTGGTGCAACAGGATTAAATGTAATCTCCACGATATTGAATTTGATTTAAACAGGGTTAAAGATAAACTTTGTTGGTGCAACCGGGCATTGGTGTCCGTTGGTCGTAACGTCACGGTGAAACACAACATCTGAAGGCAACCAGTCATTTTCCTTGTGCCCCAAACCAGCAACTGTCTTCTCAAATATTGTAAACATGTCACTTTAAACAGTGTTGCTAAATGTATTCAATACATTTGTACATCCAAGAACAGTTAATCAGAATATTCATTATTTAGTTATTTTAACCGTTGCGGTCCAAAGAACGTCCCATTTTCAGTAAAAGGCTTCTACTGCACAAAGCGTCTAGTGTAAATGCAGGAAATGAAGTGGATGTAGAACCTTGTCTCCTCCTATGGCTTCATGAATCTTATGCAACTTATGTAAACGCAGATAGAGTAGTCTGGCTCAGATTGATACCAAAAAAGAGTTGTTTTTTTCTTCTTCAGATGGAGCAGTGAATGGCGGGTGTAGAGTGGTTTGGTTGATCACTGCAGACATTATCCCTCAAATGACTCAGGAATGTCTTCTTCTTGTGAACTTGGTCTGATTCGACTTCCAAGATAAAAAGCTGAAACAACAAAAAGTCTTGGTCAGTTTCACAAAAGTAATTTTCTTCAGCCCAGTCACTTAACATATTTAAAATTAACTTCAGTCTTCATTTTGGTTAAAAGTGTTCAATATCTGTTAAGGTTGGTGTAAAATATGTAATATACAACTCAGACTCACACAAAGGCATTATTATATTTATTTGTATTTATTATTATCAGTGGAAACTAAATCCAAGTGAACAGACAGCTCTTGCTTGAAACCGTGTACAATATCTGACAATAAATACAATCATTGAAGCCAACTTAGGGAATTACTTACCATGGTGTAGTTCAGTTCCAGTTTTACAGGGCACTGAAAGACAAAAGATGATGGAAATATGAATCAGATGTGATAATGTGTAATGAAGAGCAGTAAGTACATATTACACTGTGTTATATTGCAGTTTATGTTTATGGCCCTGGAGATTCACTCTACCCTGACTTGGTTGTAAAATAAAAGACACAAGAGTGCACTCACTGATGTTTTTATGATGCATTTACAGGGAACTGTAAAGACCACTATGGTTAAATGTTGTTTCAAAACTCTTATTTCCTCTGGGTATAGGGCATTTATCAAATTTTTAACGTGATCTTGAATTGATTTTGAATTGACTTCATTAGAGTTACCATTGTTCAAATAGATTTATGGATATTATTTACATTTCATAAATAATGTTTGTAGTCTTGCCCTCAACTATATAACAACTACACATGATTAGGCTTCATTAGAGCATTAACAAATCCTGACTCCTGATAAATTAATGAATTAATTAATTAATCTGATGATACATGAGCTCAATTAATAACAATGTTTATAACGCAATAACACTTTGTAAATGATTAAATAAGTCCTTACAAGAGGTTTCTGTAAAGCCAAATCACTCATAAGTGATTTTAGATTACAGCATTAAAACTAAAACCTTTGGCAGCAAGTGAGATTTTATATACGGAAGGGGCTTTTTTTTTTTTTTTTCAGAATGCACAAAATGATGAATGACAAAATAAAATTTTATTGAAAATAACATAACAGATATTCTTAAATTCTACAGCTGCAGCTGAATTCCATTAAAATGCCTTACAACTAACTTATGTATAAAGTTAGTTGACATAAGTATAAAATTATTTTTAAGAAATGACAAATCTCTTAAAGGCTAAATAACTGTCTCTTAGTCATATTTTAATAGATTCAGACTAAATAGAAACCAGCTGTAACATCAGACAGTTTATAAAACAAGACTGTATAGTGTCATATCAAACAATAGAAGTGAGCAGAGTGAGCACATGCAGCGTCTGTCCTCTAAGGCGACTAACAGTCCCAAACAATCACTCATAAAAACCACAAAGACAAGTTTTATGTTTGTAAGTATTAGCCAATCTCACCATGATGGTTCTCCTGCTAAGTCACTGAAGCAGAAAAGCACTAAAACAAGCTGCAGAGAAGCGTTAAAAGCATTAGTCTATATACATAAATATAGAGAGAGATTTAAAAGAAGGAGGTGAATAGGTGTCAAAGAAAGAGGTGCCACTGAAAGGGAAAGTAAAATTAAATAATAATTAAATAAAGTAAACGGGTCATTGTTTTTTTTTTCCAGTACCTGTCTGGAGCCACACAGAGACAGCGGTGTGTCACCAGTCGATGTGCCTCGGAGGAGCCGAGGCCCTCGGGAACCTGTTCATGGTGTCATAGGTGGGGATGCTACAGCACAGGACACAGGACACAGGACACACAAGGTTAAGAGCACAGACTGGAGCTAGGACGGTTACTGAGGCAGAGAGCAGAACGTTTAGTTATGACCACATCATCTGGACAGGAAGTTAAAGGCAAACCAAATATTCTAATTGTGTTAGTGGTAAAACCATTAATCAAGATCAATATCAATAACATTGTTTATGTATTTTAGCATTGCTAATTACATATTTGATTAATACTTTAGTATTTTAAAGTTGTGGACATGTTTCATGTTTTTTTTTTTACTAAACTTTCACTGCTGTGAAATCTTGAAAGAGACTGTTGGGTGCCAACTGAGGGAAGTACAGACCAGCCTGTAACTGCTGCTCTCTGTAATTTCCCCATTCTGCTCTCTGCCTGTAGGTCTGTTACAGAAGGCTGGCTCTCCAAATGCGTCCAGATGCAACTTAAAAATACATCACATGCAGTTAGATGTTAGAAGGAAGATCAAAAAACCCAAAATAAAGCAGCATTCTGAGAATCACACTGAAGCCTGACATGCTTGCCTCTCTCTGAATAAAATGATCAGGTGAACATTCACTGGGCTTTGGCTGAGTCTAAATCAGAGGAAAAAAGGAAGAGTTCACACAGAGCACTGCACCAGGACATGCAAAGGGTTAGTCATGTGACCCAGAAAAGTAATGGGAGCAAAAACATTTACATAAACCATAAAATGAGAATTGACGGTGATCCAAATGGCATGTTTGAACTTAATCTATGACCGGACCTACACTGTTTTTTGAACTGATTTTAAATTAGCACCATCTATGCAAATATGGAATATAATATTATTTCTTCCAATGGAACATACACTTGGTATTGTATGTCCACACACTCACGAGTTGGTCCTGTTTACTGTGGTTCTGACTACAACACCAGTCAATGGCCAAAAATACAGTTGGACAGTGCAGTGACATGCTAATATCACCACAGTGTTGTATCAAATCCCTGCTGAGCTTGAATGGGTTCCAGGATCACAATGTGCAGGACATTCTAGGCCCACTAAGCCAGAACCCCTTAGGCCTGATCCATTTGCTGAGCCCAGTCAAAACTACTATCCAAGCTCACTTTTATGACATATAAAAGGCAAAACTACTTACTTTTATTCATTTAGCTATTTAGCCTTTGTACCTACTAAAGTACTCTGTCTACAGCTCAACTTCTCACATGGAACTGCAATGTCTCAAAATGTATCTTACAGGTTTTTATGAAGATTATGTTGATCTGAGAAGAGATGTATTTTTTATATTTTAATTGAATTGAATTCTGACAAGTCTGACATAATGGAGGATCTTTTTTTTTAATGCCTGGGAATGCCTTGAAAATAATACTGAAGCTACATATTTTAATGATTTGACGCTATGTATTCACAGTAAAAGTTATGAAATGTTGCACAATTAAACAAAAGCAGGTAAAGTTACAAAACTAAGAACTTTCAGGAAATGCACACACACAGGGTCTGATCTACTAAGATCTCCAATGGCGGGTGCTAAACAGCGCAGTGCAGTTGTATGTAATTTATTATGAGAAATTAATACCCCTTAGAGAAAAAGTTTTGCAGGTAAAGTGTGTTTTTTCAGCTGATATTGTTGTATCTTTACAAATGTACCTTTTTCCAAAGATTAGTTAATACTTTCTAATCTTTGCACAAACACCAGCAGTCTTTCTTTTGCAAACGGACACAGTTTTAACTCCCCTCAGTCTTGATAAATCTGACACTAAATGAAATCATTTGCATTTTCTCTGCTCTGGATTGTGCACATTCTTTTTGAAAGCAAGAATTTGTCATATTCATTAAGGTCCTGGAACCAAACCTGCTTAGCTCTCATTCTGCTCTTGCGACAAACGCTAACTTCATAAATCACTTTTTTTACACACTATCCACATAGCATCATTTTTAGGATATATTTAGTGTATGTAGCACTTAATATGCCATTCTAGACTTAGCCATTCGCTTTTCAAATTTAGCTTACAGCCTTAACAACTACCAGGTTTTGACCAGGTTTTGACCAGAACATTATTACTTTGCTTTAAAGGTCAAAATGTTGGTATATGCCGTTCTATGTTGAAGTTATACTGTATACACTATCCATACAATAAGCTCCCATTACTTTTCATTTTTCTGTTGATGCGCAGATTTATCCTCTTGACCCTTAAACTCGTGCATCATCATTCTGGCTTTGGAAAACCCCGCGTCCACCAACATGCGCCCACTCCCGTTAACATGCAATCCACAAAACTCAAATAGACTTTACCTTGTCATCATTGGGTTCGGAATACCTTGTGACTCACTATGATAACCATTATTACCAATTTCCATACTGAAAAATCAAATATAACAGAGGGATGGACATGTGTGGTGAGAGACACAGCATGCTTTCTGGAAAATGTTACATGGATGTCAGGACATGTTCATAAAGCTTTTTTCATATAAATCGATTTTTTTTTACACTTTAACATCTTTAAGGTGATGATAGCAAGAGCCCTTCATTATAAGTAAGGGACACTTTAAGAAGGTAGCACATAACAAGAAGCCATGGCATCCGCCCAGACAAGAGCAAGCACCAAGAATTTAGTAAACAGTTTTATGTACAAGAGCCAAAGAAAAGTGGAAAAAATGCAGGAAGGAAATGGGAGGTGGTCTTACGTTTTCATGGGAATAGTCTCAATGCTATAAAAAGATACACAGAAACAACAAAAAGTAAAGTCAATGAGATGTCCAGCAGAGGTCACATGACGAGAGACGCCACTGACCGCTGTTGTTTTTGTGTGAAGTCTGGACCAAATTATAGATATATATATATAAAAAAGGATAAACACGAAAGTTTGAAGGAGAAAGTAGAACAGGCTGAATGTTCAAAGTTCGTCTGTAAAGTGCCAAGTGCTTAAAGATAGGAATGGAATGATATGGAAAATGGAAATAGTAGAAATGGTTATCACAAAGTAAAATGCCAAGTCCCAGAAACAGAGGAACTACGAGAAAGAGAAGGAGGGAGAGGAGAGTGAACAGTAGATCTACTACTTGACAAAAGACTTTAGAGTCACTCAGGGCTGGTTTTACTGAAGTATTTAGACCAGCCGTAGTTTCATAATTGGATAAATCATATTGTTATGTGCATATTTACATTACGTGAAACCTAAATTTTTAATAACAACATTTTAAATGGATGGTTCAGATTCTAGGTTTGAGAGTTGCCAGTGAGGTACTAGTTTGGAGAAGCAGACAAGAGCTGTTACACATGGATTAAACAATGTACTGCTGTAAAAAGGGCCAATAAAAAACTTCATATCATTCAAATGATATATACACATATTTATACAATATATTGTTGAAAACAGAAGACAAAATAAAAGCCATTATAAATAAACCTGTGTGATTGCTCCTGTCTGTTTCTCCTAACTGGGGATAGGCTGGTAATTATCTAATGTTAAAAAAAAAGTTACATTACTATTAATGTATTTACAAAGTAATGAATTATTAAGTTAACACAATGCAGTCTTTTATGATGGCGACAGTTTGATGAAGAAGCATGACCCCAATATAAGTAATTTTATGACCCATATATTTTTAGTTGACGGCTTGAACATGTAGTAACCGTGGCAACAAAAAGTGCTGCATTCATTTGGTCCTCAAGTGTTCAGAGTTTCCAAGATGGAGGTTGTTTTTCCAACTTTGTTCATTCATGTGCCCTCAACTATTAAAGATAGAAAATTACTGTATTTGCATTTTATTAACATCAAGATTTAACATGGTCTTTTTCCAATTAATAACTAAATGCTAATAAATCCTCTTTATTAATCGCTTCCAATGGCACTCGGTAGCGTTTCTAATGAGTCACTCTTAACCATATGTGATGTTATTGGTTTTTTGGGGGATTTTCATACGACCACATTATTGCAGCAACAGCAAATAATTTACATTTAATTAAATATATTAAATATATATAAGATTGATGCAGTTTCAAAACTAAGACTGGCCCAAGACACTTTTGTAAAAACATCCAAGACGGAAATCCTGCAACCATAATATTCACTAATATAATAGCTGAGAATATTTTAGTATAATAAATCATATACAGAGTGACTGATCTATTGAAGAGCATCAAAAGCCAGAACTCACTCGTCGTAAACATCCTCTGTGTCCATCCGCCGGTAGTACTTGGCCAGTTTCACTGCCAGGATGATGCTTGGGAGAAGGAACAGAGTGCTGCAGCCCAGGCCCATCCAGAAGGCATTCTGTCCAAAACAAAATATTGATCACAACATTTTCTGTCTTTGGCAGATGGATATTCTCTCCCCTAAATGTGTTGTTTTCTCTGCAATCTGTTATGATACTTTAATGTGCTTTTGTTTTTCTCTTACAGACGTTAATTTGTTTCATATCATTACCATAGAGTCGACCAGGAAACTGCACGTCAAGATTTCTGCTGTGTCCATTATGTTGCTGAAAGGCTTGCACTGAGCAACCTCCAAGAGCAGCTGTAGATCAACATATGAAGAAAAGTCACCCATAAAACTTTGATATAGTTAGATATAGTCAATGTAAACAGGCACCACAAAATAACATATTGACAGCTCATACACAACAGCCCGGGGCCTCATACAAATACTGTTGATTTTGAATTCCTACACAGCGGCGTCAGCAAACCGCTCGCCTCAGAGCAAATTCTTTCAATTTAAAGAGGGTTGTAACATTTAAATCTGTCTTAACTATAATTAAGGCAAAACTCTTGCGAAATGTTGAAAGATCTTCTGCCAATACACAACCCAGTGTTTGTCAGACTAAATGAGAACTTGAGAGAAAGTCTAATGCAGCGAATGAGGGCAAAGTGGGAAGTGAGGACAACACGTGTTAACAAATTAACACAAAGTCACTTACGGACGTCTTGACCCACTCGATGTACTGACTGAAGTAGCCCACAATGGTCGAAGTGTACTTTTTGGTTTCCTGAAAAACAACAAAATATGACTTTTTGAGAGTTTATTGAAAGTGGGGTGTGTAGGTTTTGGACTGTGGGTGACATCTCATGGTGCAAGTGCATAGTTTAATTCCATGCCAAACCCTTCCTTTTTACAGCCTGCGAGCACCTGTGGTAGCCATGCAGGGGCATGCTGTTGTTTATGAACAAACCCAGCGGAAATAGGGAATTTCACTTGAAAATATATTAAACTAAATTAGTTTAGTTCATGAATCTTCATGCAAGAATCTGTGCTCAAAAAGAAACATGATTGTCCTCCCCAGTTTGTCCATTCTGGGCTGTGGTAGAAACAGGAAGAGGAGGTAATGAAAGAGAAATGGCTCATTCAACTGAGTCCTAAGGGGCTTTTACTCGTTAGCCTAACAACATTTACTTGTTTTAAGTGGTAGATTTAGTTCAACATGTTCATTTCTATTTTGTGGCGACTGCCAGCTTTTCATTAAAATTAAATAATGCTAATGCAGCACTGTACTTAAGCTACATTAAAAGACTGTATGTGCTGTAATTATCAAACAAAATAATTGTTTATCTATGAAGTCAGCTATATTTATTTATATTCTATACTGTTTTAATGCTCATAATGCAGCATAAACATGAGTTTCCAATATTAAGCCTAAGATTCTGAGCTAACAGAAGAGAAAACAAAATAAAAGAGTCTTTTATTAATATTTGTTTTGTCAGATGATTAAAATGTACAATTATATGCAGCTCTTTTAAAGTGTGATTGTTGTGAAATGATTATGGATTAGTAGCATTGTTTGCTTTCGATAAATAAGTGATTTTAGCCAGAACATATAGCGAATACAAGTTGCGAGTACAAAGTTAATGTTGTCTGTCTAGCATAGCTCACACTAAATCGACACAAATTGAGGAGTGACAGAGGCTTAAAAATTTTCCAAGATGGGGAAATGTTAATTTGATGTGATTATACACTATCAAACGTATAATTTTGACAAAATGTTGTAGTATATTCAATTATATACTACAACATTTTACCCAATGCACCTTTAATTTCTAACTTCTGCAATGACAAACTGTTGAATTACCTGACGGATCAAGTTTGTGGCATTTTGGGAGATGAGAAACTGGGCAGCTTCGATAGCATCAAGAACAGCCAAGACTTTATTCTGTAGACAACAACAGATATGATTTAGTGAAGTAAGTAACACAGCTTTGCAATTGAGTCAAGATGAGCAAATGTACTCACTGGTAGATCTGAGGATGTTCTCTCCAGATACCTCATACTCTGATTCAGTGCACTCTTTAGAAAGAAATATGACAATTAGTACAATTATAATATTTACAGTCGAGGATGACACCTGGAATTTTATGTTTATGAGACACAAGGGGAAACCAGACACAACTGACACATAATAAACAGTATTCATCAGGCATGCTAAAGAATTTTGTTCCAAATATTATCAATAAATATAGTTATTGTACACAATGCTGCATATAACAGGTTAGTTCATATTAAAATAAATACATGACTGCATATTAAGCTATTTGTGTCTTTGGCTCCATGTTTGCACTCCTGTCTACTACTTCAAATATGTGGCACCTGCAATGTCACCTGCTATGTCTTAAGTCTCCTTAAATATGAACTAACCTTTACATTATTAGCATTGTGCATTTGAAATAATATACCTTTGTTGACGTTTTGGTACAAAATTCTTTATATTAATCAACTTGGTTATAACCTACATGTAACAACACAATATTCCAAATATCACTACAGTATATGTCATGTGAACACACATATGGGGTTTTTGCTATAGTTCCACAGACTGAGCAGACACTATACACAGCAGGGACACATTGTTCTTACCCTCGCTCTAACATATTTCTTGAAGTTGAGAGTAGAAAAAGAAAAAATAGAAAAAAAATTGTGTATAAATAAAGCTTTTAACTACTACTTTTAATGAAACCAAATTTCTCAGTGCTAGCATGCATCTTGTTTGTTAGTTATTGTCTTGAATATTTAATGTCAAGTTCAATAATAGATGACAATGAGATTCTTGATTTACAACTGTCTCTAATCATTTCCATTATTTATTTATTTTATCTGCTTTGGATGTTTAATTCAGCCTTCAATAAATTATTACACAATATGGTAACCAGTGCCTGCTACAAATAAACCCACAAACTTCTGTCAAAACATATGTTTGCAAAAATGTTTTACTCCTTGTGGATTACTTTTCACTTTAGTTTTTTGCAGATGCAAAATGATGAATATTGTTTGCATTTTGGGAATGTTGCATTGGAGATATTTCTTATAAAGAGCAAAAATGAGTAGAATTGTGTGGGTCAGTAAAAATGGGGCATTACCATGGCCTGCTCCATGGGGATGATCTGCTGACTGTGGATTTGGCGCAGTGTGCCGATGTGGCCTTTCAGAGCGCTCTGAAGAGGGCTCCGGGGCTGAGGCACAAACAAAAAAGCAAACAAAAAAATAAGAGGATTTTAAAATATTTATCAAACAATAGAAGGAGAATATTAATACAGCACTAATCATGACTGAGGCAAGAAAACACTCTGAGGACATGTCATAGCTGATTTGTGTTCCATTCTTGTTACACCCTTACATCTATAATTTCCTCATAACATATTAGATGATATCTGACAATGTGTTTAGGTTTTTATATTGTATTGTAGCGGTGTTCTTACCATGAGGTCTGTCTGGGCCTCCAGCTCTCTCGCATATGAAAGTAGATCCACAACAGTGACTCCCTTGTTTACCTTAAGATTGGACAAAAGTACGTATATAATAATTAAAACTCAAAATGTAACTATATTGAAACAGGTTAATTCATACAATAAGAAAAACATTACTACTTAAAACACTATATACTGCATATTTAGCTATTTGTGTCTTTGGATCTTTTCAGTCTGAAAACACAGGCGGGTGATACATGTTGCAGGATGGATGCTGTACAAAACAACACAGAGAACCCTCTATATGCTGTTACAGTGCAACAATTACCATTAGTAAAGCCTCAAAATGTGTTCTTGTAACAGGACAACTTGTACTCCAGGACCCTCCAGATCTAAGAGATTTAGAGATTTGGAGACGCGGTATGCCAGTTTGTAGCGCGTTCCTGCATGCGCTTTACCTTGGCAGCAGTTGTTTAATATAATCAGGCTTCAGGGCTCCTTATAGAAACAAAGTGTGCTGCATAATGTCACAGTTCCTATCAGGTAAAGTGTGGCTGCCTGGAGTGTGTTAAGTGACAGCCAGGCAGGAGCTGAGCTATTTCTTGAACCATATGATTGATATAGAATTACAGAGTAGGCCTATTCTTAAACCTTATTTGTAATAACATACTTTCTGTCTCTTATACAGTCTCAAGCATATACTTTGTTCAGTGCAGGATTCTGTATGTGACACAGGTTTTCATATGTGTTACCTCTTCCAGGTAGTCGGCATGGTTGATCTCAGACAGTCCAGCTTCAGAGAAATCCCGAAGATTCTGCTTTCCTTCTGACTCCAACAAGATTATCGTCCTCAGGTCGATCTTAACACTGCTCAGCTGATCCACCACATCCTTAGTGAACTGGGAGCACATCACATTTCAAAAAATTACAGACATGTTTTTAATACCGTGAAATTACAGAATAAGTTAAGTATTTTTGTCAGCAATTAAAACAGTATCCGAACTAGGACTTATAAGCTATGGTTTTTTCAAAGGATGTCTTGTAATAGTAATATGTAATTCTGACACCAAAAAGGAAAACACTGTAGGTTCTGACTTTTGTGGCACAATAAAGAGAACACAAAAAAATGTTGGCAGAAAAGTTGTTTGCTCCTCAGATGTCATGGCAGGCCTCCTGATGTAACTACTCACATGGTTTTGATTTTTCCTTAGACAAAAAGTATCCACTAAGAGGAAAGTTAAAATAAACTCAATATAAATGCTCACGAACTTGCATACCTTTGATTCACTGTAAACTAACTTTAATAGCCTAGCCTACTTTTATCTCTTTGGTAGCATGAAAAGAAAATGTATACTTAACATTGTAAACTTCAGCCAAATAGCTAGGTTTAGCAAAAACAAATAAGAATATATTATACCAATGTTAACCAGTGCAAGGTTGTTATTAGGTAGTTACACTCATATGTAGCTTAGCATCAAATACAAAGGATGCTAATGAAACTGTGTGAAGCTAGTTTTAGCATTTGAGTATTTAGGCTATTTTGCTCATTAGCCACCTGTTAGCCAACATGTGAAAGCTAGTTAGCTATAAAGGGTAGTTATGAGCAAGTTCCACCTGCTTACATAGGTGCAAAAGATACATTTTAAATATATTAACGCCAACAAAGCTATAAAATGTCTTATCTTGTTTTACAGGCTTGTGCATGTAGCCGGGGATAGCTAGCCTCCTACTATTTAACTGACTGCAACTCTGGGCAAAGCAACAACACATCAAATAAAGCTTTACCCAAACTCCTCCCAGCAGTTTGAACAGTTCTGGTAAGTCATATTGTAAACATTTTCTGGTAAATAGTTTAATGTGTCTTCCAAATTCCTGAAAATATCACTACAATTTAGTTTTATTGGAACCACTTCAGAGGCAGTAAACGCTGGGCTAAAATACCTTGAAATAGAGATATCAGTCAGTCTTCCTGTTGTATTTTGTAGAAAGTAAGTAAAGTGTAATGTTGCACTTTTTGAAACACTTCAACAAGACAAATGACTGCAGCAGTGAAGCAGATGTAGCCCAGGATAAATCAGCTGTTGGCAAAAGGAGCCAAGAATGGCAGTGCTGCCAACTGGCACTAAACAAATGAGCTAAGTTTCTTGTAAGTAAGGCTATCTGGCTCTGGGTCAGAGAGATATAATACGTTGGACATTAATGCATTGTAGGTTTATACTGAGGTCACTGCTGGTGCATGTTAACACTGTCGTCTATCATGTTGTTTAGACAGCATTAGGTAATATAGAGCTGGAGTGGACATTTTTGGGCACTGCATGAGAGAAATGTATGCATACGTTACAAATTCAATTACGTAACATGCATGTGATATGAACAGGCTACATCTAGTCTAATCAGACAGGGTATGTTGTCACACTTTTCACATTCATCAGTACAAAACAAAAGAATAAAAACTGAGAACCGAAATTTGTCACCTAATGTCATTTTACACCTTGCTTCAGTACAGACTTATGGCCTATTAAATAATACATAATTCTAAGTGGGGTAGATTGTCAACATATTTAACACATATTTAACACATTTATTTTAAATGCATAAGAAACACTCGTATACACCTGATACAGAGGTGTCTAAAGTCATCATGATAAGGTCTGAAAAAGGGCTGAGTACTGAGAAAAGATAAGACAGTCCATATTCTGCTTCAAAGATTACACTGTTGTTGAAAGGCTCTGTCATCTTAAAACTTGCCTTTAAATTCTGTAGCAGTGGTTCTCAGACTGTTGCTGGATGGATACTATTGTTGGTATTCTTGAAATTACATTATGTTTAGACCATTATATTAAACATTTGTAAAGCATTTTAATGCAGTGCACTTGGTAATACAATGGCGTGATGAGTTAAATGAGGATAAGCCACTGCCATTGTTCATTAATTGGGGGTTTTATACGTGACAATTTCACAAAAATGACAGTAATGCATCCCCATGTGCCATATCTTGAAGTCATCCTAAAGCAGTCAGTTGGATTAAATGTAACAAAAAACTTTTGTCTCTCTGCAAATGTAAAATTGTTACACTAGAGCTTATCTGAGTATATCTGTGTGACATTTTACCCACTGTGTGAGAGCATGCCCTGATTACCCTATTGTGTATGGAGACAAAATATATACAGTCTTTATCCCCTTCATGCATTATGGAGGTAGGAAACAAGGTATGATATTTGCACTAACGTGGTCTTTGAAGAAATTCATGTAACGTGTCTTGTATACTAACCACAGTAGTGTTCAAGAATGAGGAGACGTTAAAAACTTTGTCCAAACGCAAAGCTGAGTAGATGCCTTTGTTCTCTTTGCAGGTACTGTGAAGAAAACACACATAAGAGAGACTTGAAAGTGTTTAATACATTTGCTGCCACCAAGTGAGAATAAATGGAAGTACATTTTATCCAGGTACATTTTATATCAGCATGCTTTTCTATTGTGATGTCTTATAATAGCAACATTGTGCCAGAAATACACAGCTTCTTATTGGAAGAAGATGATGAAAGGTAATGCAACCACAAAGAAAGAGGTCGCTCCGATGGAAAAGGAATATTATGTTAATGTTCTTCTTCACCATCCACTGTGATAATATTCACAATTTATATTCACATGGCTACTAGATGTAAATACAGTTCTACCTGCTCTGGTTAAATAACTATTTGGAAAGACCATTTAGTAACTTATGCATGTATTAATGGAATAGGCAAATGAGAGTAGTTGGTATGTCAGTACAGATGTTTAAATAGTATTGACACAGTTTGTCTTGCCTGTATAAGCTCTCCACTGTCAGGTCCAGCTCCGAGTCATTGTACATGTATCCTGGGAAGAAGTTTTTCCACTCGGGGTTGATGAGGTATGGAGTGTCCACGACCTACGAAACAACGCAACAGGAAGATCAAAGACAATGGCAACGAAGATATTAAACCCGTTAGTGCTAGATCCTGCATGGTAAGGTTGTGGTACCTATCGCAGGCCTCCCAACACATTGGGGAAATGAATGGTAGATCAGATGGTCATAAAAAAAACCTGTTATTAATTAAAACACTTTAAACACTATGCAACTTTTTGTCATAAAATATTTTCAAGTGTATCTGTAACTCATCATTTATCCTGGTGTTGTGTATTTTATACTGAACATTGGACACTGGATTGGCAGTTGGAGGGCCAATAAAGATTGAACATTGTGCAAAATGTTACTACATATTTTTGTATTACATATTGCATATGTAAAGCTGCCAAAGCTGTAGTCACAATAACAGTGAAAATGTTTATTCAGTCTTTTTTTATTTTTAAGTGGAGGACATTGTATTAGGGTTTGGAGGACATTCAGACATATACATTTAGCAATTAGTGACCATATTTCCATATTTTGTTGTTTTTGTTGAGACATGGGACAGAGAGTGTGAAAGTGGGACAGTCCACATTAAATAGAGACACATGGTCACCCTATATTATGATTACTTTTTTAATAGAAACAATCACTGTGTCAAATTAACTTAAAAGTCACATCCATTTTGGGCTGCCTGAAGACTTTGGAACATTCACAATGTCCTCTACTGTAGTAAAAATCTGTCTTACTCTGGACTGAGGTTGTTGAGACTGAAAGATCTCACCCTGGAGAATGAATTATCTGAAAAGCCTGGGCAAATTGCTAGATGGAAAAGCAAGGAACTATGATTATGATCATTTCTGGGTGACCTCACAGTGATATTGAAGTGTGAAGTTGAATTATTTGGGTATTCTCATCATTTCTGCTTCAGCATACCCTAAAAAGCTCCTTGGTGTGGAAGGCTTCACAGATAAGTTTCTCCATGTTCCCTCCAGCCAGGAAGATAACGGTCACCACTCCCATAAGAACCCAGGAGAAGATGAAGCTGAAGCCAACTCCACTGTGAAGCAGAATAGACAAACAGACATTCATGTAGTTGAACTGTAGTGTTGGTTTAAGCAAATGGTTTATAATAGAAAGGTAACTCACGCCATTAGCATCGTTCCTCCGGTGTTGGAGATGCAGCCTCGTGTTGTAGGTGAAGCGTGCTTGTCATATCCCAGGGTACCACACAGCAGACCCAGGTAGTTGAAGGCCAAGACCAGGACTATCATACAGCACAAGGCAATACAGCCGACCCATCTGCAGGAGAAACACATAAGACTTTGTTAGAAAAATGAGCAAATGTCAATGAGTGACAGTTGAAGAATAGTGGACAAGATGTGAGGGTTGTGCCAAACAAGCAAAAATATTAACAAAAAATATTTTCTATTTTTATATTAATGGTTTGAACTCCATCTTCTCAATATTAAAGTTAAGATAATGAGACAAACAGCAGGCCTTGCAATTGTCACATTACTTTGTGAGTGATTGATTACTGGAATTAACAGTAGCTTCCGAGATTTTTGGTGTAAAAAAGTACTATTGAAGATTGATTTGGTTGGCAAAGGGATACATTTATTTGCCAAACAACCCGAAGAACACAACCCAATACATACAGTCAAAAGACGGTTTACCTCCATGTTACAAAATAACAGTGAGGTGCTGCATTGTCCCTTAAGTAGGAAACTCAAAAACTGCAAAATGGCTCCAGTACCCAGAGAAACAGACCTTTTCAGTGCTGGAGTGGGAAGGTACTGGATAATGCCTAACATAAGTAACTTTATAAAATCTGTGAAAATATTTAAAAAAGAAGAGATGGGGAGTATTCGCCTCTTTATTGAACGCTCCTCAACATTAAAATCCTCCATATTAAGTCAAAGAGCAGAGTACTTGTAAAAGAGGAGCACAAAACCCCAACAATGCTCTGTTAACATTCTATCCATGTAAGAGATGCCAACTGATTTCACATATGGGTTTGAATCCTGCACTGTGAACCAGGCCTTAGGCTTTATTTACAATTACATTGCTCTCTGTTAGCATTACTATCTATATAACAACAACTAACTTGTCAACTATGGTAATTTCTTGCAACCTAAGTGGCTTAAGTATATTGCAAGTTTATGACAAAACAACACTGTGTCTATTCTATTCTGTTCCATTCCATTCTATTCTATTCTATTCCATTCTATTCTATTCTATTCTATTCTATTCTATTCTATTCTATTCTATTCTATTCTATTCTTCCACTGACTAAACCTTGGTAAATTTAGAGACAAAGTGTCCACTGTACCTGTAGAAGTCTAACTGGTCAATTTCCGGATAGTAGTCCTCGATTTTGGCATGAGCATGGCTTATGAAAATGGTGAAGTTGGAGAGGCAACTCTGCACCGGGAATACTTTGGAAAAACGAGTGATGTTTTTGCCGATGTCGTCCACCAAACTCTGTACACCTAAAACCCAATATTAAACATCTCAGAAATAATACACACATAAACACACTAGCAAATGTTAAAATGGTAGAAGACACTTACTCTGCACAACACTTCTGGTCTGTTCGATCACCATGTGTGGCGTGTCGTTTAAAGAGGAGTAGCCCTGGGAAAAAGAAGGAGATTTTAAGTTAAACTGTTGTTTGATTCTGATTTGAAATGAAAAGGCATTTTTATTGCATTATTCTATCCTTACTCACCCTTTGAACTATTTCACTAAGATCTGTTTTTAACACTTCTTTCACTCTCTCCAGTTGAGCTCTGACATTTGGCAACTGGAACGCAAGTAAATAAATTTTACGCAACGTACTGTCAACGTTTTTCACCAGTTTTGATATTCCAGTGCTGTTTATTTACCCGAGTGAAGTTGGCGCTGATCTGCAGCTGGGACAGAGACTGGCGGATGTTGCGGCACAGCTGGGCCGTGGTGGCGTCCGACTCCTCGTCGTGGCAGCCCGGGTCGTTGAGCGTCCGGTTGATGCTGGTCCGCACCAGACTCAGGTTGAAGTTGAGTTTCCCTGTTCCGTCTTTTAGGATGACCAAAGAGCCACTGACATTCTCAAGGGCCTCCTTCGTTTCTCTCATGGCTGTTATTAAAAAGATCACAGATAAGATACTGATGCAGACAAATGAGATTATTGACAGAATTTATGCTTAAAAGATCCTTTTCATTCAGGATAATTAGACCTGCTGTACATAAATCAAAAGCATACTTCAACAGACAAGGTTTCTATGGGTGCTTGAAATTTTCAAAAAAGTTACATTTCAAAGTGACTGAATAGGGTGCTTATAAGACAACTAAACCTTGGAAAATGTCAATGCAAGATCCATTTTCACATGAATTTGCATTTATAATTTAATACAGCGCTAACATAACATGTTACAGTTGATATTGGACCTTGAAAATGATCAGAAAGTGCCTTAATTTCTCCTAGGAAGAGTTGTATAAACTCTTTCAGAGCACTTAAGTCAATAAAGCATATAAATATATCATAATGTATATAAAATATGTAATTGATGTAATTATTTACGTTACCTGAAATTGCTAAATGAGTTTAGGGCATTTTACACAACACAGACACAGCCAGGGGGCACACTGCACTCAGTGTAGAGGTCAAGGCCTGAGCCGAGCGGATCAGACTACATTATGATGTTGTATTATAATAAAGGACGGGTCACAATATCACATTGTTACTGATATTGATCGTTACCGTGACTAATGAATTGGATGCTGTGTAATGGACTCCAGAGTTCCTGCATGTATCCTGGCCATTAAGCAAGAGTTACACAATCAAAAGTAGCCTGCAGTAAAGCTTAAAATAAAACAGAATGCTAATTATTTTAACACAATAAGTACTTGAAAGTGTGCTACTGTGATTCCTCGGCTCAGGCCTTAGGGAGGTAATAATACATTTAGGACCCAATACAGTCAAAGGTCAGCTTTGGAGACAAAGGGATCTGTGTCTGGTTTATGTTGTGCATATTTCAAAGAAGACCTTATTTTAACACTAGGAGAACACAAGTGGAGAAACAAAAACTGACGTTTCTAGGTTCAGGGAGTTCAGATCTAAAGGTGCCATCAGTTTAAAACTGCACTAAGAACTTGAATAATTAGATACTCTTGACTAACCTATTTGTAATGACTATATAAACTACAATTTATATTTCTGCCACTGACTAGAGACTAAAGATGTCATCACTTACATTACAGGACACAGATTTTTTTCATAAGGTCCATCAGACATAACATAAGTCAGTTGTATGCAACATTGCATAGTGCAGTTTTAATTTCAGTTTTTATAATGACACTTTGGGAGAACCACTGTGTAACATGACCACAAGGGAACAGTACATTGGTGTCACAATACAATATCAGATACAGGGGTCAGAGGTTACCTTTGAGGGCCCTCTCGATTCTCACTTAACAAAAATGAAAAATAAATCAAAAGTCTTGTATGACAAAAATAATATTTTGTTAGATATATTTTGTGATTATTATTTCTTTTTCTCAAACAAAACGCAAAACAAATTAAAACAGACAAGTCCAGTAAATAGTTATCTGTTACAAATGAACAAATAAATAAACCCAACAAAAAAATTAATAATTCTAAACTGTTACAGACTGTGCTTATGGTGACTGAAACTGATAATGTGTAAGGTTATTCCATGGCATATGTCACTGTATTACTTCTGCACCTACAATAACATGATGCTATCATGTCAGACAGAGGAAATGAGGTGAGCAGACGTACCTCCAGCCATATTGAGCACTCGGTCCAGAGCGGGACGGACCTCCTTATCCAGCTGATCGTGTATCCTTCCACCCAGTAATGGACCTATGTCTGGATAAGATACAGCTTCCCATCAGCGATACCGTGTCACATCAACAGCAACAAACAACAGCGTTTTCTCATTACATTTATGAAACCCAGCTACACAACAGCACCTGTTCCTGTCTTTCTAAAACTGGAAACTTTGGCCAGTTTTATTAAGGAGTCTCATGGTGCAAGTTTTGAAGGCCATCATCTTCTGCTGCTGTTCTTTGTCTGACTCCATGATTGAAGCTATTTATTCAAAGTAACTACAGTGAGGCCAGCTTTCATATTAGCTCTCTGGCTGATTTAATACTAAAGGCTACTTTCTAGGCCTGCACGATTTTAGGAAAACATGCAATATGTGATTATGTTGTCAAAAGTATGTTTTTTTAGTCAAATGATATGAGGTTCTGGACTAACCACTGGCTTCACTGACGTTTTAAAATAAATTGGTTAATCCTTTTAAAGTAAATGTTCCATAGTAGTTCTATGTGATATGCATTTTGGAATTGTTCATATATCCTTAACAATAACCTTACAATATATTGTGCAGCCCCTATTACACCCAGTACTTGTGCTAATAGCTTTCTAGTCTAGTAGTCTATGTGGAGAATACGTATGATTTTAGTTATCACATATGTATATTGTTTTAAGTTTTCAAGTTGTACTGATTCCCTTTTCCCAGTGTGCCCATGATGACATGAATGAAGCATTAAAATAGCTGTGTGTCTGTGGACCATTAGTTTAACATGAAAAATTGACAGATATTTGACTGTACACATTGAATTTTAAATGCAAATTCTATACATGGCTAAGACTGCTTGATATTAAGGGAATCCTTCAGACCTGGAACTAATGTCCAGACTGTGTTTAGCCGTGATGTAGCTAGCCTTAATGCAAGGTGTGAATGCACTAAATGCATCATGAATACATCCTGAAAAAATGTAATCTGAATGCTGCCAGTTAATCATGTAGAAGATATAATAGGATTCATGGTTCATTCATGGTTTAGACGTTTGTGGGAAGTGTAAGCCTGGCCAGACATATCCATTGACTTCACAAAGTGAGACGTGTCTGATATTCCTTTGCTTCACAATAATCTGCATTCAGTAGAAATCCTATGGGCTATATTCATGGTTACTTCGATGTAAGGCCGCTGAGTCATTTCCGGTTGGGAGAGTCGATAGCAGAGCGGTGTTGTTTACACAAAAAGTGAGAGTCTTTGGAGTTTACCAGATGTCTCCTGGAGCTGCCTAAAGTCACTATAAATGACGTTAGGCACATTGTTCGTCTCTTTAGCTTGACACAGCAGAGCAAAATGGAGAAAGGATTTCAATTCTATGTATGTATGTTTGTCCTTTTGGATGTCATAATGTATACAAACCCCATCACACAACCACAGAATGTAATAAAAAACAAACAAAAATGAATTAATAAATGCACTTTAACTATGGGAGGTCAATAGCTACTGTAAGTCAGCTGTAGGCGGAAATGACTCAGCGGCCTTATTTTAAACCGGAAATATGTCATGCCATTCCATGCATAGAGCCCATTGGACATGGGACATTTATCTTATTGGATGTATGTCTATTTAACAGCATTCTGCGGCAGTTTATTCAGCCTCAGTTTGTACATACCCCTGTTCTCCCATTGGTTATGTCTATCTATTTGTATCTGAGGTAATTTCCAATTTATGAAGACTATTTCTAGTCTAGTGTTTAATGCCATGGTTACAAAGGACTGTAAAGCACTCTTCTCAGCATCCTATGTGCTCATTTAACTAGTATCTTGAAACTAACTAACTAAACTAAATCTAACTTATGTTACAAACTGAGAGAAAGATGTGCTACTTTTGCATGTCTCCACTGCCTGCAGTAGCTACACAACAGAAAGTAGAAGGAAAACACACAGGAGACAGTTGCGTCGATCCAGCCCCAGTTATGTCACTAATGTGTTGTGAAAACAAGAGGAGGCTTGAAGCAGTAAATGTAGATAATAAGCAAGATATATGACCGAGCGCATAAACGCAGAGAATCGTTTCAGTCTATTTAATTTAACAACAGAGAGACAGACTTACTATCGAGGTCGTAGATGACTTTGTTCCTGACTGTGGAGTATTGGGACATGAGATAATCAATTTGCTGCAAACAGAAAACAAAATAGATTTTAGATCACAAAGTGCTGATTTATGTTTCTAACCATAAAGAATAACAAACATAACAAACTATTAAGAGGCATTACAGATAACTATGGAAGCCCACCATCTTTTATACTAATGAGTTGCTTAATTAAGTTTTCTCAAGAACATAGGTTATATATATTGTTATTATAAGAACTAAACAATGAAAGATCTTATTGGAACCCAATAAAATGAGCATTTTTAGTTCCTCTATATCCAGTTCCAAGATGTTCCTGCTTCTACAGAGGCCCAAAGTGGACAAACTGAGCACTGGTGGATGAGAAACACCAGCATGTTTATTTTTCAGCACACATTTATTGTATGTGGGTTCATGAACTACAGTGATTTTGTTCATCAGGCCTAATTTCACTGGGTTTGTTCATAAACAACAAAGCTGCCATAGCTGTTCACCTAATCTAAAAGAAGTGTGGAACTGCATTTTGCCCTTTTGCTGATACTGAGCACAGATTCAAGTGACTATTCAAGTTAATATTTATGAACCATTTATAGGTTTTTAATGTGTTTTATCAAAATGAAACTCATCTGTCAAAAGTATGTTTTTTAAAGTCCACAATAATGTCAAAATATGACATAAAATTTAATTAAAAAAAACCCAAAACATTACTTTTAAGACCTTGGTTCCTTTAACTGCCAAGCAAACTGACCACTGCTGACATGTATAAAAAGTGAAATCAGTATAAGACCTATTTGCACTAGGTTCATAGACAACATGTCCCTCCAGGGCTACCTATCCACATGCTCCAAAAAGGAGCAGTAGTCACCACCAGATGTCACCAAAAGGCCCAAGAACTGAACTTCCCATAAGTTAAAAGTTGATCTTGAGAGAAAAATCTGAATTTAAATGACTTTAAATAACTAATAACAAGAAGTGAGACGGTAAAATGTATCAATTTATGACCCCCTAGGGCTTCCATAGATGAACATATGGGGATAACATGTGCCAAAGCAGAGGGAACAAAGGAAAACTTTTCCCATTTGAAAACAGATCCTGAATTTAATGACTTGGAATTTTCTTTTCCAACCATGACTGAAAAGTTTTGCAAATAATTTATTATGCATTAAAACTGTATGAATATAACATAAACAATGATAGATGAGAAAGACAGGAGACTATAAATTATTGACGGCTCAATTTGAATTTGAAAGTGCTCACATCAAAGCGTTAGATGGTATTTTTAGGAAGAACTATGTGAACACAGAGTGAGGTACCATTGGTGTGTCGTTGGCGAAGGTGTGCAGGTCCCTCATGTTGGTGTTGACCAGGCGTCGGATGTTCTTGACCTGGGAGCTCAGGTTCTGGTTGGCAGCATAGGCACACAGCACACCGATCCTACAAGAGACGATGTACACAAACAATCAGGGAAAACTATGGCGCATGGGAGAAAAAAACCCACACAACAAACAAACAGTAATCACATATTTCAAACATCACACACACTGTTTTGCATTTAGATGAGTATGGGAGTTTAAAACACCAAATTAGACACTATCATATAAAAATATCATCTCATGTGTATTCAAACAGTCATTATTCTGCTGTGGACTTTATTTCTACTAAAGCATGTTGCTAGCTTTGTTATGTATCATTATGCAAGAATGCCAAGCAGCTACAGCTGTATTTCTGCACAGACCTCGACCCAAACATTTGTAATTATACTAAATATACATCTGTATGATGTCTGTGTCTATATTGGCGTCATGCAAGTTTTGTGGCTTTAGCAATCTGTATGCTAATCTGGTCAGACAAATCTCATTTGAACTGTCTTTGATGAGGAAGATCCTAAAACCTTAATGTCGCAAAACTGATTATAATGCAAGTTAAAACAAGTTTTGTTTTGTTTTGTTTAAACAATATTAATTTTGCATCATTTTTTAACCATTGTTTTGTAACACTTATTGGTCCTATTATTAGTAATTGCTATTCTTTTCTTGCCTAACTTTTTGACTTTTGAATCATTTCCATTCTTTCCAGTTGTGTTTTTGTTTGCTGTGCTCTTTTTTAACCTTAGTTTTAGATGTCCTAAGCTAAAGTTTCCCATCCTTTTAGTCTTTTTTACCATAGGTTTATGACTTTCAAAGGTTTTGGTTCCTAATAGTCAGGATCTGCATTCAAGAGTGGGTTACTGTTAGCTACTTGGATAATCTTAAGGAAAATGTACAATTCTACCCTCCATATCCTTTGTACATGAAGTCCAATGCACACAAGATTGATGTATTCAAAGTTTACCTTCATTAATGTAGCTTAGAACATGATAAAACAACACTGGAACAAACAGCACAAAAAATAACAATACAGGGAGTGGACAGTCTGCAGAAAAAAAAAGGTTTAAAGGCCCAGCTTTGTGGCATTTTCATTACAAGTAGATCATTGTTGATAATGTCCTGGAAATGTCAAGGGAAATTACCTTCAAAAGTTTGTACTTTCTATAACTACACTGTGTCTGTATCTTTCTGTTGTTGCACGTAGCAGAGTGATAACATGTGATTGGCAGTAGGGGTCAGTATGCACCAGGCCATTCAGCTATAAGTCTCTTAAAATGCACCTTTAGAGTGATATTTTGATAAAATAACAGAGCAAACAAAACAATATTTCATTAAAGCAATAAATGCACAACAGTCTCTGATGCACCTGGTCTGTATAATCTGTGGGTTCATCCTGTAAACATATTCTAATGAATGCAAAAACAGAGAATTACATAAAGCAGACCATTAAAGTGAGTCTTGAAACTTCAAACAGACCTGAGTAGATGCTACGAGGCTTAATTAGCTCGAGAAACATCAAGGGAATAGCCCATAATATTAAACTGTTTCCCATGACTCACCCTCGTCCCATCACCTCACGACGATTTTTGGAGAAATGTGACTTATGCCCTTATTAAATGTAACTGTTGTTTTAAATGGCTCAGAACATGCTATTGTTGTATTACACAGAAAGTATCAATGATGTCAACAGTGCAGCTTTCTGAGTGACGTAAGATGAGGAAGAAAAAAATCCACAGGAAAATACACTGAGTCAGAAGCCACAGGGAAGGTTAAGATCAATGGAGATGAATGAGGCTGTGACTCATTGTAAAAGAAGGTAGGAGTCTCTGAGGGGGTGGATGTGGAAGCATGTCAGTGACGTTAGAAATTGAAGCTTAAGTAAAGAAGACAGTGCTTGGAGTTTACAGTCCCTGTTGCATTACATATGATGACCACTGATGGCGTTAATCAAATGTTTTCAGTAGTAGTCATTTTGTGCCCTTGCAGTTCTATGTAAATGTGTTATTTTGATATTGGTCTTTGATTCTGAAAACAGTGTAATATTGGATTTATTAAATAAAGCATAACAACATTGAACACCTTGATGGACAGTGAGTCATAAAAGTCTTCAAAAAAACAAACAAACAAAAAAACAAGCATTTTGGCCAAATTTGTGGAGTCTTTGAAAAAAAATAGCAAAAGAAAGGTCACAGAACATTATTGAACGCTATTGTCAAATGAAAACTCAACATAAAAATAAAAAGTCTTATCACTTCTGTCCCATCCACCTCCCCAACTTGCTAATGTGAATTAGAGAGACAGCTCATTAATCATGTGATGAAATGTCAAAAAAAAAAAAGTTATATTTCACATATTTTTTACACGCACATATCCAACATAATTACATGTCACATTACAGTATGTACGTAATATTATGTAACGTTCTTATTCATTTTCTGATGACAATTCCCAGAGACGTCCAAAAGCCAACTGATGTGAAACTGTGTGTGATTTCTAAGCCATGTGCAGCCCTTTAATCTGTGTGACACTGAGCCGGAGAACATTTAGAGAAAGTGGCGCTGAGCGAGCCGTCGGAGTAAACGCTGTCCTCGTAAATAGAGACTTAATGAGAAAGTAGGCCATACAACTGGGCTGGCTGAAGTGGAGCCATCTGAACCATGGGAGGACTCAGAGCGGCCCCTACCACAACAAGAGCCTTTTGTCAGACACTTCTCCATCCTCTCTCACTCAACACTCTTCACCCTACTACACCTCTTTCTCTCTCTGGCAAAGTATTGTTATTCTCCTTTCCTTTTGCCATAGTGGCTATTTTTTCAGCCTGCTTTTACAGTTTTTTTTAAAGCATCTTAGTGAGGCATGCAGCATGAATTCTTTGCTGTTTAAGATGCTGCCTCCCAGTCGGCCCATCACTGCTGAGCTCCCACCTTCATTTCACTTTTATTTAATGCTGGCTTTATGGCAGATGTGACAGAAATATTTACGTCAACTCAGCTGAGGAGATTTTTATAAGCAGCTTGGCTCAGAGCCGTATGTAAATACAGTTTAAGGTATACGGCTTCCATTACAGCAACGTGTTTGTGTATAAATTATGTTGTGATTGTAGAGAAAACTGGCATCTAAACTGGTAAAATTCTATTAATACACTGAATTCCCATGACAACACTCACACTTCATAATAATATACCAAATATTGCCGCCTTTGAAAGAACATGTCAACACCTTAACTCAGCAACAGCCTTTAAGAAAAAAAATCATTAGATAACTGCAGTGATATTATTTAACTTTAAGCCTTTCCTTTCAGAAGACCCAACATTTTTTTTTTTTTGCATCAAGCAAAGAAAATAATAAGGAAACTATTCAAACATCTAACAATAGATTAAGACCTGTTCAGGAATCATTTAAGAAACAGAAATGGTCACTTAAAGCAACATTGTGTAGCTTTTCCAGGAGAAGAGTAGAACTGCAGTGTTGTAAACATATTGCAACATGGCCGCCCTTCACAAACAAGGCACTTTTGTGTACAACGTGGACTGATTCGAAATATGTCTTTTTGGTGTCTGTGGGAAGCTATAACTTTGTATGTGGAGGTAACTCTGGACAAAAATGTTGTTTGTGGTCAAAAAAGGTAGCTCACTTTACAATAGGGAGGACATGTATCAGTCAAAGGAAGTAAGAAGTATCTTGAGATCGCTCACCTTTACTTACATGATGCAGTTTCTCAGCAGTCAATTCTAAAAGAGGGTTTTTAGCCCTGTTTCGTGGCAAGGAACCATCCAAATAACTCATTAAAAACTAACAATGTTGCTTACAAACAACTGTTAAAATCCAATTGACAGAACTACAGTGTGAAAAAAAAGAGCAACAGCAATAATATTTTTGCATTAAGGCAATGAACATTCACAACATTATTAGTCTGAAACAGAAAGTGTTCACTTCTTTCTACAATCTCTAAACCCGACAAAAAAATATAAAGACTGTCATTTCCAATTCACACAACTTCCCTCCCAGTTTGACACATATTTAAACATGATTAAATCTGACGCTGATGTACGGCTTGTTCTGGACGTTTTTGGGGAAGTTATCAAAATCAAACAAAGCTGAAAATATTGTCAGCTGCTCACTGTAGGTAAATAAACAGATACATATGCAAAACTAAAGTAGCTATTGTTCTAAACAAGTAGTTAGGAATAGAAAGCTGAAAATTGCTAGTTTTTGCTAAGACTATAGCAATTGTCATGCAAGACTCTGCTTCTTTTGTGAATAACAAGAATAGGCATATTTTAGGTTTAATTCAGTCAATCATCCTTTACTTCAGAAGAATATTGTTGGTCTGATCAACATTGCAGAAGAATTTGACATTTTGAGAGGATTTTTGGAAGTGTTACGGCACTGTTTATGAAAGACACTTCAAATGCTATGCTTTGTTCACAGTTCTGGTATAACAAAGAGCCATTATATAAGAGATTGTCAAGTAAAATTAAAGTTACTCAAAGAAATGATAAAGTACATCAACACACTTCTTTTATCCGAGTGACGGACCAACTCAATAAAGGCTCCTAGCACATGTCCCTGTGGCTGCCTGTTGACACTGTGCCTCTTCCAGACCATGGGAGACAAGTCAAACCCGGCCAGACAAAGATTCACCTCTAGCAACTTTAAGAAGGCTGTAATTTGTGCTTCCCAAACGACACGTGAAATTCTCCCTCGGGCTGAACAGGCCCACAAGAGCAGATGAAGAGGAGCACCCGACCGGTGCGCTGCATGCCCCAGAATCTAGGCCACTTCTGGGGGCTGGGCTGTGAGTGTTCCATGGTCTGGTGGCTCTATGGCTTTCACAAAGTCCAACAATGGGCTGCATTCAGAGCGACTGTACTTGTGAGGCTGGGACAGTCGCCTTCCAGCCCCTCCCTGCTTTCACACTGCTGAAACTGGACCCTATTATTCCAACACATAATGAGAAATTGATAACTGACTGTACACTGTAACGCAAATAATGTTGAGGCTGAAAAGATGCTGTTTAATAGACTTTGAATAGCTCTATACTTAAAGAGAGCTCATTGAATAGTTTGTACAAATACATTTTACCACTATCCCATCTCTTTTTATCCAATCAGAAGTAACACAGCATACAATGGACCAAGTGCAAACTAGCTCAATTGCTCCTAAAAGGTTAATTTAGGGGGTTTCACGTTGTTGGTCCATCGAAAAGAGATCTTCTTGGTCGCCACCAAACTGAACTAGTGCGTAGTTTAATTGCAATGGAAAAACAAGCTTGCCAGTATAGTTTGGACTTTGAGACCAAATACTGAGTGAAGACAAGGCCACACGCAGAATTTTATAAATACAAAGGTTCAAAAATAAGGAAAGCCAAGTTGAGTATGAAAGAAAAATAAGAATACTACTGCTGAAGAGCCTGAAGTCTGAAGAAAATGCCATAAAACCGTAAGTTTTGGATTTCTTAGATTAGAGTAATAAAAATTTTTAAATATTCATATTCTAGTTTGTCCAGTGTTAGACGGACTAGTACGGACTAATAAATCTCACATGCTGCATAGTAACTGCAACTTAAATTCAAATAGCCTTTAGTCCGCTTTTATTCATCTTCACTTTGGTAAAAATAACACTGAGTTCCAAACCTCAGGGAGCTCACTGGTGCAAACGGCCATAAAAAAGACCAAGGGGGGAACAGAAATGGGGAAAGGGTTTGGGGAGACCCCCCCCTTTTTTTATTTTTTTTTTTTTTTTTTGCCACCCCTGTTTTTTTTTTTTTTCCTTTTTTTTTTTTCCTCCCTGTTTTGTTTTTTTTTTTTTGTTTAAAGAAAAAAATTTTTTCCTTTTTTTATTAAAAAAAAATTTTTGTTTGGTTGGTTGCTACTAACTGATTTTATTGGATGTTACATGGACAGTAAATGAGCTACGGCTTCCTGTTACGGGAAGTTTTTGGTAACTGCAAAAACTGATGTTAACAGTTCTGCGGCACTTCCTGGTTTACCTCAGTGACCTGTATTCAAAAGCCCATGAGAGATGATTGATTACAGTAACAGAATCGTTTGGGGGTGTATGTAATATGATAGAGCAGAAGATATCAGTATCAATAGCTGTAGATGGGTGATATTACATGGCATCCTGGAACAGTATTATGAGTATTATGAGATGTATGGAACCTGGACAATTGCCACTTGATTGCAAAGCTGATGTGTTTCAGCTTTGCAATCAAGTCCCATCCCACATCTCATACATCATCTGTTCACCTTGTAATACATGTCTAAGGAGGCTAGATACTAGGACAGTATAAATAATCTAATTTTATTTACACTTTCATCAGGTCAAGGTTTATTCTCGACTACGCTTTCGGACTCAGAGGTCTTCAGGGGTCAAGGCACCATTTTGTTTCTGTTCTTCTCAAAGCTGCAGCAACTTTTATGTAAATAATGTCTGCATCCGTCTGATGAGAAACAACAGCCCATTAAATTCACAGTGAAGTACACAAAAAAAAAAATAAAAAAAAAATGAAATGAATATTAAAGTGTGAGCCAAACAGCCTTTAGCGTTAACGGTTGAGCTAACAGCTACAAAAGGTCATTGAAGTACGGCGCTATTTTAAAAACTACAGCAGCCGAAATGAAACGCCCACAGGGACAGGAAGATGAGGCTAAACATTGTTGGTGTTGGACCAGTTTTATCTCAAGGTTGGGAAAAAAAATCACCTTTCAAATGAATAATAATGGGATAATTATGAAAATGATGTGTTTTAATGTTAGTGATATTTCATCCTTCATAATGATTGAATTTAATACTGAAGTTAATACACAACACACTGTTAATAAATCTAAAAAATCAGTGTCTGGAAGTGTCTCAGCGGAGCCTGTTAACAGTGTGGTGCAGAGTAAGATGTGTGAGACTGTGTTTTCCTGTCAAGTGACTTGTAATTGTAATTTACATTCTGTACAGGCAATAAAGAAGGTGATAATTGCAGGTATTTCTGTATCAGATAACACATGGAAATGAGCACATTATAATGTAGTATGAATGTATAGGGATTGCAGAGAACCTCATGAAGCATTTGTGTAATACCAATACTTAAGAGATAATTATGTTGGGTATGTAAAATGACCCAAAAATTATGCACCTAATCATTTCCATACAAAATACATTATGTGATATTGTTGAACATTGCTGATGCCAACTGTGGTTTGTTTCAGGGGTCGTCACAGTGAACCATAGTTTTGTTTGGCAGATGCCCACACAACCCTCTCTATTTTAACCAGACTTGGGACCAGCACAAGGGTTTGATGCCTTGTGGCTGGAGTTGCTCCTCAGGGGAACTGAACCCCCAATCTTCTGCACTAAAGGTGGGGGAACAAACCACTTCAACAAAGAGGAGCTATTGTTGACGTCAATACACAGAAAAATGATAAAAACAATGAGTTATCTGGTTTTAGATATATTTTAGGGGATATAGAACAAACAGTTGCTAGACCAGAAATGAGAGGAGACACAGAGTGAGGGGATGATATGGAATAAGTAAACCTGTACTTGGTATCAACTTTTCCATAAGGCACCAACATGCTCTAGGAAATTATAATCATGTTTAAATGACATCTATTATTTCTACAAAGCATGAAAACTGTGTGGAACACGTGTTGATTATCATGACAATTTTAAGTTTACAAAGCCACCTCAGAGTAACAGGACTCATCTGTGAAAAAACACGATCATAAGACTGTATCTTTATCATCAAGATTTTTTTTTAATTAGAATTTCCACAAAGCATACTGTAAGTTTTGGCCAATCACAGGCTCGAGGGACGCTTCTATTGGCCGTTGATCTACACCAATTGTCAACGTTTATTCATTTTGTTAAAATTTCACAGTCCCTTGCTTTGTACATACTCACTGATAACACAATGAGAATCTTACTCTTACCTTAAAAATGCAACCAATAATACGAGGCAGTATTGTTAGTGTTAATCAATCATAATCATAGGCTAGTCCTTAAATCTGTGCACTGTCTCCTCTCCATCTTTAATGAAAGCCCAGAGGATGAGCACGAACGGCTAAGCTCATAATGTAGAGACCCATGGTGTTAATAATGTTGGACACCATGCGACTGAAATAGCCCGCTACACTGCATGCTGGGTAACAGCATGAGGCAGGGGTCTTCCACTCGGCCGCCAACAAAAGGAGGATCTTCTCCATGTCACTGTATCTTTATGAATCCACGCAGGGTTGAAGTGAAATCTCCTCTGATTAGAACAGACTCCAAAAGCCCCTGCTGCTCTTTTAATAACACACAGCGGTGCTATTGTATTATACAGCACATACATTTATGCATGAGATGAGGCATGATGGGTTATTATATCTCGTACACACTACAATAGCTCGACTTTAAACTTGTATAGAGTTGTGTTGGTGTACGCCTGGACATCAGCGACATAATTAATTCATGTTAAAGTTATCCTCTGGTGGTCAGCCAAGCACAGTTTATAATGTATATTGCCATGTAACTTAATTAGCCGAGGAATTTCTGCTACGCCATTGCATTTTAAAACTTCTTACTTCAAATTTTGGAAGGCTTGTTGTTGTCTGCACACATTAGAGTAAAAAAATATTAAGCCATAACATGTTTTTCTTTTTCTTCATGTAAAATGTTCAGGTTTATTTCCATATTTGAATGTATACAATGGGTAACTTGCTATCTTTGCATTTGTTTATCTTGGAAAACCCCCATAGAACCCAAAAGAAGGAGCCATTTTAGTCATTTCTTCTGTTTCTACACATGCCAAGAGTGGATAAACTGAGCACAGCTGGAGAAAAAGCACACTCAGTATATTTTTCTACTACTACCTTTTAACTAAATATTTTGTGCAATTTGGAAATCATTCAATTTTTTTATTTTTTTATTGAACCAACCTATGTGGGGAAATGAACCTCCATGGATTTGTTATTTGATATTGTTGCACCAGGTTAATATGCACCACATGTGTCTTTATAATAAAGAACAAACTGTAATACAAGTTAAATTGGTGTTTCGGAGGGAGCTAAGACATTAACACTCATCCTGTCAAAACTGCTTATAATGATGGAACAATTAATCTTTCCGTTAAAGTCTCTCTAATTGGCCGTTTGTAGATAACAAAAGCTAATGGCCCTCACTTTAATTTTCCACAGTTAACAAGCCTGGTGGCAGTTGATCTAGTGTGAAATCTGAACTGACTCTACGTAGCTCTCATTTTCAGAGCTCTGGCACGACTAAATCAGGAATAATACAATTCAATAGACAGCGCTTTCTACCGTTGGATTTTGCAACATTTATTTACTATATATTTAGACAGTTGTTTTTGCAAATCATTCTTTTATTTTTCTTGTTAACACTTGATTTTATTGGATCACTCATGTTTGTCTTTAAACAATGGCTTAATGTTGGATATGTCATTATTGTCCCTTATACAGTATGTAACTTATGCCTGATTAAATGTATTGTATCCTACCTGACAGAGAATGTCAGAATAGAGCTAATAATTGAAATAACAGTGCCACAATTTTGATGGAAAAAATACATTATTTTAAAAATCAATAAATAAAAAGATCATGACCCCAAAATCATAAACAGAGGTGAAGTGAAATCTCTACTGATTGAAACAGACTCCAAAAGCCCCTGCTGCTCTTTTAATAACAGGTTGCAGTGCTATTGTATTATACAGCACATACATTTATGCATGAGTTCTCATATATCTCAGGCACAAACACACTACAATAGCTGGCCTTTTGTATTTCTATAGAGTTGTGTTGGTGTATGACATCAGCCTCATAATTAATTCATGCTAAAGTTATCCACTGGTGGTCAGGCAAGCATGTTTTATAGTATCACAATGCAACTAGATTAGCCAAGGAATTTCTGCTGTGCATGAGCATCTTAGCCTTCTTGTTGTCTTCACATTGAGAGACATATTTTAGCATTTTCAAATTTATTTATGTTTATCACTGTGTGAAAATGTCTCAATTGAGGCACGATTTCAAATACAGTATACAGTGATCCCTCGTTTATCTTCTAAAAATAACCCGCAATAGGCGAAATCCACGAAGTAGTCAGCTTTATTTTTTACAATTATTATATATGTTTTAAGGCTGTAAAACCCCTCACCACACACTTTATACACTTTTCTCAGACAGGCATTGACATTTTCTCACATTTCTCTCTTGTTTAAACACTCTCAAAGTTCAAACCTTTGTAGATTTTAAAAAAATAAGTACAGTATTATAGAATGAAACCAAAGATCAAAACCTGTTTTCAGGCCCAAACATTTATTTGAGAAATAAAAATATAAACGTTTTCCAATAAATAAATATGATAGCTTTTAGAAATAACAAATTTAATTTTAATGATCAACCTACGAGGTTGGACACGATAAGAAATTATTAATAGTGACTCACGCGAATTTCACAGTTCCTCTGACCGTGCCTCAGAACACAATGCGCGTTCATACGCTGTAAAAAAAAGCATGCGTTATAGTGAGGGACAACTGTATTCTGACATTGTCTGTTTGGTTCTCTTAACACTTAGTTCGTGGAGATGTTACGTGATAGAGCTATTTATTATCCTCTTCCATCTCTGTCTGTCATGGGCAAGAGTCTGGGTTGTGGCAAAGTTCACTGTTCACTGACGTCCACTCAGCGATGTTATCTACACATTTCTTCCTTTGTCAGCCTCTTCTTCTTCCTCCCTGGACTGTTCCCTGAAGGACTGTCTTTGAAAGACTGGTCACATGTCCATTCCATTGTAGTTTCATCATTTCACAGTGGTCAGCAAATCCTCATAGCCGCCCACTGATGTTTTGATTCTGACATTGTCCTGGAATAATCCTATTTTAAGAGGCCAAAAAGGAACTTCATTTAGCGCAAGATGTCAGTCTGAATTCTTTATGCCCCATGGACAAACAGTATTTATCAAAAATTCTGAATGTCTATTTAATATCTTGTCATTTTCAAAGAAAACACGAGGATTAAATTTTACAATTGGCACTTTGTGAAGGCAGTCTGACAGTCTTCACAGCTTACTGTCAAAGAATCATTCATTTATTTTCAACTACATCTTCCTTCTTGGTGACGTTTTTGTTGTCTTCACCTTTTCCCTTCAGACTAATCTTTTCACACTTCACAGAAACTAAATCTCACAGCTGCCACTTCTCGGCTCCGACTGTCAGCTTTCTCAGAAGGCTAAAGCACTGGTGGCCTTGTGCTGTTGTAATTGCCTCATCGGAGCCTCTGTGGTGGCTGTGCTCGGTAACTGGGGAGATTTAATAACAGCTCAGAGTCGGCGCTGCTGGGATATTGCCAGGGAATTTCTAATAACGTGGCTCCCAGTGAAGACGGGAAGTCAAAGAGCATCAGGCTAAGTATACACTCCAGGATCTCCGAGATATATAAACGGAGAGATCCCGGGCCTTTTGTGCTGCATTCCCAGCGGCTACGGCTTTGTCTTTTGCAGAGATTGAGTTTCTCACTGTCCGCATGAAGAGAGATGATTTTCAGGATGATAGAGGGCAGCCATGGCGTAATAAACTTGTATAGAGGAAGCTGCACTTTTGCCAACTCCTTATTTCTCTGTTATCTGACATTGTGAGTTATTTGAGATGATACTACAATGAAGAAAAAGTTTTAGTCCAAGAATAAATGAGTTTTATTTATAAAACGTGTGTACACCAGAAAAGAGTTAGACTGTTTCCAAGCAAACTTTGGCTTTAATCAATTTGAATGGGCATAAAATATGTACAAATGCATTAATACCCTGCAAAACAATCTTTAACACTGACTTTTCTATACAATGCAGCATTAATAAACCCTTTTCAATTTGTTGATTTTCTCATTTAATATTGGCTTTTAATGTCCATGCTTTTATTTTGAAGAGCTTTTATACGCAGCACAGAACAGAAGGTGTCATAAAGTGGAAAGAAGTGTTGTAAACAGAAGGAAAACAGTGTGCATTTGTTCAAGTGTGCGTAAAACGGCTTCAAGAGAGTGTTGTGCAAACTGGAGGTATAAAAGTCAGCTGCTGTGTGTCCATTAACTTCACTTAATTTTTGTTTCCAAACAATTCCACATCTGGAAGAAAAATAAGTGGGAAAATTCTCCTTAAATGGTAATACTCTGTATAACCTGCAAAATATGTAAATGGTTCTTGCTGGTAAATGTACAAGTAGCAGCAATAACACATTACATAAAAACATCTGATTTGGGAGATTAGTTATGTCGCATTGCAAGAAAAAAATCAACATGTCATATAGTGCTTAAATAATGCACCGAAAACTGAGGAATGCCTCCTAAATCAGTGGAGATTAATCCGACCAGTGCATTTGACTACACACATCACATCTACTGTAGAGTTTCACTATAAATAGAAGTAGCGTGGGGGGAAGGGTAAAGATGATGTGTTCGAACAGACTAACAAGATGACCAGAGGAGGGTTTGTGTGCCGTGTGTGTTTGCCTGTTCACTTGTGCATGAATGAGGAAAATGCAACAAAAGACAAAACTGTTTCTAAATACCTTCCAGTGTAGTATGTGCTATCTGCGTTATCAAAGCAGAATATTTTCACAATTTTGTGTTTCCAATTAGTGATTCACGAGCTTTTAAATAATACAGAACAGGTTGGGGCATGGGATGGGACATTAAACCTTTCTAGGAGACTTTGAATGCCGAAACAAAGTTGACGTAAAGTTTACATCTGCAGACTAAAGTTTGCATTTTTGGTGAGAGAGGTGGTAAGGTCGTGACACA
The DNA here is from genome assembly GCA_036850595.1 of Rhyacichthys aspro. Classification (NCBI taxonomy): domain Eukaryota; kingdom Metazoa; phylum Chordata; class Actinopteri; order Gobiiformes; family Rhyacichthyidae; genus Rhyacichthys; species Rhyacichthys aspro. The sequence continues at coordinate 6,808,412 of CM072157.1, read as the reverse complement.
CAACAATAACAGTGGCAGCTACAGTGAAATAAGATAAACCAAAATGTATGATTGACCATAATGTGATCCAGTACTTGCACAGGTATTTGACTGGCAATTGTACTGTAACAATAATAGCAAAAAGTTGTCGTCTTTTTCTAGAGCCATGAGTCCCCTGAGTGGAGCTTTAAGGGTCAGGTTAGTACAGTAAGGTTTGTTATGGAGTAATAAATTGTATGAGTAATAAATTGTGATTGAAGCAAACTTTTAAAATGTATGTGCATTGCCCTTCACTTTAATAAAGATGCTTATGATGTATGCTGCTGCAATAACTAGTAAAAGCATTGTTTTTGGTTTATTCCCACCTTTCTAATCTTAAAAGTCATACATCTGCATCAGTTTTTTACATTTTAGGGCTAAAACTTTCCTGCCACATGTCCTGCTCATGTTTACTGCAACAATCAACTGAGTTGCAATGATCCTATTCACAAATCAAACACTGACTAAAGCAGAAATAGCTGTTGCTAACAAACGCTAGCTTTCTATTTGAACAAAGTATAACATTTAGCATTCTTCCTTCTTGGAATATGAGGTTTCTTTTGAGAAACCATATGGATGAAAGTATGGAGTCTCTGTTGTCCAATCCAGAGACTGTAGTGTTTGGCTCCATCTTTTAGTCTCTGGACAAAACTGTTGGACAAAAGTAGGACCTTTCACTTTTTTAGGATGCAATACCCTTTTGGACACTCTTAAAGCATGTTGCACCAACCCAGACCATATTGTACCGCTCAAGTGAATATATGCCTTTACAACATCAACAAATAATACTCCGTAAAGAAGCCATGTTGGAAAATCTGAACATCAAAGATACCTTGAGAAAACACACCCATTTCTTAAGAACTCTGACTACATTTATCATTAACCATGAGCAAGTATTAAGAGGATTCCTTTCACGAACCTATAAGAAGTCTATCATCAACTCACAACATGGAATGCCAGACTCATTTTGTGTGGGAACTCACGTGATGACAAGTGAGGTTGAGAACAGCAGCGTTCCCAGCAGGCCTCGTCGACAGTCGGCGTTCTTCCTCTGGCGCTGGTGCATCTCGCCGCCGCAGTTGTCACAACACCGGCACAAGCAGAAGAACAGGCCGACCACGGGCAGCAGGACGGCGAACAGCAGGCCCAGCGCCGCACACACCACAAAACCAATCTCGTAGTAGATGACCTGGTCGATTGGTGAGAGACGAGAGGAAGGGAGAAGAGGGAAATTAGATGAAACCTATTGTTTGGGAGGCATTAAGGACAAATTGGGTGAAGCTGTTAAAAAGGGTCTAAGTAAATGGGAACAAGAAACTACAAGAGGCAGTAAATGAAGTGAGGGTTGTTTGAGGAAAAACAATTAGGGAAGTGAAGGTGGTGAAGGGCATCAGTTAGAATCTATAAGGCCTAACGTAAATGAAGTCAACACTATACGAAGCAAATAAATAGTACTATTGAAGTTATTAATATTTCAACTGCAACAAGATATTGATGGCTTTCTCTTATTGATGAGGCTTAAAAAAATACTTAAATAAACATACTTAAATAAAACCTTTTAGGACAGAAGGATGTAATGGTCTATGGTAATGTTATTTGAAAAGTGCAACAATAAGTCAGCCAATCTAATTATTCTGAATTACGTCATTTTTCCATCTTTGACTTTTCTCTGACAGCAAGGACAGGTTTTGCAATTTCGTTAGCTTAAACTGTTAAAGAGTGGTTAACACCCAAGACATCATTTTTATGGCTGGGACGCCACAGTTGGGCTTGAGAATACTTTACACAGTGGTTCAACTCAAACAAAAGATTCATTGATTTATTTTGTACCTATTGTTTAGCTGAAGCATTGACCACATGTATAGTAATTAAAATGTGAACCCCAAGTGGACCGCAGATATCTACATGAGCCCAAACAGGAAAAGAGTCATAAGTTGGCAACAATTTTTTGACAAACCAAACTAAATAGGAAAAGAGTCATTTTTCTGTTTTGGTGCCAAGTAAATGAAGCCTTAATCATTAGGTTAACTTTTAGAGAAATATAGTGAACCATTCAGACACAGTTTCATTAAATATGAGCAATTCACGGGCCATTTACACAACAGCCAAACACAGACCTGTTGGGAAATTCATAATAATCTGCATTCACATGGATACAATCAGCCAGTATATATAAATCTAATGATATACTATAAGTTATTGAAGATTTTAACACTGTTTTGCCATTGTTGCCCTCCAACAATTAATAGTTGTCTGAGATGGCTCCACACAAAAAGGCATTTGGTCTGGGGATCAGCTCTACTGTGAGGCAGGAGGGCTAAGCACTCGGCAATAATTACAAGATAACTAAAACTATTTCAACTCTGGACTGAGATAATAGTTGTGACACAGGAAAACATTATTGACTGCCGTGGTGCCACAATAAACTGATGTCAATCTAACAAAATATTAAAACGTGTAGCTTTTTTTATTTGACTATGCAGGAGACGACAAAAGATCTAAATGAAACACGTAAATATAGCATTCATGTCTTTCTGCTTGAGAATAAACTAAATATGCAGTTTCATAACAGTGAATCTTCCTTGCCAGTTCAATAAGTGACCTATTCTTTAAGGTTACAGTTTGAATGCAGTTAGTTTAACCAAAGCCATTCTATATGCCCCTGAAAGACAGCCGCTCATGGAGGACGATGGGGAATAACTCTCAGGAGGCACAGAAGTGGAGCTCAGCGGTGAACTGAAGCCACTGTAATGAAAAGAAGGGCAGCACTTCTGATGAAAACCCTGCTGCTGTGGGAACCCACTACAGAACGCTGCAGGGGAAGCTTCATGCTAAGAAGCCTTTCATAGGAGGTTTTGATCACAAAATCCAGTTTTTCCTTGAAGCAGGGAACAAATCAGCTCATACTGTGAGATAATTACACCTGTTTCAGTGAAGCTGGAATAGTCAATTATTTAAGTCAAGGTCTTTAGAGGTTACAAAATATAACCTTGCCTTACTTGTTTCACTTTTATTAGAGTCAACGTTATGATTTTGTTTCAGTCTTATAAGAAGATGCATGTCTTATCTTTGTGCTACCATTTACGCTACTGCTTTAACATTTTAATTTAAATGGTAGCATGTCCTGTTAATGGGAGTTACTTGGTGAAGAATCTGTCAAACCAGGCACACTTTGTTTTTAAAAGAGGGGTTACACTCCCTGTTTTATGTCAAGAAATCATCAAAGGGGATTTGAGGCCATTATTTAACGTAAAAAAGTTAGTTTAAATTATATAAATTTTGCTTCTGTTTCACATAGTGTATATACAAAAATGGTTAAAGGAGGGTGAATTTGAGTTTTGGGGCCAGATCTAACTAAAGTGCTGTAGAAAGGTAGCCTGGCCAGCCAGACCGACTTTCTCTTTGTATTACATACAGAGAAAGTTAGTCTGGGATCGATGGATTTAAACAGGATTTCAAGGCAGGACCATGGGCAGAACTAACGCTCGCTGAGTGAACCAATCAGAGAAGCCACGGGTGTGACGTAAGGAAAGCGAAACTTATTCTAGTTGTCAACAAACCACAGCGTACACCAGCGTGGCTCGAGAGAGAAGATGCTTCGGTGACGGTGAATGACTTCTGTTGTTTTTGTCAGAAAAATCTGAGGACACAGGGTGTAATATCGAGTTCAGTGCTTATTTCGATCGTAGTAAGCTACCGAAACCTACTACTGTTTTCTCAATATGACGCGAAACAAAATCCCGCCTCCCTCGCTACGATTGGTCGGAAAGAAAGCGCCGGAGCAGAAATCGGAGGCAGATTGGGCGATTCCAGACTAACTTTCTCTGTATGTAATACAATGAGAAAGTCGGTCTGGCTGGCCAGGCTAGTAGAAAGGTGTGGACAGAAGGGTTTGCTACTGGCCTTTTTGTATGTATGGGACTTTATATTTGACAGTGCAAAATCTTATGAGCAGAGGCACACTACCTACTTTTTAAATTTTGCATGTATAAAGCAAAATAAAAGCATGTCAAGTTGGCGTCAGTCAGGTCAGGTTCAGGAGGAGACAGCACTTAGAACTGAACAAGCAACATCACTGCAGACATTTAGTAGAATACCATTGCAGTGTGTATATACATATTTTTATAATGGGTGCTGGTAATGGTCCTACTACAGGCTCATGAATCATATTTGTCCGAGTTGTGCTAAATAAGTAGTATAATGTAGAGTGACTTGGCTCACTGTAGAATATATATTAAAGATTTCCACCATTTTCTGCTGTCGACTTTATGTGTCATGCACTATGCAGACTTTGCCAGCACTGTCACATTGCCTTTCTCAGAGCAATTAAAGCAATTTTTTGTAGACTTAGCGGTATTGAAATGAGCTCAACCCAAACCCTGTGCAGTTTTAGTAAATATGCTGCTAATGAAGCCACACAAACTCAAATTTAGCGTCCCAGGCAAAATCGCACGGCTTAGTAGATCCTGCTCATAGACTCAGGGGCTGTGTTGAGGTATAGATGGACTTAAACTTTAATTTACAGTAATCTGGACATAGCTTGTCTTTTATATGTTTGATAAAAATATCTACGGTGATTCAAAAACAAAACAAAAAACAGTCTAAATATGCATGTATTACAGATTTCTAAACTGCTGCTGCCTGCAGGTTGCAAATCGTGCATCTACCCCTTTTTCTCATGTATCACATCACTCTCACTTAATCTGCCCATGTCTAACACCACACTCAGCGCTCGCTTTGAAAAAATGACTAAAGTGAAAGGGGGATCGGTAATTCCCACTCGGTATGTAACTTGTCACGACGATGCTCAATGGCTTCTCGTCATAAAGGGATCAAAGCGAGCCTGCTATCACTGCTTCTGAATGGACGACCGCTCTCTCCGCCAACCCCAACTCAGTCGCGCTAATCGGCCTCAAAAGTCAGTGACCCTGCCTTCTCTGGGGATTTTTTTTTCTTTTCATTTGCAGGGTCCAGGCTCGACACCATAAGGCAGAGAAATATGGACCAATCTAGGCTCAAAGGAGACAAAGATTTGAGGAAAATTCAAAAGGAACAGACAGCGGGTTTGTGCCGTCGTATTGTGTCCCTTGTCACACGAAAGCATTCATGTCAAGCCAGTGGTAGTGGACATTTTGCTGGCTCTGTCATTGTGCTTCTGGGTGATTCTTCACCAAAAAGGTCAAAAAGGCTTCTCCACTTCTTTCTAAGAGCTGGCAGCTGGGGCTATTTTTAGAATACGGCTTGTCTTGGCAAGTGTCCAGAGGAAAAAGATGACCTTCCAATAACAATAAAAACTGGAAGTGGTGGCAGTATGTCAGCCTGTTATCCTAAAGCATGATGCTCTTTTTTACAACAGCCCACTTTGTAAGTCTTAAATTTTCAATACAGATGGATTAGGAGTGGGTCTACATAAAAACAAATGGTACAATCCTGCTGCAGTAATGTTTGAATCACTTTTAGTTATAAACTTAATGAAATGTGACAATAATTACTCTTCATCTGCATTTGGATGGTGCAACAAAACAACCTACACATCAGCTGTTTGTGTAACACGCTCCATTATCCTAGAATGTGACTGTCGGGGGTGGGAAAGTACTGCGAGGGGTATGTGCATGGAATTTCTGAAATATCTTCTGAAGCTCACAGCAGATTTTAAAGGAGCCCTAGGAGCTGCAGTAGAGCTATGGACAAGATGTCAAGTCAGTGTGTAGGATTATGTTTATGACAAATACTGCTCCCTGAACATTCTGATTGTTTGTACGTCTATCCAGTTTCATCCGGAGATAAGGACCAGTCTTTGTACAGAAATAGGATAACTGACGAGGCTACGCAATCACCATAGGGCTGCACTATGTAGAATAAATACTACACTTAGTTAGGGAACCTTTTGGACACTAAATAACTGTTTTTCAGTTAGCGTTAGTCACGTGGCTTTACCATACATCTAAAAAAGTCCAAGAGTCAAATGATAATGGAGGTTTTGTGACACATTCTGACAAGACTTGTAATAACTAAACTAGTGTATCAGGGAGAATGTGTTATATTTACCCACATTAAAGAAGCGCTGCATATCTTTTAGCCAGTAGAGGGCGCTGATCCCTCTCTGTGCAACTGCACTCTCAACAGCACCATATTTGTTTACAAGTAGAGACTAGTCAAGTCGCAAGTTTGGAAGAAAGAACATGTCTTTGAAACGGTAGGGTCATTTTAGAGTATTTTGTACAAGTATGACTCTGCTAGGGTCCAGTGCATTGGACTATTTTCTTTATTATAGCTGTCGTGTGGTAGAGCATGTCACATGATCTCTCGCAGTATGTCCTTGTAGACAAAAAGGTTACATTTACTGAGGGTACTGTGTCAGTGAGAAAGGCTTTTATCAAATAAATCAGATGCTTTAATCAGAAATTGAACTAGAATATTATTCATTTTTGTATTTCATCTTTGGTAAGCTAACTTTAGCAATTTAAAGCCATAGTAACCTAATAAAAACCTAGATGTAAATGTTGTGGCCACATTTAACTCTAACTGTGCTTTTAACATTAAAGTTGTGCTTTTAGCTTGTTTCATTCAAATGCATTGTGTACATGTTCATGGCTCTCCTCTGATGAATCATGCAAAGTTCACTACTTTTCATGATTGTTGGAAACTGAGTACATTTTAGTCACTAGAAATTCGGACATCTGTAAAAAATAAAATTTAATAAAAAGACAATATAGTTCTAGTATCAGGTAACCTTTTAACTAAGAATAAAACGGACTCCTTTAATATGCAATAATGTATGAACATTTTAGTATAGTTTAGTTTGGTGAGTTAATTTTAGTTACGGTTCTCTGATACTGCTTAAATTTTGCTTTGATGTCAAAATGAAGCCTGGTCAAGCTAGCATCATCACAGGACAGAACAACAGGACATGTACAAAAGCTTTGTTTCCACAAAAAGATGCCTTACTGTAAGGAACACTGTACACATGAGTGGACTTAGGTTTACTGCTCTTTAGACCGCAGTGGAAATGAACACCACCGACTCAGTCTAAAGACCCCTTTACTCCTGGGACTAGTCCTGAACATACGGTCCCATTTTCTGATGTAGAAACAAAGCTTATGTAAAAGGAGAAGGACAAATCAAAGGACTGTTTATGATCAGACAACATTAAAGGTTTACAGCAACCATGAAGGCATAGTGGGCAGGATAATACACCTAACCAATTATTATTATTATTTAAAATAAAACAATTATAATGTGCAGGGTTTTCAGGCTAAAGTCTGTAAATAAACCTGTCTCCATGCTCCTCTGTGTTTTTTAGTGCTTATCAGTGAGAAAAAGTCAAATCTAGGTTAACCCGTCTTTTGAATCACCTCTAGCTACAGTTTGAAAATAATCCCTACCATTTAAACAAAGAAATAAATTGGTAAAATGCTGGACGGGGGTCATAAATCCCCACAGATGTGGAATAAGAGGGATTTTCATTTTGTAAAGAACTTTTTTTTATGGGAACCCTCCAAATGCAGTACCACTATTCAATATTCAGCTTTAGGATAGCATAGGTTCAGGATTTATTTACATAACACGCAAGTTAGTGATGTTTAACTGTTATTCATGAAAGTTGCTCAGTCATTATTATAATGACTAACCAGGGACATATTCTGTGATTTAGCTTAAGACTTGTAAACATAGCAACGGTTGCCTTGTGTTTTGACAAAAATAAATACTACATAAACAAAAAAGTGCAGTTAATTATATGTTTAAGGCTTTTCTACATGCATCTATAATTAAAAAAGGTAACATTTTGTTGAAGTTTGTGTCGACCCAAAACAATGGCCCATCCTTGGGTCTCAACCCACTGTTTGGGGAAACGACAAACTTGCTGAAACACTCAAAATACTACATATTGAGAGCCTACACTGCTGCTTATGTTAAATAGTTAATAAGAGATTAACATCATCTCTAGTAGAAGCCAACAAACATGACCTGCTTTCTTTTATTTGGAGTAGCTTAATAGAATTTTAATTAATTAGTTAATTTAGTAACAACAACCACCGAATCCTGCCAACAACGCCTTTTATGGCAGCGAGACTTTTGGGGAAAGAGGAAAGGGTTAGACATTAGGTTCCCGTGATCAGACTTTACCTGGAGGGTCAGCACTATGCTCTCTGGCTGAAGAGGACCAGACCAGAGCAGACCACATGAAGAGGGCATGCAGAAGACGACCACAAGGCAACCCAGCGTCAACGAAAGAGCAAAGCCGAACAAAAAAAATCAGAGAAAAAGAAGCATATAAAGAAGGCATGCATATAAACATAAAAGCAGAGTGGAAGAATACATTAGAACTCTAGCTTGATCAAGGGCATCACAGTAGTTCTTCATGAAAAATGGAATATCACTCATTTTACGACCGGTGCCGAGAGCAATTAATGCAAAAATATGGCCTGGTCTTGGCAACTGCGAGCAATTAACAACTAGATTAATAAAAGCTACAGATGACAGAGTGAGACAGATAAAAGATAAATAGCTCCATAAAAGTCCGGACATAATGGAGACCAGCACACACACTATCCGGGGGGTTTACCTTTTCATATTCTTTCTGGAAAGCTGCAAACTTGTCCTTGGCCAGGTTCACCACGAGATCTGCAACAACAATAAAAAATACAAAATTACGATTTTACATTGACATTCCAGACATAAAGTTCTTTTGGGCGGATGTGATACGGCTTTAATTTTTATCTATCTATGAATAACTGTTAGTGCAGGTTCATCACTTGCACTATTTGTGGATGCCATGGTTACAGCTAACATTATATGAAGAGGATCTACATTCTTCAGACAAAATGTTAACAAAACAGACTTATTTGTTGCTTTTTATTCATGAAAAGCATGAAATTCCCATTGATGCTCCAGGCTTGTTCTTCACCCAATTAGTGTAGTGTGTAGAAGTCTTTTTCCCTGTAAATGCACTCACTTGAGGCTGTCACTTTGAAAATGAAAGCACCAGCGTAAAATGATTTAGTCCCAGTGGTTAACCAAAGCACAATTGTGTCTACCGAACAGTCTGTCACTAGTCTGGTTCAGCTCACCACGGCACAGAGGCGTGTTTAGGTCAGTAGATAACATCATGACTGTGTTAGCCAACAAGAATGTACAACAGCAAAGTAAGAGCGGAAAAAGAAATATGCAGAATTTTGTGTTCCTTCTTTTTAGTCTATAGTTCCTTATTGCAAGAACAAGACAAGCTTTGTTTAACTCGTCAAATAAGTGTGTTTAGTTCCATCCTTTAGGTGAAGAACCATTGTGTTGGTACTCCTAAAGTTGTGTGGGAAAATCTGGTCATTTTGTTTTGCTTTGAATTTTTTTGAACCAGGAATGCATGTGTACCAAACTAAACAAGATAATCCTAGAGTAGACAAAGCTTTAGTGACTGGACTACAACACATTTCATCCGTTATACCATTCATGGGACGTCAACCTTAGGACAACTAGTCGCACGTTACGTTTTGCGGCGTTACTACTTGTCAGTGAACACACCACAGCTCCAGCTCTAAACAAGCTCTGACTGCACTGCTTTACCGACTGCTTTACTTTCATTCTTCAAGACGTTACAGACATGAAACAACTATAACGAACAGCAAACTCAATCTCAACGTTACGTACTTTGGCAGCGCTGAAGTTATCCAGAAAGAGGCATTATAAACGTGTGTTTCATAAATGTGCTGGATCTGTCCACTGTGTTCAAGTCCAATCAAACCCTCAAACCAAACACCTAGCTCCGACTCAATCCCAAAGCCCTGCAACGCCAATTAAGAGCATTTTCAAGGACGGCTGCTTGGGCAGAGAGTGGTTCTGTCATGCTAGTTGCTGCTTAGGTGAGACTTAGTCAACTATGTTTCTCTGTGGTTGAGTACAGCCCTAGAAAATGTATTGTTGTAGAGAAATAGATTGAATTATTAAACATTTAATATTCAGTGATTTTGATTAAAGGGGCCTGTTTTATTTTCTAGATGATCTCACTGTTCATCGAACCATTCATTCATTAGCCAAGCCTTAGCTTCAGAAATGTTACTTCCTTTCTTCCTATATCAGTAATAACAAAAGAGTCACAACCACCACCAGTATAGGAACATCCGCTGCCAAATCTCTCCTGGGTTCCCTCATAATAAAAGAAGAAAATGCCCGATGTTCACTTCATGTTCCATTTCTAGTCCCTGTGGTCTAACCTGGCACTGTCCCTGAGACACATGAAACCCTTGGAGACCGTTTCTTCTTTAATCTAGTAGCGTCCCACCTTCAGGAACAAAGCCTGACCTTATTAGACTGGAAGTAGCGATTTCACACTGTACCGCCTGCAGCTGCGGAGACAATAAAGACACTAAACAGACTATACATAATCCTGAGGTGTAGCAGGGACTGTCCCACATGCTTTATTTCACAGACTATTAGCATAACATTACCATGGAGAGAATTTACTGTAGGCCTTGTTCAGCATGGGAGGATTCAGGGCCACAACTCAGTCAAAACTGTCAAGGGACTAGAAGGATTGTTATGCAGACAACGCTGTCAACGCACCCAAACCATGTAGTAACTGAGAACAGAGTACCAAGACAAGGCCAAGACTTTATTGTCAGAGACTTAGAGGAGTTCTTTTAGTTTGGACCAAAAAATCATTGTTTGGTTTGCTACTGCGAAAGTGCTCATCTGTCACAAAACTTTAATCAAGACCAGACAAACTGAGAGCCTGTCATGATCGAGGCCTTGTCAAGTCCAAGACTATGGCAACAAGACAAAGTTAAAATGTACTTTTTCACAGTAACTCAATCGCATACAACACACAGCCATTACAGCTAAAAAAGATGAAAAAAATCTAAAATAAATACACTTCAATTATACAAAGCTAGAAGAGAAACCTATAAGAACATATACTATATACATTAGGAAACACTGAATAATAGGTGTGAGAGAGAGGGTGGGAGTTGAAAAGAATTAGAAACAACAATACAATTAACAATAAATTAACAATACAAATAAACAGTTGTAGTATTGGATGGTCTTGCTTTAAAATCCTAAAACCTTTTCGCCCAAGGTCCTAGACAAAGACACAAAGACACTTTCAACTGTGGACCAACACCACAATAGGTACAGCCTTTTAACAGGTAACCAACATATGTGGAAGAATGTCTGTGGTCAATTTAAATCACATTTCAATAGAACTGGACCAGCGAACATTTGGAAGTTGACCATACATACTCTGTTTGCCTGGTGCATAGTGGAACCAAACATTTGTGAACAAACAAGACCAAGTTCCATGTATTGTACATTAAAAAGAAAAAAAAACTTGTCTGCTAGCTTTGGGTCAATAAAAAGGGCAAGGATGGTTTATGATTGAGTAATGATAAATGGTGCTTTCTTTTTTGTAATATGGAACCACCTTTATTTTAAATGTTAAGTCTGAGGCCAAGACAAGACCTGGTAAAATTAATTCAATTCCAAGAAGAGACATGAAAAAGTGGTCCCAGGATGAAGACCTTAAAAACTCTATTGTATGGAGTACTGCAATAGCTGTAGACAGCAGCAAGAAAAGCAGAAGAAAAAAATGTTTGGGGCAACATTCGGGAAACACTGAATCTATTTCCACTGTATTTTCCTCTTCCTGGTAATTTCCATCGTAATGGCTGTCAACAGTAGCTTTTGTGTGCTCTGTAATAAAACGTAAAACGATCCGGGTGTTGGAGCAAAATAAAAGGCTGAACCAGGTATCCATTTCTCTCGTTCTCACAGCCCTTTGTGCAGCTTTCAAAGAAACTTTCCACCTCCTGCTGAAGGTGTGTGTCAACAATTCTTATCCCCGCAGAATACAAACGATAAGACCGCAACAACAGGGCAGGTGAATATCCAGTACTTTTGTTTAAAAAATGGTGTATGGCCATGTTCTGAATCTGATTGTAACGTGAAAGTAAATATTTAAATTTCATTGAATTAAAACTATTTTAGATCAAAAGTTTGAGAACCAGCTTCCTAAAGATATGTAACATGGAAGATGAGACTCATTTTTGTAGGTTAATGTGCCCTAGATGGAGCATAATGGCAGCAAGCACATTCTACAAACAGAAATGAAGAGTCTGTATTTATTGTTGTAAGCCAGTTTTCAGTTTTTTAAGAATAAAACTAGGACTAGAAACAATACCATTACTAGACACTAAATGATGCTGGAAAATATAGCACTGACATCCAAGTATTGAAGTAGAAGTGTCTAGCATTGTGATTGTATGTGTTATAGTGAATAATGTATTGCCTGTAGGAGATTCAGAAAAAAAAAAAAAAAGCACTGACAGCTTAATCTAGTGCGCCTCTAAATGAACATTCAGCTGTTCAGGAAAGACTTTTTTTTAAAACCATAGACTTCCCATATACTTACACTGCTTCTCTCAGTCTGCCCAGTTCCTCACACAGACAAAAATCTGCTACAAGTCACTTTGCACAAAGTACCTCATACAACCGTACTTTGAAAATCACTTCAAAGTTGTATCAGGGTGAAAAACTGGCTCACTTCTCAGTCACTTCTTGAAATGTCTGAAAAATCAACATGGCGCTGAATAAGGTGTATTGCTGAAGCGCAGGATTTTTGAATGATGTTGTACAAGGTAGCTGTAAATAGTTAATGTATTCAATCCCGTAGAGTTGTCTGGAGAGCTGGACAGGATCAGTGAATCAGACAGCTGAAGTCTACCTGAAAATAATCATGTACATCCCAGCTTTATTCCCTTTTTTTTTTTCACTATAAAGCTTCAGGTAGGATAAGGCTTTCTGAGAAGGTTGGATTCTGAAATGGGGAAAATTATATGTACGACTATAGGGTGCAAAAAAAAAAAAAAAAGCTGTCAAAATACTAAAGAACACTGGCCACTGTGGTTACTGCATAGTTTTTTACCAAGAAAAAATATGACATCATTAAAACAAAAAATGATTTTGGTATTCTGAATGCCTATGGCTATGGTACATTTCAATTTAAAATGTAAATTTACATTATGTATAGAGCAATGACAGTACTTACTTCTCTTTAATATGCCAATATGGCAGATAGAATGCATTCTGTCATGTGACATCCAGAGATCTAGCGTAAACTAGTAAAGATAAAGTTACTGCAGACACGTTTAATCTTTTCCCAACTGTTTTGTCTGCCAAATGAAGAAATCAATTCCAATAAATGTAGATTTTATAGAAAATCCTTAAGCTTTCATTGGTCAAGATAAAACGTAGACTTTCCAGAATAAGAGTTGCTAGTTTTTCACACTAGGTCTTAATCTCTGCACGGTGCTCATATTTGAATAACACAGTAATAGACTTGGCATAGTCCGTGTTGCTCAAGGTGGTGCCAGTGTTTGTGTAGCTGCAGTACGGTTAATGACTTGTAAACATTTAAAATGAGTCCAAATGAACATCAGAACCCATTTATCTGTTTGCATACAACTCCTGTCATAATAAAACCATAAAAGCCATATTTGAATCAGCTATACACAAACATTTAGAGCAACGGGCCCATAAGGAAAGGGCAAATATTCAAACTGAGATTTATGTGTCTATGCAAGCCATAACTCTGATGCTGTCAGCCTCCCCAGATTTGAAAACAGCTATTTAAACAGAAACTCCAAAATGCAAATACATATGCAAAAGTCTATTTGTTTATGCCTGGATTAACCACCTGTTTACAGCAATATTCACAGGTCATGCTTTATAGCAGCAGATATTTAATGGCATGTTCTTTAAATATAGCTTATATATGGCGAGTCATTTTCAATAAAATTTGCTGGAATTGCAATAACCCTTTCAGTTAAGATTTTATATAGATAATTTCCCACACATATACATACATTATATATATATACATTACAGTAAAGAGGATGAAAGCAACATTTTGACTTATGTAGACTGCATCAGGAGGAGGAATGTGTTGCCGAGGTTACAGCAATGTTTATATTAGGTGGAAAAACTCTGAGATGCAGGAAAGTTGACACTAGAAAGTATGGGCCAGATGGACTGCTGTGATTAGTTGTAACTGACACATGAAGTCTTTAGCTAACTCTGCCCATCAGACTGTTAGACTCACTATCTGGCTCCGTATATGTTTTAAATCTCAGTATTTAAGGTTAGTTAACGGTTTTAACAATTTCTGAACTAAACACAAGCTTGTACCTATTCATAATCATAATGAAGGGGTTTTTTTTTGCCTAAAAATACCACAAATCGTATACAGTTAAAAAGCTTGTTTAAAAGCAATGTATTAATCTAGCATAGTATGTACATTTTAAAAGCCTTTCAATCAAGTGTTGTATGAGTTTCAAGACAGAAAACTCTTATTTACCACAGTTACTCCTTTATAAAGCCAACATCTGTATTTTTTCAAACTGGTCTTACTGTTAGCATAGTTCATAGGGACACAGGTTTATGGTGTCATTTGTGTCATCAGCTGAACGTCATCTCTGCTAACGCTAAACAGAGTTTAAGAGAAATTCAGTGAAAGTCCCAAACACTCGTCTTTGTTTTAGTATTTTGTAAATGTCAGAATGAAGTGATAAAAACAATATGTGAAAATCCACAGCTTGGCTTAAACAAGAAACCACAATCACAGTTGAGCAGTCCTATCAGTCTCTGGAGCAAGGTGTGTGCTGTAATGGTGGAAAAATCTGTTGTCGGACTGGAACTGGACAGTCTGGAGGCTGTGGCAGAGAAGAGGATGTTGAAACAGATCAGTTCTATCTCCAACAATCCCAACCACAAACTGTACAGTGAATTTTGTCAAATTGAGATGCTTTAAATACAGTATTTTTAGAACTATGTTTGCTCCAAGACATTGCAATGAATCTTGAATCCTGCTTTTACAAGTGAATCTGATGTGACTTCAAACAATGCCGAGCAGGAGGAAACTAGCAGAAGCTAAATTGTATTTGATTCTGCAGTTGCCATCTGGATGTTTTTTAGCTTACTAGGTGAGATTTTCTCTCTATTACTGCTTTGGTTAATGGTAGTTGCAGAAGCTTGAGTAGAGTTGCAGTATAGGTCATTGCTGTGCATAAAAGACTAAATGGAGGAAATGAATTTAGATTAGGGGAGACAGAAAACCCCACAAAAAAAAAGAAAGTGAGACTGGATTAATAAAAAAAACAAAAAAACAAAACAAAAAACATATATGAAGCTGTCCAGACCTCGGAGATGGCATAGCAAGAGGAGAAATCCCAACCATCTTGCTCCAAAAGTGCCCCGCTGAACCAACAAAACTAATATCCCCCCCGGCTAAAGCCCCGACTGTCCTGTGTGACACCAACCATCGCTAACAGGCTTATTAAAAAACGAAATAACAAACCCTACAGCCCAGCCACCACACTTTCATTCCGCCATTATTTGCTTGTAAGGCGTACAGTGCACAAAGAAGCCAGCCTGCAGGGATTCTTGTGGATTCTCCCCTCACAAAGTTATCTGAGGACGCACGAGTATCAGGGAGAGGGCTTTGTGCTCGGAATGAAATTCAGCAGGAGTTGGTGAACAGGGAACTCTGCTTGGCCTTTTCCTCGCTTTTTATAAGATGTCAGAGGCTTTGGAGCAGGCTGCAGTCTATTAACCTTTCAACACTTGTCCTTTTCTTTGGGTTTTAAACTGTTTGAATTCAGATGAATGTAACTATGGAGACAGATAGTAGAATGGTTTAGACAAGAGGAGTGTTTTGTCTTTTTTCTTTGGTTATTGGTGAAAAACTTGGCTGCACTTAATGATAGCTTTTACGCTGAAGTTAAGAAACATATGTATGGTTCAAATGAATTGAGATACAGTTGATTATATTTACACAAAGTCACGGTATGCTTCTATAGCCTTAGGCAGCTTTTGGAATCAGTTTCGCTTTAAAACATGAACGCAACATTAAATATGTAATAGAGCAGTTACAGCCATGATGGTTCTTTATACTTTAGACTTACAACTCATTTAGATGAGGGACAATTAATCATTTAAATGGATCCTTTTTTTTTAAAGCAAACTGTATTTGATTTTCCCCCCTAAATATTCCTCCATACATTTGCTCTTTTGTCTTTCATTTTGTAATACCTCCATTT
This sequence comes from Rhyacichthys aspro, assembly GCA_036850595.1. Classification (NCBI taxonomy): domain Eukaryota; kingdom Metazoa; phylum Chordata; class Actinopteri; order Gobiiformes; family Rhyacichthyidae; genus Rhyacichthys; species Rhyacichthys aspro. The sequence continues at coordinate 6,792,306 of CM072157.1, read as the reverse complement.
TGTAATACCAATGAGTCACAAATATTTTCACTGTTTAAGTTGTATTTCACACAAGATTTGCTTTTTTTAGCCTCTGAATAAACACAGTGCAGGATGGAGAAACGAACTACAGAAAATTGATTGATGGGGTGATTCTGGAGAGGGATTGATTCTTCTGAAGCTAAACAGTAAAAGTAAACACTGCACCTTAAAAATGGTCTGTCTAGCACTGCATAGAAGGTGCTGGGGCAACACAGTGTGCAGTACAGTGATTGTTTTGTGTCTAATTGTGGGAAACTAAAATCGGAATCAGGATTAAAATTAGATTATTGCCCAGAGACTGTATCTAAACAAGCTAAACACTTTTCTTCTTATATGATGGGTTTGCCGATAATTCTTGGCTGCTTTTACGGCAAAATACGGGCTGAAGCAATATTCCCATCGTTTCTGTGCAGTTGTGTATTGTGATTCAAACAACCACAAGCTTCTACAATGTGCATCACAAATACTGCAATCTGGTACACTGAAAAAAATACTTTCATGGCAAGAAAAAATGTTTCTTCTTTTTAATAAGAGCACGTTGGTAGCAGTATGGTTTAACAATGACATTGTTAAACCAAGAATAGTCTGACAGTTAGTGGGGTGGTGTTGTGCTGCAGGCTGTGATCAGACACTTCCTCAGGGTAAAGCTGTGAATATCGAAGAAAACAGACAAGGAGCCAGAGCCACATGCAGCATCAGTTCACTCCTGTTGCTATGCGACAAAAGTTATAAGTGTATTTAGAAAATGACTTAGGGACCTTGTTGTGTTCTGAGAAGCTTTTTTGGGAAAATGACATTAAAGACATTGAGGACTTACAGTTAGAAGAAATAATATCACAGGTTAGAGACCAAAGTCACATTCACAGTGTAACATCTATGGGCAAAACACATTCTACAAAATGATCACAACTGACAGTAGGAGTAGGAAGTGGACTTGGAAACAGTGGGAAAGTTTATTGCCATGCTGAGTTTAAGGTCCTTTGAGTCGTTCGTTTTAGAAAATAGTCTGAAGATGCAACTGGCCAGAAAAGTTGTAGGTGACAGGTTGTAGATGATATGGTTCACGAAGTATGTTTGTAGTGGTAGCACCTGAGCTTTTTCCAAGCACTGTCACATCTCAACTCAATTTGCACTGAGTAATGACCATGCACATTTCCATGGTATAGCAACAAACACAACTGACAGCTGTGGAACTAGGAGTAAACCCCTTCACCCACACAAATGTATAATTTCAGCTCAATATATTGTTCACTGAGAGCGTGCTACCTTTGTTGCCACTTTGTTTTAATAAGATTGTTTTAGCACCTTGGGAAATGTAGGCATCTTCTTTTTCATTTCAAACACTGAACAGCCACTGCATCTGCTCCATCGATTTCCTCTGTCATATTCCCTTTTCTTATTCCTTCACTGCCGGCAGCTGTTTAACTGTTATCTTCACCCATATTTCTCTTTTACTGTTTCATAGTGTGTCATAAATTATAAAACTGTTTACAATGCGCTCAATCCACAGTTACATAAATCTTATTCCGCTTAACGTCTTCCAGTGAGTGCACAGCAGCGACTTGACATTTAACTGAAATGTTTCTAATAAAGGAGAACAAGCATGTGTGTGTGTTTGTGCGTCTCTCGGGGGTAACCGTGCGGAGAGGAGCCTGGAGTAAAAACACTTACGCACAAAGGCAAACATGAGTAACCATAGAATCTGTAACTATGGAGAGAGAATTGGGACAAAATCTACACAGGCTTCGGCTGAAGAAGAGGAAACGCAAACAAAATGTTGGCCTGGACAATGTCAGCATGTGTCAATAAAACTGGAGTGGTTCTGTAGTTTTTTAACAAAACACTATGCAACCTTAACCCTCTATGATCTCAGCTGAGTCTGAATAAACCTCCAAAAGTTTTTACCCTTCTTATGTTCAATTCTTCACAGATGCAAATTTAAAGTAGTTTTAATTCATTTTTTGAGTGTTAATGAATAACAATCAATATTTAGTATAAATAACACCCCTAACAAGTATCTATTTCTTAATGTATACATTTGGGGGAAAAAAATATATTCAACTCATACGTTTGCATTACTAATTTAAAAAAGTTGCTTTGGAGCAACACTGTAAATAATGGTACGGAATATAAAAAGTATAATTTCAACTAAATGTGTTTAAAATATAATTAAAATGATATACAGCTGCATTAAGAAATGTGAAATGTTTCAATTTGTGAGGTAAAAACCACAAACTTTCCCACTGAAATGAATGTTTCAAAGAGTGTAACCAGGAAACAAGGAGTTATTCTAAAGGTGTATTTAGTGACATATGAATGATGTCTTGATGTTCCTTGTAGCAGCAGATCTGAAGTCCCTCTATAGTCCAGTGAAGGTCCTCTATAGTCCAGTGAAGTCCCTCTACAGTCCAGTGAAGGTCCTCTAGAGTCCAGTGAAGTCCCTCTACAGTCCAGTGAAGTCCCTCTATAGTCCAGTGAAGTCCCTCTATAGTCCAGTGAAGTCCCTCTGTAGTCCAGTAAAGTGTGTGGGATGTATTATCCATGATGGAGAGCAGTTTATGCAGTGTCCTCCTGTCCCTCATGGACTCAAACGTCTCCATACAACAGCCAATGACATGCCCAGCTTCACTGATCAGTTTATTGATCTTGTTGGCACTGCTTCCCCAACAAACCACAGCAAAGTAGATGCCACCACAGACTGGCAGAACATACCCTGCATCTTGCTGCACACCTTAAAAGACCTAAGGTTCCAAATCAAATTTATTTAGGTCAAGCTGTGGCGGATTAAAAACATTATGACAGTAATAACAGTTAATTATTGAATCATATTACAGGGTTGCCAGGTCATCAGTGTTGTTGCCAGTTTAGCTGCTATGCTAACCCAACCTGTTCCTGGCAGCCTCTAAGTCTTTGCTGTAAATGGTTTGTAGTAAACAAAACCTTTAAGTCATGTCTCTAAGCAACTAAAGGGACTGGAGTTTAGATGGTATTAACTTTTCTTTTTGAATCCACAGAAGCAGGCTCCTGTTCTCAATCATTAGGTGTGATTTATCACCAGAAAAATGCTACTGATCATATCAATGCCCTATATTTTATTCTATTTGAGCTATTTTGTTGGAATGATGTCTTTTTGATGTGTGTTTTTTTAATTTATTTACTTCATACACAATTTGTAATATTTTAAATACCTTTTTCCACTTTACTGTTTTTGTGAGCTCCTCTACCAATTGAATTTCCTCACTGTGGGATTAATTCAACCTTACTTATTGCACAACAAGCACATTGACAAATATGAGGTTGTGTAAAGTCTGTAATTTCAGACTGTACATTGCTTCACATGAGCATGGAGGGCCACATAAACAGCTGAGGCTCTGGCTGCGTACAGATGGAGCCCCCTCACTCCATTAAACTCACACTGCAGCAAGAACAGTGAGTTTGAATCAAGCTGACATCCACTTCTTACACGCACCAATACATGCCGTCAATAGCTCGTTCTCCTACTTCAAACTGAAGCTATTCCCTAACAAAGCTACCGCAGTTACAATATGAATGTGCTTTTTAGTTATATGTAGTGTCTGATAGCTCTGTGTAAATTGTTCATAAAAATGTACCTCTATAAGAGCACCTACTGCAGAGAAATGTTAATGTAGCCTAATTATGTTGTGGAAAAGTGTGACAGAAGAATATGATAAACGCCTAAGTGGTGGAGGTGAAGGGTAAAGGGGCAAAAGACACTGAGGAACCATGTTAGATTACATAAAGCAGGCTGTGAGAACTTGTAACATGAGTCCACCTCAGTGCAGGTGCTGACGTCAGGTATATTCACTGTATGTAACACATAAAGAACCGATTGTCCACCTGCTTCTTCCCAGGCCTTCTTGTGAATTATGTAAATTGTATTGTATGTAATTATGTATCTATAGTGAATAGAAAGAGATTTATGTTGCTATTGACAACAAACAAAGTCCTCATACAACAAAAAAACTTTTGGCTACTCACTCAAGGGGTTGTTACAGTCACATATTTAGTGTGGTAAAGGTTTCACTGCAATTCCTGGCGCAACCCTCTCCATTTATCCGGGCTTGGGACCAGCACAAAGGTACAATAGATTGTGACCTATTGTGACTATGGTTTTGGCCTCCAGTTATGGAATCAAACCCTGGTCTCCCATGTTATAGGCCGAGATTTTTTTAACGAAAGAAACATTAAATCAGAGCTGCGGTTAAAGGCTGGCATGTTGTAATGGCAACTGAATCGTAAAGACTTATAGTAAGTTACATTCCACATTATAGTCTGTTGAATTGTAATGATCTGGTCACAATTGTCCATTTGTAACTTTTAGACGACACTATTCATTTATAGTCCAGATTCAAAAGGACAGACAGTCTGTGGAAAAGTCCTCTTGCTACGTTAGCCCAGGACAGCCGAGAGGATTGGCTCTGAGAGTGACTGGGCTAAACACACCGTCCCAGATTACCATCAGCTAATCAACACTCAAGCTCTGTCGCCGAAGGGACAATGACAGACAGGAACGGTGACCTGCCGAGCGCACCAGCCGACCAATCAGATGAGACGATCTGATCTCCACCTGCAGACCCAGACGTGCCATTGAACTGTCAGAGCCGAAACGTCTAGAGGTGAATGGATAAAACTAGTTCACTATGTGTAGCTTTTTCAGGTCCTGTTAAATGAGGGGTACCTGGATTGAAAAAGACCAATGGTGTTATATATGAAAGGCGGCTCATAAAAAGTTCCCTATGGCCACAACATTGTTATCGGTCCAGTCCAAAATCAAATGCATATGTACTTTTTGACTTGATGCATATTGTAATGAGAAGGATCTGTCAATAATCGAGACCCAAAGACCTCATCCAAGCTCTACTATCAAGGCTGGTTGGTTTGCACTGCTTGTCAACATTGAATCAATGGCAGCAGAAAATCCTACTGGGAAAGTGTCTATTCCAGCACTGGCTATAACTGCACTGAAAAACTGTGGAAAAACACAAACAGCAATAAAGGAAGGTAAGACAAAGTAAAATTATTGGCCATGCAAGATGGAGATAATTGTGGGATTGCATGGGCCTAAATTCAGAGCTATGCATTTAAGGTAAGCTCTCAACTTTTTTTGGTAAATCTATTAAAATAAAAGCAAGCAGGGTTGTTGTCTTGTTGTGGGGAAGGGTTTGGGAGGGCAAAGAAGAGTGATGGGGTTTTCTGCTACTGCAGCTCTAAACAGAACCAGAAACTTATGTTGGTCATTGGTGGTAAGTTTGAATGTTCCTTGGTATCTCTTACATCTTACTTCTTGTTAAACACTTGGTCTAAATCAAATTGACAATCACATAAGAAATGAAAAGCACAACATTAAAATTTTGACATTAAACACTAATTAAACACTAGTTAAAATGCTGTTCATCTCAATTAAATTTGCCTGAGTTAGTTAGAATTATTGGATGAGTATTTGGCACATTCTATGAATCTGTGTCCATCATGTGATCGATCCGACCACTTACATCCCTTGTTTTTCCTGAGTGAGCACTCTGGCATCTTAGTGCATCTTTAAGAGGTATTACGTATATTGCTCTATTAACAAAACCAAAGTCAAATCAATATCAATGCAGTTAAGACAGATAAAAATACTGAATACTCAAATAGTGTTTTTTTTTGTTCTAGCAGTAATTTTTGTTATTTTTATCCTATTTGGTGCTATTATGGCTTGAGTCAGTGTGGTCATAGCAAGTGGCTCATCATTAAAAATCCTTGTCTGTAGTGGAAACCCCAGTCCTCTCTGACTTGTAACCAAGCCATGCTCCCGTGACGCTGACTGAAGGCTACAAGCATGGTTTGAAGTAGTGTGACGAGCAGCGCTGAAGCTAACCCACGGCGGGGATAAAGGCCGTTTAGAGTTGTCATCCACAGCGCTGGCAGGTTGACCCTTTAGTGCCGCCCATCTGCATTTACAACTCGGCCTGTCCCCAGAGCCGGCTCGGAGCGGCACCACATAGCCCACCAATGAAGCGGAACAAAGGGACCGAGGACGCGTGACTTCTCCTGCTCGGCTTCACAGGCCTGACCCAAATATGACGGCCCCAAATGAAACGGCACTTCAAAGACACATGGAGAACAGGCAGTCTGACCCAGTTTACCACATCTATAGGTCCACTGTTATGCTAATATGTGTACGTAAAATATTTTCCTGTTACTTGATTTTTAAATTTACTAAAACTGGAATGTACTCACTTATTCACAAATTCAAAAACAAACACGCTGGCTCAAAAATATAACTTTTAAACATTTTAGAGTAGTGCTGATTGGACTCTGAAACCTCCGGGTGAATGTATTCATCTAATACTCACAATATATTATCAGAACATGAGTTTCTTAAAGCCAAAAACACAGAATTTTGCCATTGTTGTTCTACTTGCTGTGTACAGCCAGCAGCCAATAGCTTTAAGAGATGCAGTTGGGCCATCATTGTTCTCACTGAGGACGCAGCCTTCATTTTCAAAAACTATAGGACCACAGCCAAACGAAAACACCTCCATGGCTGCATTCAAAGGTTTGGCTTTCATGTGAGCATACCATGTAATAGACATTTGTTTATGGCAAAACAATAGACCAATCAGAGCTTTTAATCACATGTGTCATGAGCAGTTGGTGAAAGTATTTATTTATAAAACTCAATGCAACTTTTACATTGGCAGAGTGAATCCAAATACCCAGTCTTGTCGTCAGTAATAAAAAGTATCTGAGGTTAGGCTATGGGGTTCATTGCTCGCCATAACTCTTCATTACTGCTGAAATCTTCTTCTCCTGCCATGATCTTCTGATTCTCAGCTCTGCCTTGTCTCTTTCACGTTTTCTGACTTTGCCACATCTCTCCGCTGCCGTCTGTCAGATAAGTGGGAGCTTAAGCTGACAGTGGCATTATAATATTACCTTGAAACGCTTGAAAGATGGCAGTACCTTAATGCCGTAGCTTTTATCTTCCAATTCTTAACGTGCTAATGTACCAGGCCTTTCTAAAGCAGGCTTTTGTAAATGAGATGCAACACTTACTTTGGAGCAAAAACCCACAAGCTGTCTGTTTAGTCACTCTCAAATTCTCTTTTTTATATTACATTTCAGGATCAGTTGAACAGTGAAAAGCTTTCCTTTACAAAATGAAGACAATGGCACACATAAAAAATGCCCATATAATACAATTGGTCTTTTTTTTTTTTATTCCACCAATGTGACTGAAAGATTATAGTTATTTGGACCTATCTCAACTAAGACAATGACAAGATGAATACACTGAATGTTCTGGAGTTACTGAGATGCAAATGAAAGTGTCACACAAGGCTCTATAACGCCTAGTGACAGCTGTATATGAAGTGAAGTGAACTGTGCAGTACAGAAAAATCATATCTTCTTTGAAAGTACAAAGGAAGGCAAGGAAGTGGAGTTATTGGTGTAGAAGAAAATACTGCATGAGCGCCTGGCCTAAGATGGCAGCTCTGACACATATTTCATTTAAGAATAAGTCTCATGTTTCAAAAGTGTAATTAGTTCGTGCAATGTTAAAAGAGTAGCTACAGCGAGCCCATGCTCTACTGCACTTAAATTACAGTTCTGCACAAAGGTAATAGAAAGACATGCAGGTATTAGCAGATCATTCATTTTTTTCTTACTAATCTGAGAAAGTGGGGGTTACGCATCTATTGTATAGGTGAACTGGTCTGTTGACAATTCTACAGGGACAAAGGCTGTAGCCCCAAGAAATCCATAAAAGATAAGCGTTAAACAATTAATGATTAAAACAGATTTAACTGTCGGGTGAGTGTTGCAAAAGAAAACCACTGAAGATAATAAAAGGTTTTGACAAGGCATCTGGATGAAGGTTTTAAGGTGAATATTTCATCCCCCATCCAAGGGACTTTGTCGACTGACAATTACTAATTCTTGAAAATCTTCTGGATGAATGAGAACCTCCACCGACAACACAAAAAGTAGCTATAGGTCAATAAAGACGGCATAGATACAAACAGGAAGTCACAGCCAGCAGCCAATGAGCACACACTGTGTACCGTATGTGATCTATAACTGGACACTGCGTCAACAGTAAACAAAACCCCGATGGCAGTATGGCTGTGACTGGATCTTAGCAGCAGAGCTAATTCAAAGAAAATACGTAATATCTTGGACAAAAAAAATCCAGAATGTTGTATTATTTGCTTTGATTATGGAGTATAACTAGTGACAAAGACCCCAGATTTAAAGGGAAAGTTACTGCACTGTAGAAGGGCTTCTGTGAGGCCTACAAGGACTCGGCAGGCGCCATTCGAACAGCTAATAGCTAAGTTATGTCCAGAAAAGAAAATAAGCTGGTAAGTCTCTGCATTTTTATTATGTTTCTATTTCTGCTTGTCCTGTGCTATCGCTATAGCCTTGGTTAGATCTTGTGCTAATCACACTTACATTGCCTTCTGTTTTGAATGATGAAATTGAGAAAATAATCAATAACTTAGACATTTTATGCACTAACTGTACGCCATGAAGCTTTTTAGGCTCATTCTGTTGACTCCACTCTCTACTCCACCTGCTGGTCAGGAATGAAATAGCATCTAAATCACATCCGAACACATAAATGTTGCCCTTTTAATGTCCACTGATACCATACTTAAGATTAGAATGGAAGTAGAAACTATATCCCTAATAATCAACTAAAGATAAAAAGCAAGTCAGTAAACTAAATATTTTTAGAGCTGCAGTACAAAGCCATAAGAAATATCAGTACTAAACTAATGAAAGTGTTTAGCACAGAGGCCTAATTCTGCACATTATTGCTCATTTAGCACCCACTTCATAATTCGAGATGGTTCTGACCTTCATATGGCTCACTGTTTTGTTAACTTTTCTATTTGCATTTTCTTGCTCGTGGATTGAAGCGCTTCATTTGCAACTGGCCTCTTATCCTGGCTGGCCCACGGGAAAACTAATCCCAGATTTGTGGATCCATTCCAAGAGTAACAACATGTAGCTAAAGGCTATTTTGATACCCATTCACAGAAGTGGAGCTGCGGGCAGAGATTTAAGGAGCGGCACAATAATTCTTTGTGTGTTCTCATTATGCAGCGTGATCTTCTGTCACAAAGCCGAGGAGGCAGCAGCTTAGGCGACAAAGATGCTACATGTGTGAGAGGAGTGCTACAAGTATGTGGCTTTGACCTTTTAGACTCAGTAGAAGTGAGAATAAGAACTGCTGCAATAGAGAGCAAGAAGCAAGTAATACTTTTACATTAAATAGGTCAGATTTATTTCAAGGAACTAACAAATGTTGATTATATTTTGCTAAATGGAGGAATGTTAAATGGAGGTTATAGTTTAGGTGCCCTAAGCTATAACATTTTTTTTTTTTTTTCGTTTTTATCATGCTTTCCTTGACATTTTAGCGCTTTTGTGACCAAAAATAGTTGGGGCACTTTTGCCTTATTTGACTTTGATATTTAATTGCTACATATTGTTGCATAGTATGGAAGTTTTTTTGTTCGGTTTGGTTTTATTAGTATTGTTCTTTAGGCATTAAAGGTACATTGAGTGATATAACAGGGATTAATGAAATAAATTCCAAAGTCCTTAATTGTCTCATTGCTCAAAGCTACTAATAGCCCACACTTCAATGCCGTAACATGGTGTTTCATAGAGGGGAATGTCAGAGCAGTGAATACCAGCAGTGTAACAACAAATCTTGCATCCCTAATAATCACTAAGCTTCAATTTCTCTTGTTAGGGCTAAATTTCATGGGACAATGTCCACTTTTGATAGCTAATAATGCTAAAAAAAAAAAAAAAAAAGCTAGTGGAACATTCTAGCCAAGACATCAGTAATCACTGCTATTATTCAATGAGAAGCTTTGAAAGTTAAAGACAAGCGAGCTGTCAATCACAACAATCAGCCTTTATCCATATTATTTAACTTGACAGCTGATTGGCCGGTCATTTCTCTCAAAATTTAACTGAATGCAACAATAATCCAGAGATTGGCATCCAAAACTGTCAAGACCACTCTGCACCATACAGTCTAATGATCTTCATCTATCCATGTGCTCAGAGGCTGTGGTCTCTCTTTAGCCCTGTTCTGCAGTGACACACTGCCGCAGACAATCAGCTGACATTACACCAGAGGCATTTAAGGCTGCGGCCGATCATGTCTCGAAGCGTCCCGTTGCCAAGGGCCATCCGTCAGTGAGCGATGTCGTGATAGAGTGTGACAGGAGAGAAACATTTAGAGGAGGCATGGTTTTATATTATGCAGTTTGTACAGTGTGACAGAGAAGGACATAGCAGCTCCACATCAGATTATTCATAGCATTTTTTTCCAATTATTCTAGGGATGATTTGTGATACACATTATAATGAAGATATGGAGATTGTGTCATGGCTGGTAATATTGTGGTACTTAAATTAGCAAAGACAGTGGAAAGAAATCTGCATTCAAATCAGGTGGACATGTATCTGAGAAGTGTTTGGAATTTCAAACCCTGTAGCGATATGTGCACTCTGCAGTCTAGTGTTACTGCCGTACCGTGTTCGACAAGCTGTCTCTTTTAGACAGGTTCATGTTGGCCTGACATTTCAACTCTTCACCAACATATACATTTCAACACTGCACCAACAGCATAGTCCTTGTTTGGGGTTTGCACAAGGGCTTGAAATCAGGGCTCAGGGTTTTGTACACAGCTTGTCCAGAAGAAATGTATCAGACTAAACAGTTTGGTAAACTACTCATTTCACTTTCAGTTTTAGAGAAGCATGCATCATTCTTCCATCAAAACAATTGCTCTTTCAAATATGAGAATGAAATGGAACTGCAATATTTGAAAATATTGAATTTTGAACAAAATGTGATGCTGCCCTCACTGCTTAATTAAAACCAGTTTGGTTGTCTATGTTGCAGGATGGCATTAAAAAATTGGCCACACAAACTCCTAAAAAGCTTTATTAGTCTTTTCCTATTCCAAATCCAGCCATAATTTCCATTCTCTGACGTCACACATAATGGAAAAGTTTTGAGTTTAAAATTTTGAGTGCCACAAAAACCTAATAAAGCTTTTTCTTTCTTCTTTTTCTATCTTTGCTACCATAACATAACATAATTACTAACTGACGTCCACTGCTTCACAGTGGGACCACGGCAGCATGGGATGTTTTCCCTGCTGCAGAAACATCATTACAGATGATTCCCACTGGCAGAAGGTCATGAGTCATAACTTGTATGCCGTCTCCTCTCACATGGTACGGATGTGTGGTCCCGTTCTAAAGAGGCGTCAAAGGCAGGGTCAACAACACAGCGGCTCTTCTACACAGTGCTTCGCTCAAGGACTCAAACCGAGCGGAGGCTAAGGTGAAAATAGACCCTGACCTTTTCGGTTAAAGGGCATTTTTATCAATCACTTTCTCACTATAGGCAATGAAACAGAGCCTGGAGCATCAGTAGTCTCAGTGGGCTAGTGGCTCATTCACACAACAGTGGAAATGATATTGAAATGTGTTAGCTGATTATTCCACCCTGTTTCGCAAGAAATGCTGAAGTGGTGGGTGAGGCATTTTCTTCGACCAACTCATCGAAGACTGGAGCTGCCATTTTGGCCCAGTGTCTATGAAATATTTAAACAGATCGCTCAGTATTTTGTGAAAATGATTCTTTTAGGTAGTGTTGGATAGCTGGATATCACTTCAGTGGACTGACAATGCAATCTCTTGGAAAATCACAAAGCTTGCCACAAAATGATAACAATTCAAAACAATTTAAGGGTTCACAATTGATATATAAATAAGCATCTCACTTATAATAGTGGTGTGTCCTCGATGCTACATCACTGTTGTCAAGTTTGTAGTTTCCATAGTATTTTGTCCTGCAGTAGCTCATGGCTCAGACACTATTATCAGTGAGCATCTTTTACCAAACTTTTAAAACAAAGAGAAAATATATTTGTGGACATCTTTCTCACTAATTACATTAGATGTTTTTTACATTCTGTGGGGCAAGTAGACATGTAGATGTTTGATCAATGTTTACATTTACTATCAATGCATTTGAATGGGTGATTAAAATGATGTATCAATGTATACTAATGTATGCTAACACCACTATTAGCCTACAAACGATCTGTTGGCAGATTTCCCAACAGTGCTAACTTCACTGACCCTGAAGCAGAAACAGCACAGAGATCACTTGCTTTAATAGAAAAGTTTTTTCTAAATTTTATTATTTTATTTTATGCAACAAGAGTGAATGGATGGTTTCCCACTGGTATGCTGTTATGTACAACACAATAGCATGTGTCATTGCTCCTGTCTATTACTCCAAACTAGAGATGTTAGCCCATGGATTTATTTACCAAACGCTACACTATCCCTTTAAGTTTAGGCATAATTATCTATTTGGTTAGTTTAGGAAACAGTGGGACAAAATATATGAAGATGTTATTTTAATATTTAATATTTTTTATTATTATTATTTTATTATTATAACTTTTTTTGACCATTGTATGTTGCCATTTACAAGAATTCAGACCGAAATTGGCTCCCCAACATGATCACGTTCATCAGCTTTTCAGCAATTCTACAATAAATAGTTAAATGGGAAACTTCACTCTCTCTCTCTTGGTTTGCTGTGGTTTTAATTGGGTTAATGCTTTGTTTAATGAGTTATAATCATGTTTACATTCTGCTGCCATTTGATTAGACGCACAATAATTACATCAATGTTGGTAATTAGACAAATATGCAATGGCAAACATAAATATGAGCCGTTGTTTGAAGCGGCAGCAGAATCAATTTTTTTGGAGTCTGCAGCAGTTTGCATAATGTGTTGACAATCCAAATGATAAAATCAAAATATTAGCGCTGAATGGCAATGTAATCTGATCTCATTCACAGAGATAATCTTCTTGTATTATGCACTTTAACTTAATTAGTGCTGACATTAACACTCTTTAATTGTTTGACCTTAAAAGACTAGTCGAAATAAACATAACCTTTAAGTGAGGCTCTGTTTGTTTTTTCTTGGAAGATCCAAGAATTGGTGTTTTAAGACAGCCTCTAATGCACATCAAAATGCTTTGTTCTGTTGGTGCCTGTTCGTCCTTGGTTTGAAATCTTTTGAAGTGTCTCTGCTAAAGTCTTTTAAGTCTGCGGCACATGTCCTTCACTGAAAACACAGTCTCTTTTCATATCTTCTGATGTAACTGTTTGTGAAGAAACATATGATGGGCTTTGAGGTCTCAGGTGTCCTCAGGTGTATTCTACACTTTAACATCTACATTAGTCAACACTGGGTTTCTTTGTGGAGCTGTAGGATGTATTTTGCATCAGAATAACCAATTTCCTGGTATTTTCTTGGTCCTTTGTTGTTGACATCAGTGTCAACCAATGGGAATGCACCTTTTTACCAGAAGGGAGGTGTGATTGGCCAAAATCCTGCTGTGGGCTGATCATTCTCAGCTATAAAATCCTGAATTATTACTAATTATTACTAGGTCAGGTCTTAAGTTCTCATTTTTTCACAGATTATTTCTGTTTGACGATTAAACTGTCAAACTAAATGCAGCTGTAAAAAAAATGTGGTAGTCTACGTTGAAGATGTCATCTAGATCACATGCTTGCACAATGAGTTGTCTTAAGTAAGGGGGCTCTCGTTGATCAACACCACTTCTCAATAAGGAAAATAATAGTTGCCAATACTACAGAGAAAGTGTCTGTTACAGAACTGGATATGTCTGCTTATAGTGAAAAACAGCACAAAAAAACTACAACATAAAGAAAAGGGAAGCAAAGTGAAACACTGATAAATGTTGGCAACTCATTCATGCAATCTGAACTCAGAGCTAAATGTTTAAGGTAAGCTCTAAACTTGTATTGTAATGTCTAAGTAATTTGCAGTGGACAATTGGTTCAGTTTTTATATAGTAATAAAATATAAAAAAGCAGAAAAGGTTGCTATGCTGTTGTTGACGGGAAGGAGGATAGGAATAGGTTTTTGGAGGCAATCTTCTTCAATACCAGCTTTGTGATACTGAAAACACTGTTAACACTGAAGTGACCTAACTAACTCCCAATCCAGTTTTTGTACACATGAAAACAAACATAAGAACTCGGACTAACAGTAGACTTCATTCACTTTGTAAAGCAATAAAGATACAGACATAACACAAGTTTTGTCAATGCAAATGATGCATGGCTTAGTGCTACTCATTATACTTTAATGCTGTACAGTATAGAGATGCTACCCCTCATCTCGGATGATGGGGGTGGAAAACATGAAAGCTTCATCTTGGTTTCCATGACAACTTGTGGAACTTTTGCCATCCTGTGTACTGAAGGCTGTGTAGGTGTGGTCTCTGGCAGTGAGGGAGTAGAACTAATGAGGAAACAGTTTCCACCAGGGATCTGCACCATGTCCCACAGGCATCACATCATTTCAGACCACACAGGGAGAGCCATACACCCACTGTGAGGACAGGGGTAATTAAAAGACTTACAAAGTGACTTCAAATCACCTTCTTTTCAGAAATAACTTTATGTATTGAGTGGCTAAATACAGTGGCTGTTTTAAGTTGAGGATTAAAATGACGGTTGAAATCAAAGATGGGACATTTTACAAGTTGCCAGCCAAACTGTATGATGTGTTTGATTGTGCCATTTTATATATTGGCATACAATCATCCAGAATACTTCACAAGTATAGTTTGTAGATTAAAAAGTACTCATCAAAAGCCCTAAACATACATATAATGCATAGATTCACTAAATAATTTGACTGAAACAATAACAACATCCAAGAAAGAGCAACGTTGTTAAGTGTCTTATTATTGCACCATCAACTGCAAGCATTCATATTAATAATATGGCTTTGGTAGCAAAATGCAATATTGACATGCCCCATATGATGTAACAGTGTGCAAAGAGCCTAGACACTTCTATGTGGCATGTCAAATCAAGTATTTGTTCAAACATATGTTGAATACAATATTGATTTATGTATTCTGCAGTTTGTACAGTGTTCAAAAACTGAATTATGGCAGTGTTAAAAAGGTCTAAAACTGCTGTAAGCTTGTAATATGCACCATTTTCAGTCAAATCTTTATAAACAAACCAAGCTTCATATCTTACCCTTTTTATAGTTTGCATCATAGGTTTACTGTGGCTTTTCTATAAATTTCAGCCACCTGCCATAGTTTTGCTGTATTTTCCTTATTATGTTGAAAAAGGTAAGAGCTACACACTCAAAAACATCTCCCCTGTGTAAAATGATGAAAGGGCAGTCCAGCGCCATATTGTTAAAAAGGCGCTTATATTATTACCCTGTAAAAAGTAAACTGTCAAATTTATGGAGAAAAAAACTGTTTTTCACCATAAAACTTATGGGGAAAATTATGAAAGACAACACGGTATAGACACAGTGCAAATGTAAGTTTCAGAGTAAATAACACTACTAAATACTTAAAAATATATATATTAATAATAACCCTGCATACTATACTATGTTACAATATAGTTTTGCTATTTGCAACACAAATACAAGTAGATACAGAAATGACTTGCATGCAATCTTACAGTAATTTCCAATAAATTTTACAAAAATGATGGATTTTACAGGTTAAATAATGTATTTTCTTGACTATCTACTGGTAAAAATCAAGTTCTAAACAGTTTTTTATTTAAATTTAATTCAGTGTATTTACTACAGTTATAAACTATTTTGTTTTTAATGTTGCCCTTTGACAGTATTTGATATTTCTGACATTTTAATTGAAAAGTCTGCATATAATATCTTTAAATACAATGGATGTGCTTCGACTCATGGTCCTTCTCTCTCACCTTCCATCCATTTCAATAACTGTCACTTTTATGCTGGGATTCCTGGCTTATCTGTGCCAGACATACTGTATTGTCCCATGGGTTTATGGTAAAGGCGTAGAGGTCTATCTTGTCCATATGTCTTTGTAAAAACATGCCACAGTCTGGTGACAGTGTGAGTAGATATGGGCAATGTACCCTCCTGTGGATTTCTACACTGCAGCGAAACGCCACACTATAGAAATGTGTCAGTGCGGATATGCTTTGTGTGGGTGTCAGTGATAGACGTTTGTTGCTTCGTTGTTAATAACACCTCCTACGTGCACAGAGCCAGCGGTGTGCACAGACAGAGGCTGAGGCTGACAGCTGACGGAGTCATATTCATCAGATTATAAAGACGCCCAACAATGCACCGCATCATGTGGTGGATGTGTCGTGATGCAGTGGGACTAATTACATAGCGCTGCATGTTATTCTCTTGGTATAAAATGAAAATATACACTTCAGAAAAGATGATTTGATTAATAATGGTGGTGTGATATTTCAGTGGCACATTGCATCTTAAACAATGAAAACACAATTGGACAAGTTATGAAAAGACAAGTGCAAATTGGCATTATGTAAGCCCTCGCAAAAGACTAAATATAAAGCCTTAACAACACCCTAAAAGTGATGAAACTTAGAAACTTTGTCTCAGACAAATATATGTTTAGGTTTGATGCATTTACTTTTTAATAGAGAGCTTAGAACAACAGAACTGCCAGAAAGTGGAGGCATGCCTATAGATGTTGCTGTATCCACACTACAGCATTTGTATGTCTGCATTTACATGTATTGTGAGCATTGAGAATGGGTAAACAGTTGAGTTATTCCACTTATTACTGTTATAAGGTAAAACCAACTTGTAATAGTTGTAACAGTTTGTTGTTAGCACGCACTCAGCAAAGAGTCTTTTTTGTGACAAAACTTTTCAAGTTACTTGGAAATGCAATATTAGCATTACACAGAGAATATACTGACCTACAAAAAAACAAAAAACAAAAAACAGTTAGGCTGATGGGAACTTGGTCCATTCTTTAGTAGATCTACAGCCTACTATCAGAGGTCAGATTCCTTACAGTCACAGCAGCAGTGGGGCTACATCTGCGTTTTTGCCCTAGTAGGAACAAACACTGAGTAGGATTATAACACAAATAATGGCATAAACTATTGAATTCTTTCAAAAATTAAGTCATTTTAAAGTTAAACCTAATCCAGAGTATGTTCAAAGCTGAACCTTGTTTTAAAGGAAATGTTTTAAACTACTTTAAATCTTGTAGGTGCAATGGGCCAATTAGAAATGATCATAGTATATTCTTATAAAGCTAAAACCTAAATGTCACGTTGTTTTCTTCTGGGAATGAAAGGGTAACAAGTAGTGGACACAGGTATTGGCATCATTTACAATGCAGAACCACAATGGCCTCTGTAAATATAGTATTTTGTGTTGATGCTTTGTCAATATTTCTGTATATTCGCCAGTTTGTGATCTGACTTGCTATAAGATGCACTCAGCAAAAAGACCAAGCTGCACCATAGTTGCTTGAACTATGCACTCAAAACTGCACTTTTTTCCCCCCAGGCACACTGTAGACACTTAATATCCTCTTGGTGTAAAAGTCTTGGTGTAATTAGCTTCACTTGGATTTATGTGCTACAAAATGACAACAGCTAAAACAGAAATATTGAGGATTTAGACTCTTG
Source organism: Rhyacichthys aspro (assembly GCA_036850595.1). NCBI lineage: Eukaryota > Metazoa > Chordata > Actinopteri > Gobiiformes > Rhyacichthyidae > Rhyacichthys > Rhyacichthys aspro. Next base: position 6,774,699 of record CM072157.1, on the reverse strand, counting down.
CAGTTTAAATCTTCTCGTGGCACAAGATCTTAAAACAGTCTGAACTGAAGAAGCACCCTGTTCCCTCCACCGCTCCAACATCACCTCCAGTCACAAGCCACTGGGCCGGAAACTATTCCCAGATTTTGTCCTCACTTGTCTTCTAGATTTGAACGTGAGTTGTGTTTCCTACAAACAGCTCAGCTCAGAGATGTCAGTACCATGTCGGGACAGGGATGACAAGTCCCAAAGGTTTGCTGCGATTCCACATGTATCTCCTTCCTTTTCATCCAAAATGGAGCTGACAGACCATCGGATTTGTCAGACCATAACCCAACTTGCTGCTATTAATAAACACGTGACCTTTTCTGACATGTGGATGCTGATGAACCAAAAAGTAATAATGAATCCCCCAGGCTTATAAACAAAGATGACAAACCGTGAACCGCACTCGAGCATGGTTCTGTCTGCTCACTAGTGCACAGGGGCTTTTCAGTAGAATGCATTTCCACTTGGTTTCCTGTTTCTGCATCGTTGGAAGGGGACATCTATGAATGGATGCTGGATTAAGCCCCTAGTGCTGGTGACAAACTGGAAACTTAAAGGCCAACAACATATGGTGCGGGGGCTTATGGGATTACCCAATTAACAAGGTGACTCGGAGCACTGCTAATCTGCAAAACGTCCCCTTTCAGTGGATGCAGACATTAACACTGAGAAATATAGGGCATTTTTTAACAGGTGCGTCTTAATTAAACCCAAATGTTTTTGTGAAGAACGTCAAATTGATTGAGATTTTTGGAGGAATAGGTCAATATTCCCACTCAAATTATTCCCTGCACTGAGTTATGCGTCAGCAAGGCCTTCATTAATTGTAATTATCCCGACACAAAGTGCGCCGCCAGCACAAACACAAGCCCAATCAGCTCCAGGCTCCAGTCTAAACAAGGAAAGAATGTGACGTTTAAACAGGCTGCAAATCCTGGACACAACTTGACTAAGGGCTATTATAATGGTTTCCATAGGACTAGAACTCATTTTAACCCACTTTGCATTTTTGAATAAATGTGAATTTCACCTTAATGGCTTTCTTGTATATGGAGCCCAATTTGGACTTTCTGGATTGGGAATTTACAATAATACCTAAGAAAAAAAAACAAAAAAACAAGAAGGTGTGGACGGAGGGCGCCCCTGGAAGATCAGATAGAGCCTACACCTAGCACAGACCAGGTTCGAATCTTGGTCGGGTCATTTGCCCAATGTCATTCCCTATTCTTTCTAATGCCATTTCCTGTCCAGCTACTGCTCCTGTCAATAAAGGCCCATAAATATAATCTTTTTAAAAAAAAGAGAAGGTCTGGTCTTTTTACTCCATTGAAAAAACATGTAAAATGTCGCCTGTGGCTTGCAAAAAAGGTGCTGTGAGAGCTGCTAGCTAACAAAGACAATTCAATATGATTTTTGATACACTATCAGAGCTAACAATAATATCACGATACATTCTGCAGATGTTAATTCACAATAAATCATGACACCTGTGTAAAGGCACTGGGAAGATTGCCCTTAATTTAAAAAGTGAATATTGTGAGTTTCTTTTGAGAATTGTAAAATAGTTTTCCTGTAATATGTCTAAAATGAACCCATGTTTATCATATTATTTTAGTTTTTACTTAGTCCCTCTTTTGCAAACATAACTCCCACTTCTATATCCACAAGTGGAAAATGGCCCTTTAACAAATAATGTGATATCTGCATCAAAATAATGCATCATAAAAGGAAAACGATACATACGACGTATTGTCCCACCTCTACCTGTCACACAGAACAAGCCGAGAAGGAAAGCAGGGTACGCTTCATAAGTGTCAGCGAGTGCAAAGTTAAAGCTCCACTAACTGTAACTTACCAAGATGTGTGACTCCAGCGTATCTTCCACTATCCCGAAAGAGGAACCTCAACCCTCACTTTAACCAAATCAGTAGGTAATTAAAAAAAGGCTTCAACTATAATGACTGAGCAATTATTGTAATTTTTACACCAGTAATTGCAAAGCTACAGCTCGGTCACAAATTCCGACAGCAGCGGGAACTGTCCAATTTGGAAACTTGGGATCTTCTACCTTTGTACTGACAACAAAATAAAGTAAGTCTAAAATCAAAATGACAGGATAAGAACAAATAATTCTCTGTTTAAATCAATCACTTTGCATAATTGGGCATTGAACAGATGTTGAAATCTGCAAAGCCGCCCCCTGGAGTCACAGATTTCAATAAGACACAGGTCTTGGTTCAACACTGTCCTTGTCTCAGATTCCACTCACCCCCAAAATCAGCCGAGGGACCTCCCATCCTTCTTTTTTATGAAAAAAATAAATAAAACCAATTTTTCCTGCACAGAATACTAACACATTTCACCAAACTGAAGTTTAGAGCTTAGCGTTAGCAATTATCCCCTTCTTCTTAAACATTAGGGGATTGAAATAACAGTATTTATGAGTGTTTAACTCTGCCTTGTTTTTCTGTGTTGATTTTTTTTCTTTTTTGAGCTGTTTTTTCTGTGTTAAAAGACATTCCGTGTTAATAAGTACACTTTATTGGCAGCTTTGGATAAGTCATTAGTTTAGGTTGTTTTCCGTAGCCATCTTGCTGACTACTACAAGCACGATTCTCCACAAACTCTATAATGGCTCTGTATAGATATTAAACATGTTTTTCAGTGTGATGGAAATTAATTTGAACCTTGGGGAAAGGAGGTTTTTTTTTTCAACTCTTAAGAGACAGGCAAGTCTGGAGTCAAGTGGATAGAGTGCTATTGTAGAGCCAAATAAGCTAGTCCCATCAGACAAACCCACAAGATTCCCATCACCATTCCGATCTCGTGAACTCTTACCTTGTGGAAAAGGGTTGGGCTGCACGACGTGAAGAAAAGTGTGCACCATCTGGAACAGAATCCCGATGGGTCCCGGTTCGTAATGGGCCAGAGTCTCGTAAACTCCCGCGGGCACGTAGCCGAAATCCAACTTTTCCGGCGGTGGAAGTCTTCGTGAGTCCGTGTCCTGCTCGAGTTCCCCTTGACTCGTCCCCCAGAGCAGGACCAGCACCTGCAGCGCGACCCCCGTCCTCCACATCGTGCCCATCAACTGCAAAACTACACTCAAAAGCCAAAAAAGACGCGCAGAATGACCGCTGCTTGGATTTTCTTCTTTTTCTCGAGCCGTAAAGGGATGTCGTGAGGTAAAAGTCCGCAGCTCGTTACGTGTTGCTGCCCGCGGACACCCTCGCCTTGAGCATCGTTCCCCCCGCGGTCTGCGCCTCCCCAAACCCCGGAGATGTGTGGTTTCCTCGCTCCTCGTCTCTGCTCGGTCCCACACAGAGATGAGCGCGTCTGTCGCTTCACACTCTCCAGCTTCTCACTGTGCGCCACGGGACCGCGCAGCGTCACCACTGGAACGGGCAGGCGGCCGTGTGCGCGCAGGAGAAAGGGTCCAGAGGGAAGTGCGCCTCCTGCTGGGCACTGCGCACGGAGACCACACTGCAACTTCTCTGGAGTGGATTTAAAGAGATGGTTCGGTCGTTTGTAAATGTGGTTCTTTTAGATATAGGCTACTTTTGGATGCTTGTATGTGATGTTTGAGTGTCAAGTTTCATAAACAACACTTATGGCTATCAAAATGTCGGTTTAAGTTGTGGTTTACATACTTTACATACATATTTATGAATTATTTATTGTGTTGATAGATGTATCAAAGGGGCTTCCTGTCAGTGTAATATATGTGTAAATAATCTATGAGTGTGAGTGTATAATTATTGATTTGAGTGTTTGGGGTGTTTCAAAAGCATTTAAATCATTCACTTACCTCATTTATTACTTTAATGTGTTGTTGCTCCTGTCTGCTTAATCCAGCCACAAGCCAGTGTACCTTTGTGCCAGTCCCAAGCCTGGATAAAAAGAGAGGGTAAGGAAGGGCATCTGGCATATAAACCTATGCCAGACTAAATGCATACAAATCAATGATGATTTTCTATGGCGACCCCTGAAGGCAGCAGCTGAAAGAACCATAACTCCTGTCTGCTACTCCAAATGAATGTTATTCACTACTACTCTATTTGCACACAGTGAATGCACCTCAAAATTACAAAGGCATTTTTAAATTTGCCATTTTGTTCATTTGTTTGACCAAGAACATTAACCCGTATACCAGTAACATAGAGAGTACATTTTTTTAGGGTTTTATGTTTTGTTTTTTGTTTTTTTAAGTATCACCATTGTAGGTGATGCAAATATTACCTACAATGGTGATACTTTGCATTTACAACATTTTTCAAAACAAGTACATCAACAGAAGTGTGTTTGACACAGAGATTTCATGCAATACATTAAAAGTCAACTTTACAAGGTCCCATATAAAGACTTTATAATAAACTGTTTATAACTGGCTTATTTATATGTTAATAGTGTTAGTCATCAATAAGCTCGCTCTTTTTATTAATATATGTAGTATATTAGAAAGGATAAATGAGCCCACATTAGAAATTTGAGTTACTGTCAAGAAAGTATCTTCAACAGGTAAAGGTAAGTGTGGGAGTTACTTTCTGACAAGTTACTACCCACTGTTTTTCCTTTTTTAACGCGTTATAAGAGTTTATTAATAACAGGGCACTTTAACCTGATTCACTTGCTCCCAGTCATTTTCTAACCACTCGTTACATAACCCCCTCAGTGTGTCTGCAAGATGTACTCTCTGTCTCCAGGACCTTTGACCTCCATTCCTCCCAAAGGGCAGACAGAAGTTACCTGAGACGCAGGCCAGAAGTGCGCTGTGATTGGCCGAGCAGCGGTCAGGTGGGTTTTCCCCCCAACCCTGTAAACAAAGAGACTCTTGTGTTGTCTGTGCAGCAGATGGGGCCCTGACTCTTGGACACAGGGGTCTTCTGTGTGGAGGCCTTTGATCAGTCGTCGTGGGCACCTTGTCTTTTGGAGTATGACCTGCTCCGGGGCTGATGGGACGTGTAGGACTATGCTCACTCAGTGACATTCATGAGTGTAAGAAGAAGTTTAAATGTCACTGCTCTTTACATTGTGCTTCTAAAGGTGCTTTCCTTTATGTTTTGTCTTTTCTGGTGACATTCAATTTCAGTCACTGATATAATGTGATACGATGCATGTTGGCAGTGGCATTTTTTTTGATGAGGTGATGGTAAAGTCTTGTTTGGTGTGGTTAAAATGAACTCTGGTTGTGGTGTGGTTGCTCTTTTAATGCCCTTCAATTGTCCAAATGTTAATACTGCCATACGAACCTCAGTGTGCATTAAAAATGTTCTGAAACCTCTTCAAAATGTGGATCTGAACTCAAATATGGTACAATTTTGAAATATAAACCGCAAGCAGAACACAGAAGCCCAAACAAGAAGAGCATCATAAATTGACGACAAAAATGGTATGTAACTTGTGATTTCCTAAGTGCTCCACATACTGTACATCCATGGAGTGACTGAGAGCGAAAAAAAAAAAACCCATGTTGTCCATCAGGGAAAACAAAACGAGCACGAGTCTTATTGTGATTTGGGCGAACAGCCTTTGTTGTTTTGTCCACAGTTTGAAATGCATGTTATGAATGCTTGGTGGCCTTTTTGCAGTGGACCAAACAAGTTTCTGTTTTGGAACAAAGTAAATGAAGCAGATTACATGTGTGAACACAGTGAGAAGTTGTTTTGCACCATTTAAAATTGTGCTAAGTTGTGTTATCTCAAAATTATACAACACTTTGTTGGACCTAAAAAGTAACAGGGCTTTTTTAAAATGGAGAAGACTGCGATCTCTGCGCTCAAACTGATCAACTTATCTTCTTTCTTCTCGTAATCTGCTCACAATTTTTTACTTTTGTTGTTGTAGTTTTCTTTTTCTTTTCTTTGTTATGTGTGCAGTTTTGATATTTTACACATTACAACAAAAATTCTTTTGTATTTTGTACATTTGTAAAGCAGAGTTTAGTGAAAATAACGAGGCAATATTTTAAAGGTTTTTTCCCCCATTATGTGCACAGAAATACCCTAATGTTAATGTGGTCATAAAGATAAGCAGCAACTATTCTTAATAAACATCTGAAAGTAACATGACAATATTGATGTTATTAATGCTAATATAAGTTGAACTTAAGGGTTGTTTGGTGCTAACAGTAAATGGTCTATCATTTATGTAAATGCTGTTACTATAATAGTTTTTAGAAGCAAGTACTAACAAAGAAAACACATTATAACCAAGCCCTACTATTTCTAATATTCTTATACACTATTTGATAATTTGGTGAACTTACTTTCCAACTTAAAGTGACTTAAAGTGACTAATAATAAGTAGTCATTTTACATAACTTTTACTTTGGTACTTGGAATTAAATTTTCTAGCAAGTCATTAGCAACTGTACTTGAATATAGATATTGTAAACGGTGACCTAAACAAAATCTACACCAAGCCACCTGCGGGTCCTGACCCAGTGATTGAGTAACACTGATCTAATACACTGGACACGTTCCAGGTCGTAGTAGTGAAGGTCTTCTCTTAAGACAACTCTCCGATGCTCGTCCTGACAGAGCTGAAGGATGTCTGGAGCAATAAGGAGCTTAGTCGTCTAAGAATGTCTGCAGATTTCCTCCTGTACCGATCCTGCTCTGGGGACAGGTGAGGTCATCTCTCGTCTTAACCCCTAAGGCTTAACGGCGCTCGTCATAAAACCGTTATCAATGTCATTCTCCAAAATCTGTAATTGGAAGGGAATTAAAAAGAACTTTTGCATTAAAATAGACTCAGGTCTCCTAACTGTACTTGAGAGGATGTGAAAGATAAAACTTAAGTGCTTTCATATGTATGTATTTGACGAAAACATAATATCTTAAGGTGTCTGAAAACCTCGTCTTAATTTTGAACACACTGTATATCACTATAGCAAAAAATAAAACTTACTTGCAGCTTCAGTTGCCATGGAAACTTAATTTAGGTTTTGCACACAAAATGGTAAGATCATGTTTTATCTGTTGGTAAAGTTTAATGTATGCTGCCACAGTAACAAAAAACTGAGTTTGGTGATGGGGTGTAACGTAGGGCTTTCTGTTGTATGATAGCCTGGCCAGACTTTTTTTTCATTCTATAAAAAATGGTAAAAGTACCAACATTTGCAGGACTGTCGCAATTTGAAAAACAACCTGCCCCTGCCGTTTTTAACCAGTCATGATTGGTCTGTCCAATTCAAGTAGAGTCAATGGGAGAACTTCAAGATCAACTTCACTAAGAAAGTGAAAGGGTCGGGCTGACTAGGATAGCTGTCTGTAAACAATGGAAAAGCTCTGAAGATATGTTTTTAAAAAGAAACTTAAAAGTACAGCTTAGTTTGTTCACTCTGGGCTGTCATGACTACAGGAACAGATAGTAATGAAACTTTCACTAGGTTCTATGAAGCTTTGATTGTCTCATTTCCAAGATAAACAATGCTAGCTTAAGGCAATAATAGGCTAATGAAAATGTAGTTTTGACTGATGTGCTCCATTTTGTTCAAGACCACATTTTACTCAATGCAGTGTTAAAGAAATATTGTTGGAGCATACATATATATTAACTTAATTCCAAATAATTTCTTCTAGTATTCATCCAAACATAAATCTAACTTTACAGACCAGTCAAACAAAGTAGCATTACAGGAAGTCGCATTAAACCATAAGTAATCTAAAGTAATATATCCACCGTATGACACACAGCACATTTAACAAACCAACTTTAATTAATCAAAAAAAGAGAATTTGACATAATATCAATTAAATAGTAAACCAAACTGATGAAACAAAGCAGGCAGTGTACTGGACCATCAGAACTTGCATAAGAACACTTCAAATACGCCTCTGTCGGTACAACTAGACCGAGCACCAGATGAGGCATTCACAAAAACCACATGAAGCCAGGATCAGATTTCATACGCAAATATATCATATCATCACCAGAGCTCCAAAAATACACAATTTCTCTCTAAAGAACCTTTTTCACAAATGCAGATATAGTTTATATTATATACAATTTCCTTCTGTTTTTAAAGTGTGGAGATCCACTTCACATTATTACATTTTTTTAATAAAGAAACAAAATAAATATTTCAATTTTTAAATAACTGGATAAGAAAAACGTACCAGAAAATTAAATTAATAATTATATTACAAGTTTGGTAAAATATTGTTGATTTAGTCTTTAATTATATGCTAATAAGAGGTTGTATACAAACTGTAACCTTGTATGCAAAAATGAAATGCTACATAATAATATTAGTCTATTTTTGGTGAATCTGGTAAACAAAAGTTGGTGGTAAACAGAACTGAAACATTTGGCAGCAATTCTAACTCTTATGGCATTGTACGACTACTGTATATTGAAAAATGAATGAATGAATTTTGCAAAAGGCATTCTGTTTGATATATATTGCTTCTGTCTGACGTAACATTGAGTCGGATGAGAAACATGACCCATCGTGTAGTGGATTTAAGACAATACGGTCCTTCAGTGCAAACATTCTTTTGAGCAAATGTAATGAAGTTAAAATAATATGTGACAATGGTTGAAAGTATTGGCTTATCACATTCTACAAGCCTGTGAAATGGTCCTCGTAAACAATATCTGCAGTAGCTCAAAGCACTAAATGGCATTATCTCTTGGCTGCACGCACAAAGGTTTTCTCCAAGATAAAATGTAATAGTCATAGAAGTAAACCAAGCTGCAATGTATAGAATGCATTGAGTATAGAATGATTTGTTTGAATGTTTAAAGACTAGAACTTCCTAGATGTTTAATTTGAGTATTTTCTATAGATGTATAGATACATGAGTAAGTTGTCAAAAAATTTGGGCAGATATTAGGGTTGCACAATATATTATAGATTTATTGTTATCGTAATATTAGCAATCCCACAAAATAACACCGTATTGTAATGGATTGTTGTATCTCAATAATGGTCTTCCATGTGAGATTTACTTTTTATCGTTCAAAATAATCGTCTAGTCAGAGCCTGAAATCAAACTGGGGTGCTATATACAAGATGTTATTATTTAAATTGTCAGATATTAATATTATTGTTACTTCTAAAAGCCTGAGAACAGTTGAATTGATAATAAACTTGTGACAATGATTACAATGGCACTACTCTAGATTTAGATGTTTATTAGAGAAACTATATAGATACTCGAGGTGCACAATATATCGCCAATTTATCTTGATATCAAAATCGCATTAACAATATTGCAATATTATAGTGAAATTTAATTTTTGCCATATATTTGGCGAAAAACTTCACAGCAATTAAAATGGCATTACTATAGATACAGACTTTTTTTTTTGCAGAAAAAATGGGTAGGAAAAAAGGCTGAATATATCGCAAATATATATTATCGCAATATCAGCAATCGCAATATCCAAATCACTATAAACTGCTTGTACCGAAAAAATAAATTGCATTTACATTTACCTGTAGCTGTTGAAAATAATAGTCCGATCAGAGCCTTAAATTGGTATACAGGTTTAATTCTCTCTAATTTAGTTATGGTTTGTCCTTGGTTTAGTCTTAGTTAAGTCTTTTCAGATTTAGTTTTGACCTGAGGAAGTTAGTCCAAAACATTATGTATGTATATATTTGAATTCAGTTGAACTCTTACCATGTCAAAGGGAACATCCAAATATTGCAGATCATATATCACAATATTCAATATTTATTGTGTATCACATGTTTTCCTGATATCCTGCAGCCCTAGTAGAAACATGAAAAATAGCTATGTTATTCAGAAACTTAAAAACTTATGATGATGAGTTGTCAGGTGGTAACTTTTAATTGGTGGAAGTTGCAAGTTTGGTGGCTGCTGAACTAAATGTGACACTTCTCTCCTCGCTGGTCCCAGTGCTGCTCAAACAGGAAGTGCTTGTGTGCTGTCACAGTCACACGCATGCTGTCTCTCACACACACTTTCTCACACTCACACTCGCTTAGCCCCTTTTTTACACAGCTCTTTTTTGTGGGATATTTTTGTCTTTGCTCCTTTTCACCTTTTTATGGAATGCCAGCACTTGGCATATGAAGGGACAGGGGATCATCTTTTTTCTGTTGTGCATAGAGCATAAACAACACCCATGGCTAACCGAGTGGGATAATTGTAGAATAAATTCGGTCCAATATCACGGAAAGGAGCATAAAAGAGGCTCAAGGCAGACAGAGAGAGAGATGATGTTGCTGGTCCAGATTACCATAAATAAGCCACAATCTCTGTGTAAAAGGGGCTCCTAACACACATAGTATGGTTTCCTGATACCACAGTCACCCTTCTGTCTACCACTGTTATCAGTTCAGCTCAAACTGAGGCTCCAACAACAGTGGAATCGTCAAAAACTCCCAATAATCTATAACATTGCCACCAAAGTCAATAAATACTATATTTAGCTGCAGTTGGCTGGGAGCCGGGCTGAAGTGTCCTCTGCACTTGTGTTTCCTGAGTGGTTAAGGGCTACATGAGCTGAGCCACTGCTCAGTCGATGCGGTTGCCACAGATTGTGAAGCGGTCTATCTCCAGCAGGTCTTTTTTGGGAGTCCTGTGCTTGAGTTCAGTTGAGTTTGCCTGTGGCTCCCCCTCCTCTTCCTTTGAGAGTGAAGGTATTGGCTGCTCAGGCTCCGGTGGAGGGGTAGTAGGCCGGCTCTGAGGCGCGGCAGAGCAGTCCTCGATGGGCGTCCGGGTGAACAGGTCAGCCCTGGGGGTCGGCTGTGAGGAGATTGGCACAGAAGACTGTGTGCGACACGCTGTAGCAGGTGTCTGCTCCCCCACTGATTCAGCTGGGGACAATAGTAGACAAAACAAGACAAATAAGCAAACTAGAAATTCAACCCTCCGTTGCCTGGTCGGAAACCCTTTTCTCAAACTAGAAATGTAAAAAGTTCCATCTAACTTCAAACATTTGCTTCTGGTGCATTAGCAATGTTGACAAGCTGTTTTACTAAAGCAATGTGTCTAATACAATGCACCTGATTGAGTGACTTAACAGTTCTTATAGGGCTGAGCCAAGCTCTGCTGTTTATTGTGTTCGTTCAGCCAGATGTGCTCTTGCGGGCCCACATCAGCCGACTGCTCAGATAAGGAGTGCACACTGGCAAACAGCTTCTTGGCCTCTATTTCAGTATCTCTTTTCTGCCAAGCAGCCTTGGGTGCTTTTATGGAAGCTGTCATGATTCACCTTCACCTGAGCTCCACCTTTTTGTTCCTTCAATCTTTGTTGTCATAGATGCTTACTCCGTTCTGTTTATCACTGTTAGCCCTGACATTCCTTTTTCTTATATGGATGCAGAAGGCTGTCCCAGATCGTCTCTGCCAGCTATAAACTTGAGTATATGAACTAAATTTAGTTTTGACTGAGAGGTCCTAACTGAACATGTAAATGTCCTCTAATAAAACAATTCAAATGAATATACCCTTAGATGCCTGCTCCAACCAAAATCAAATTAAACTGTCTTCAGCAACACAGCTTCAACTATGTCTCCACACAAGACAAATCAGAAAATATTATAAAAGCAGTCTTATTTCCACAGCAGTATTATTGAAGAGAAAACACTGTGCAGGCCTTACAACTTCACTGTCAGTGTACTTCCAATAGGAAACTCAACCAAACAGAATAATTCATATCAGAGAGAATTGAGAGAAGTGGTGTTATATTAACAAGACTGTCCACAGAGACAGCCACTGGCCTTGAGGCAATACAGTCCTCTTAATCCCTCTATCTCTAACTGCAGAATGAGCTGATACCTTACAGTTCATAATATTTACGGCAACCCACTGAGCATTTGCATTTGACTAAGACTTTAAAATTAATGTTGGATCTGATAAGGCAGGGAGCACAAGTAAAGTAACTGTGGGCAAAAGAATACTTGGAAACACCAGCTTTAGGTGTGATATTACATTCAGCATATTCTGAATAATTCAGTGTTGTGTAACTATGAAAAGACATGCTGTTGATTAGTTGACACTTTGTTTGAATAATTCAATTTGCTTAGAAAGCTATGTTTTGCCTTTGCTTTTCTGATTCAGAGTCAGTCATATGCATTTGTGTTATTTTCACTCTTCTTTGATACTTGTGTAACATCTGCTGCTAAGTCCTCGTGGGTTGATATTACAAAACTTTTAAAGAAATGCCTGTCATGTTGCATATTGTTGCACACAGCAGACAGAAAGTCTACTGGCTTTACTAGTTTTTCTGTGGAAGATGTGTACGCTTTAATAAAAGTTATGCACCATATGGTTTGGGATGGCTAATTACCCTTTTCTACCCCCAGGAAAAAACATACTGTAAAGGCTGAAGCTAGATCTAGTACAATGGTAGACTACAGCATAAAAAAAGCAAAATCACATCCTTGTGCGCTGACCCCACCGATCAGCAGGTGCTCCAGCACAACCTGCCTTTGAGACTTTTGTGATGTTATGTCTTTTGGTCAAGACCCAAATTTCACTTTCTGTAGCATAAATAATTATGATTTAATTCACAATTAATTCATAAATCTCCCCAAGCTTTATTAATAAGAACTTCTGGCCTTATTTCTTACATATTTATCATGGCGCTCTGTGTGGAGCCCAGTTTGTTAAAGAAGAAGCTATATGCTGCACTGACTTCCCTTAAACTCACTTGCTAAGGTTTGTTGCATTTGGTTTTATTGCACATAATGAACTTGTTTGAGGTAAATGGACTCCGTTACTGCTTTGTGCACAGAATGCATACTAGCTGTGAAAACCGACAAAACCCAAATTGACATTCACTTGCTTTTCATAAAGACATAATTATTAATCTAGCACAACCTCATAGTGGTTATTATTACACTGTGTATGTTGAAGCCTGGTGCCTTAAGCTGTGTAACTGCTGCTTTGTGAAGGAGCAGATTCATTTGAAATGGGCCATGGTGGAGCTTTGATGTTTTGATATGACACGATACACTGCACCATCAGGATCTGGTTGTTTTAAAGCTCCTGCCTCGGCGCAGCAGGCTGCCTCTGGGAAACAGATCTGCGGGGATTTGGCTGTGGATGACAGAAAGATACTACCGCCTCCTCTTGTGTGTACGTCTGAAGGTATAGGGCTCCTTCACAGTTTATGGAGGAATTCATGCAAATCTTTGAATGTAGCAATAACAAGATTTATTTTTGCTTTTAAGTTTGTACATTATGCTAACATTTTTTTACACATGTATCTATCATAAAACACACTGCTTGAAGCCAGAGTGCCAAAATATATTTCCTTTATAAAAGATGATAGAATGAAACTGACATTACATGGCCAATTCTCGTCACTAATCAGCGGTGTACCACAAGGGTGGATCTTCTCACCATTATTGTTCACATTGTACACATATTAGTGTGACAGTCATGGAAAAAAAAAACTACGGATTCAAAGACAAATACTGAAAAAATAAAAGTAATAACAGATTTTGAGATTATTTTTTGAGGTTATAATCTATGTAAAAATATGGATATCAAACTGACATGGATTGCCTACATTGTTTATTTGGTGATGGGGTGGAGCAAAACTAATTGGGCAAGGTTGCTAAAGTTGGTAGCATCAATGCTAGTATTTCCACAATGATTGACTCACTCACACATGACTGAGACTCATTAATTCATTTATTCAATCAATCTCACTAGGGTTAATATTACTAGTAAACCCTTATTGCCCAGTGTCTGTGTAGCCCTAATTCTTTGTCTCTGCACTGGTTGTTGCTGTGTACCGTATTTTCCGGACTATTGAGCACACCTAAATATAAGCCGCACCCACTAAAATTTAAAAGAAATATATATTTTGTCACATATAAGCCGCACCGGACTATAAGCCGCCGATATCCAGGCTGAGAAATAAGATTTACATAGAAAGATTTTGTACCATAAGTGTTTATTCATATACCTGAACTGATTGTTTCCGAACAGTGCCTGTAACACGGCAGTAAAAGTGCTGATCAAACAAAACAGAAAAGTCATTGATGGTTTTATTCATCTGTGCACTAAAACCAAGTTGCTTTATTTTTCTTCCTCCTGCGTACTGAAACCACTGAACACCAAACCACTGTCACTTTTTCTTCCTGCGCACTGTTAAAGCACAACTGCGCAACTATTAAAGTGGCTTCATTCTCCCGTGCACTGAAACCACAAGTCACTATTCATCTTCCTCCTGAGCATTGAAACTACTGAACACCAAACCACTGTCACTTCATTTGTTTTCCATTATGAGGGGGTGAGGGTGTAAAAATATTACCGTATTTTGCTGTTGTGCGTCTTGGGTTGCATGTGCTAAGAATAAAAACTGGCGCTTTCTTGTTTGTACTGACTACCGCTGCCTCGTTTGTCTCGTTTTTGCACTTCCTGCTAGAGCGCCCCCCTGAGGGCTGAAGAAAAATTCATAGAAAAGCCGCATCCCTGTATAAGCCGCATGGTTCAAAGCGTGAGAAAAAAGTAGCGGCTTATAGTCCGGAAAATACGGTAAGTTGTAAGTGTGTGAAATGTGAGTCTAAATAAAGAACTTCACATATTTTGTGTTTAGTTGGAAACAAACCTGTATTGTGTCTATAATAATATATAATAATAATAGATAAAGTGTGTTGTTTGTTTACCTGTGGGCGTGGGGCATGGGGCCTCCTCAGCTTCGGTTGGACTATTTACTGTTGATGATGGAGTAGTTGAGGGTTTCTCAAACAGTTCGTCCTCCATGTTGGCTCTCTTAATAAGAACACATGACTTCCCCAGCAGCACAATGCTGTTTAAGACTTTGAGTGTAAGGAGCCTGCGAAGACAGAAGACTGCAATAAGAGGCTGGTGTGCAATACATTGATTGTGTTCATCCTTTATTCTAATAAAAATGCCCAGGTTTATCTTGCCTGACAGACAACAATGAACTAAGGCTCCTAATTCAATCCTATTGACTTTGCTTGAGAGTAAATAATGTATAGTGTTCATTGTTCACATGTAACATCATTATTTTAATGCTAATTAGTTGGAGGGTTTACCTAAAATGTAATGTGTTTTGATGAAACTGGAACAAACTCCAATAATTATTTCTAATGAACATCATGTTGATGGAATATGATAATGTGACTGTAGTTATATAATACAAATAATAACATCCTAGAAGCAAGTTTGCAGGGCTGAGATGTAAAAATCTTCAGTTTTATCTCCCTTGCAGTGGGCTTGAGCTATAATGAATCTCCCTCACCATCTGCTTACACTCTCAGTGTTAATATTCCACCACTGACGCTGGATGCTGATGTGTTTCTGGGCTCTGGAATAAGGCCCGGGACAAGAGTGTGACGAGAGGCAGACAGACACATTTAGGTCTGTGGACCACTGCTCACTGTGACAGGGTGTTCGAGCTCAGAGCGTGTCAGCACTGCTGAATCTTTGCCAAGGCACAGCGTCTGTTCAGGCTGAGGCTATTTTTAAAATCAGGGCTCAGGAAGGCCAGAGATGGCACTAGAGATGACAACATTGTATTCTCTACCCTGAGGGAATCTCTTCAGTGGTAAATACCCAATGGGATATGGCAAATGAGAATGAGCAAGGCTATCAGCAGCTCAGAAAACATGAGGGCCACTGCTAATACTTATGTAACTTTGTATCCATGCCTGAATGTGTTAGGGTGCATTCAAGTGTGTGTGAGCAATACAAAAGGAAGAAATCATTGGGCAGATTAATTATCCTATGCTTAAGCATATAGTATCATTTGAAGTCTTTGACAAAATCTTCACTGTAGATCATCACCCCATGCATGTCGTTTTTGTCTGTATGTGAACATTACTGTAAAATTAGGAACATGTTAATGTTGCTGAACTTTGCAAAGATGATAATAGGACTGACAGATTCTGACTGACTAGTTTTTTTCAAAAAGTTAGTCGCTTATTACTTTTGGCAGACTCTACAACAATGTTAAACACTGATAATAAACTTAAAGCTTACCCCAGATACAAGAGGAACACACAAGTGTATGATAGTGCTCCTTGTACCTTTACTGCACTCATTACCACTCGAATAAGCTGTTGAAACAGTCATAGTACAGCTTAGTATTGAACAAAAAACACTGACTTTATGTGATTAATATAAAAGCTTAGTTTTATCATATATTTCTGATAACTAGTGTTTGTGTGTCTTACCAGAATGGCAGAAGGCAGAGGGATGAAGCCCATCCTCCGAGCCACTGAGTCACTGTAGTCAGTACAAGCCTACACAGTGACAGACAAGCCCTGATTACACTCAACAGAAGTGCATTGATTAGCTGCGTGGGCTCACTGTTGCTTATGTAAGTGGAATCATTATATGTTTGAAAGAATCTTACATTCTTCTGTCGACTGCTGAGAAGATCGAATGCCAAACTTGCTCTGTATTCACTGTACACCTGCGAAAGAAAAGAAAAGTTCATTACTATGGTAACAACAAGTCTGACTCATCCTGATGCAGTATTAAACACATGTGGAGGGTCGAGCCAGCAGAACATTGTTCGGACACTTACATCTGCGGTGATGTCGTTGAATTTAGTGATAAATGCATGTTTGATAACGTCCACAGCGACCTCAGAGATGACCACCATGAAGACGTCCGGGAACATTACCCACAGATGATCTGAGAGGAAAAAGATTTGAGAAACTCTTTTTCTGGTTAAGATTCATATTGCTTTTTAATTGATTCCCATACACTAATGCATTTTACACAGTTCATCAACATAAACGAATTGGTGTCTCCTTCTGCTACCCTTCTCCAAGGTGTCCCCCAAGGTTCCACCCTCGTCCCCCCACTGTTCAACCTCTACAACCTGCCCCTTGGTCACATAACTCCTGCCATTTAGTCCAACCACACTCGCTGCAGCACAATTATTGAATCATGGCTAGAGACTTCCACAGGCTCAACTGCAACCAATCAGAAATAATATATACTGGTCCTAAAACGCAACTAAAATCCACCAACTCTTTCCATGTATGGCCCTACAGTTTTAACCCTCCTCTTTCGTCCGTAACTTTCATAAAAGCCTCTCCATTAATCACACTCATCCACGCATTTATTACTTCTTGAAAAATGGGTTTATTCTCTAAAACTCTAAAAAACATGCATTCATAATGCTGCAGCTCCGCAGTATTACTGAATACTAACTTAATATCAAGTCATTAATAGATTTCATTTCCAACTCCTTTTTAGCTACGTAGAGTTTACTTGTACTTGTTAGGGAAGGTGCAAAAAACAAATAAGTGCAGCACCATTTATGCAGCATGAAGGATAAGCCAATTACTTGCTTTGTGTGAAGCCCTAAGCTATTACTCTGCTGACTAAAAGAGCACCAAAGAAAAGATATTTGGAATATGTGTTAATTTAATAGTGCAACATAACAGAAAAATAGGTGTTACCTAGTTTCCACGCAAACTGCTCCATATTCCTGAGACAAACAATGAGCAGTAGGACATAGCCGGTAAACCGTTCTTTTATATCTGAGAACAAGATAAAGACATTTTGTTTCATTGTAAAATTACTAAGCTTTGAGCACATGCGTTAAGAGTACATCCATTTAAAAGACAGTAACATACAATGTGATAATTACCATTGCAAATTGGTGAAGTACAACATATAGGTGGAGTAAAGTGGGAAAAAATAACTACTCTGAAACACAGTAATTTGTGTCTTACCGCTGTTTGACATTTGGAATAAGTTGTTCTTCTCAAATTTCTTGAACACGCTTCCTTTAATCTCCACAAACTGTTGGGGAAAAGACAAAAAAAGAAGGATTGAAATAATATCCCACGGCAAGCATTTATTATTTACAAATAAAAAGACAATGACATTGCAGCTGCTGCCCCAAAATTTCATCAGCCACATGCCAAGTAGAATTTTTGTGGGACTGTCTGAATAAAAATAAGTAAAGCTAAATATGTCTATCTATCTATCTATATACTTGCAAACATGTGATTGACAGATTACATGAGTCATTAGAGTTTATTTGCTGCATATATTCTGAAATTTGTGTGCATGTAAGTGTGTGTGTGGGGTACTGACGTTGCTGGACATCATGATGGTGAGCAAGGACTTGTTGTGGGAGTTGAACGCTACATTGAGTGTGGAGGCTTGCACCATGACGAGGATGGAATGAAGAACTGTGAAATACTCAGGAAAAATAACGTTCAAAACAATACTGTGTCACAAACTCTTCACTACGAAAAACAAGTCTCTTGCAGGGGCTGTTTCTATGGAGCTTATAATTTGATACAAAACCTGTTCCTTTTTATGTATTTTTGTGTGTTTTGGAATTAGATTTTTTTGTTTGATGATTTGTTTTCTCTGTTTCTCTTTCTGTTATTTTGCAATATTTTTACCACTATTTTGCATTTTTTTTGCAATTAGTTTTTGAATTTTGTTTTTCATTTTTGTGCTTTGCTATTTGTTTTTGTGTTGAAGTGGTGACTTGCACCATATGATAGAGATAACTAGAGCTTATTTGTGTAGGCTTACATCACAAAGAATGCGTGATTTGACGTTTATGTTAATTACACTTATCGATTAATGCAAATTAGCTGTGAGAAATACACATATACTTTCATCAAAGAAGTGGTGTGTGCAAAAAAAAAACCTTTCCTGACGCTCAACATTTATCGCCACTAAATCAAGGATACAAACATAAAATACAGCCATGATGAAGTGAGGGATGACTCCTATATTATCTCTCTTGCGCTCTTTGGGTTCTGTAGCCGTCCAGTAAAGAGCATCCAGGATGTCTTGGCCGAAGGAGGAAAAGAGACGGTCTGCCACCTTAAGAGAGCAGAACAGGACAAAAATAAAAAGTGAGACTTCAATCATTAGGTTACAGTTTAACCTAGAGTTACTGTAAATTTAATTTTGATGGTGTGATTATGATGTACCTCCAACATATTGAAGATGAGGTAGAGTTTGATGACAGACTGGCCTCTGATCAGGTGGTACATCATGGAGTAGTCCACGTAATGCATCATGGAGAAGCACAGCACCAGGATGAGTCCTTTGAGCAAGTCGCATACTTGCGCTGGCTGCAGCAGGCGGGACCCGCTGACCACACACAAAAACAAACAATAGAATATAAAAATACTAATATAACTGAATTTTACAAGATCAGCCACAATGCATTTATTACAAAGATATGAAAAGGAAACATGAGGCTCTTAATGGTAATTTTGTTCTTCTGTCATGCAAGGATAGAGTTTGACAATATATTGACAAAGGGCAAGTCAGTTTTTCTGTTCAAAATGGGACAAAACATGATAAGAGACTAAATTTATATGCATTTCAGATATTCATACTAATACAATTGTAAGCCTTGTCTAAAAAGGCATGGTCCACAGATACAACATTTTGGACAGAAATTTACAAAATAAAGGATGGACTAATTGTCATAATCTCAGATCCCAGAGCAGTACGGGTGCTTCAAACTTATGCAGCTTTCATGTTCAATGGCAACAGTGAGAAGCAGCAGCTTGAAAGCATGTTAAAAGGTGGACTGATAAATCTATAGGACTAGTTTTATAGAATGTTCAACCACATAAAAAGAGGCAACAACAAATAGTAAAACACAAAAAAACAAACTGAAACAATTGCAGAATGTAAAAACAAAAACTGAGACACAGAAAAATCACAAATCTAAAACATCACATAATGCAAAAAACATACCTCATTTTTGTGTGTTCTGTGATTTGTTTTTTGCATTTTGTTTTTGTGTTTTAAGATTTCTTTTTGCATTTAGCAATTTTGTTTATTTTTGCTTTTCAAAGTTTTGTTTTCACATTTTGCTATTGTGTTTAGCAATTAGTTTTTTGTGTTTTGTGATTTTGTTTCCAGATTTGTTTTTGCATTTTGTGATTTACTTTTGTGTTTCGTGATTAGTTTTTCCATTTTGTGGTTTGTTTATACGTTTTCTGTTTTGTTGTTTTTAGTTTAGTTGTTATGACCCTTATGGACCACCATACAGGAATAACTTGTAGGAGATTACATACAAGGTGTATCATTTATCTCACATGTTTGGTGACTTGACAAATCTGCTACTGTATGATTGATGAAAAGGGCTTCTCTTCACTATTTTACCAAAAAGGATAAACATCTGTACACCATAAGAGCAAAAAAGAATTCACTGTAAAGTCTAAAAAGTAACTACTCCACAAGATCTGGAATGAAAATGGACTATTTTTAAGCACCATTACCTTTATTATCTCAAATAGTGCTTTAGTATGTACTAATTGTAGATATCAGAGGAAAAGCACATTATTAGTGACTAGAATTCTGCCAAACAACAATGAAGAAGTAGACTAACAATCATGCTAAACCTGACAGAGAAGAAAAAAAGCTTTCCTAGTCCAACCAAATGTGTAAATGAGCATAATCAAGTGTCTCCCTGTCTCCTGAACAGGGGCGCAGCTGATGATGGGGCTTCGAAAGATTAACATCTGGGTCTTATTATCCACAGCATAAAAGACAATGATTACCTTTAAAAGCAGAAAAAAATGCACTATATCTTATTGTTCTATTCACAATGATGCACTGATGAGTTCGCTTAAGTTTTCAAGCCACATAATCTGTTCTCATAATCAGGGACTATATTTTAAGTAAACTAGATGTGATGTTTGAGGTTATGACTCCATCTAGTGGCCATGTCAGGAATTCTCATGGCTTTTCCTCTTGATCAGTATAATATTCTGCATTTTCAACTCTTCTTGGCAATAATGATATAGAATATATACAAATGATATAGTATTTATAATGCGACTGACAGCACTTAGCTTATAATTTACTATTGTATTACATTTACAGATTATTTTTTCATGAAAATTATAATGGTATAAATAAACTGGTCATTTGGCTTTAATATGCATAAACAACCTTCTCTTTGAGTTAATTCAGAGCAAAAGGTTAGGAATTAGTGTGGTCCACAATAATATTTGTTTAAGTTCAATGCATCATATTTATGGCATTCTAGAGTAAATCCTCCCAGACGACATCTAAATCAATAACCATTTAAAACATCCACAAACAGCCTTTATGCCCATAGAGAACATTAAAATGGCCAATACCATATAAGAAGAATAATCTGAAGTTGTGATTACAAGGTCCGTCACCAAATAACAGTCACTTTTTATCTTTGTTTTAGATGTTTATGTTTTAATCATTTCTTTTGTAGGGTTAGGGGTCCTGGTTCTACTGGTAGTACGCAGGCTCTCTCTATTGGTACGCAGAAGTCTCTTGTTCATCTTTTTGAGATGAGGAAAAATGACAAATTCAATAATTAAAAAAACCCTTCAGCCATAAAACCTGTCTGTTAAACCTGTAAAAGACCATTCTGTTCAAAGAGGAATAATCAAAACTGTGTAAAATATATATAGTGAAATGCTTTCTGAGGTGGTGACCTTATTACTGGCATAGCTACAGTGGGCGACAAAGAAGCTCATGCAAAAGTGACAGTTGGCTCCAAAAGGCCTGGCATAGATTACCATTCTGAAATACTTCCATCAGGCCAACAGGCTGAAGCCACAGCTGAAGTCATGCTGAATCAAGCTGAACTGAGACCAAATATGGTAAATCACTTTTCTGGCTCCATAGAATCAGTCTGTGACTAGCCTGCCTCGATGCCAGTTTAAACTGGTGACGTCAAAGGTCCAGTAATTCCACAGTGTATAACACTCTCAACATTGATGAGTTAAGCGTGCGTGCTGTGCAAACCTGCCCTTGACGAAGCAGTGTAACAAAACCCAAACAAAGTGGGGAATTGACTTCATGTATGGAGCATGATGTGTGTTGAAAAGCTGAACACAGGAACAATACAGTGATGGAGGATGGTGAATGACTGTAGGGGCAGCACAGAACATAGGTGACACAGTGAGGCCAGGATGCGTTTGAGGAAGCGTACCTGCTTCTCTTGCAGTACGGGCAAACGTGTGTTCTGCTGAAGAGGGAGCCGAAGGAGAATCAGAGAAAGAGAAGGATGTGGGCAGAAGGAGAGGGACTTGTGTAGATTTACATGTACAGCAGTGTTGAGAAAGTCACTTTAAAGAAGCAATCATTTTCTTCTTTTTTTTTTTTTCAAATTATAACCTTTTTTAATGTAAAACCTATTTATAGATAGGCTGCTCCAATACTGTTTCATGAGAATACATTGCTTATCACTAAAACTTATTCATGTCAGTCAGGGCTGTGCAATTAATCAAATATTCACCTTCAATTTCAGCTCCCAACGTCCACTAAACTATTATGTATTACTTGTTTTTATTTATTACTTGTAACTTGTTTTCCACAAGATTGTGGAAGTGCACTACATTGTTGATCTTATTTATCTTAATTATCATTTCTGCTTATTTTGTACGTTTGAATATATTATTTATTTTAAGGAGAATTCACTGTTTTGTTCAATAAATCCAACATATTTCCAAGGTCAATGAGTAATTGTATAAAATTATTGTGATTTTAATAATGACCAAAACAATTGTGATTATGATTTATTTTTTTACATAATTGAGCAGCCCTAATCCAGAATCCATATGGCTCATAAAAAAGTAGGTTTGCAGGTTTGATAATATGTTTGTGCAGTATACATCTGCAGTGTGTGTTTTTTTACCTGAAGCCACAACACGGCAGCGTCAGGAGGCGCAGCAAGGCCAGCAGCACCCTGAGGGGCAGCAGGGTGAAGACATACAAGAAGGCGTCCAGGCACAGGAAGAAGCCAAACAGCATCAGCTAAAACAAACAGAAACATATAGAACCACAACTTCAAGTCAAACAGACAACTACAGCAACATACAACGACATTTAGAAAATACTTCGAATGTTGATACATATTGAAATATAGTAATAGTAAGTGGTCATTTGTCATGTTTTTTTTTGTCTGACTAGTGAAGAGAACTAGAGTGAAAAGAAAAAAATAAAGATTGAAGAAGTGGAAAACAAATTATGGCACTTACCTGAATGGCAAACATCATTCCTATGAGCATAATCCATGCCATGTTCTTTTACAAATGAATTTTCCAACATTCCAACACATATAACTGCACTCCAATGACAAGGTAGTACAAAGTAAAGTAAACTATGAGTTAAAGCCAGTGAAGGGTTGCCTCTCATTGGTCTGTGTGATTTCTCTTAGGTCATGTTGGGTTTATCCTTTGACTTTTTTCAGGTGTTTTGCATAGTCACTCAGTTTTTGATGTACACACATTCCTCCCTTGCCTCAGGCTCTGGAGGAAATAAACTTTTTTGGAAAACCATAAAGAATGTAAGCTGAGGATGATATTTCTGGTATATAATTTCCTAAGTCTGATAAACACTTTCCCTCTTATGTCATTGGAATTTTGAATTCAATGTGATTGTGATATGATATAACATGATTTGGGATTATATTGTGCAATTTTACTTTATGATATGGTGAATGATAGTGTAGAAAATATAATTCCTGAAAAAAGCTGCTCAAGGACTGCCATCTACTGACAATTAGAAGAATGACAAAAATACTACTAAAATACTACCACATAAGCAACATAAAAAAAATCTTAACTATTGTGCTTTATGTGATCTGCTATGGTTATGTAATATTTTGAGATCAGCACTTATACAATAAACACTATTAATGATACCATAACAACAATTAATATGTATATATAGTAAATTATTATTAATAATACTAATACTACTAACAATAATAATACTGAATAAAGTCATGCCCCTTCCAGGGGACCAGAACATTTTTGAAAGTGAAATGAGGAAACTTTAAAAAAAAAGTTTTGTGTCAAGCTGTCATTTCTGCATATGTTAGACCAATTAAATTCTGGCCAAAAATGCAATAGTTTTTTAAAATGCTAATTTACTCAGGACTCAAATGTCACGACATCGCATCCATAACATCAAAGGTCAATAAAGGCAGAGTTTAAGTAAGCATATATTGACACAAACATGAGCAAAGTAGCAAATAACAAACTAACGTGCCAAAATTACAAATGTGGTGAAAAACTGACTTTTTAAAAAAAAAAAAATTTTTAAACAAGCTTATGCTGCCTTGTGATTTCCATTTTAGGTGACAATAGTTTTCTTTTGCAAATGCATTAACAGATTTCCCCAGTTATAATTCCCTATTGCAAACATGCAAAACACTTTTCTAACTGGACAAAAAAGCTCCTTTTACTTTGCACAGAAGTAAGAGAAAAGCTAAAAGTTACATCTGCTGCCTGAAGAGGAAATAGATGCAATTATTCAGTTGGTGCTGCTTTTTACATCTAATATTGTATTGTTCAGTATTTTTATATTGTCATTTATATTGAACAAAAAAATCATGCAACTTTGGACAGGAATAACAGTGCATATAAAAACATTTATTCCCATCCAGAGCATAATTATCCATGCAGTAATTATTAAATAGGAGGCCCTTGCCTATTTGCTTAGTTAAATCTAGGTGGTGACTTTTTTTTTGGCCAGGCAGTGTAATTTTGAGACTGCATCACTGACCCCTAATTGTGATAATAGCACTTCACCAGACAATATTTTCTCAAATTACAAATTAAAAAATCTTAGTGATGGACCGTCAATTTGTACATATCTTGCAAGGTGCTTCAAAGAAATGTGTCATTGACTCATAAAAAACTATTTTTGACTATTGCTTTACAAAAAGGTCTTAAATAAAATGTTTTTTATACTTTCATTTTATAACAAACCCTATTACTGAAAAGTTGGAACACTGTAAAAATGTAAATAAAAAGATAATACTAGCACTAAAACAACATATGATATTAGAAGAAAAGTAAAAAATAATTACTATATATGACTCAATGATGTTGAAAGGTCTTGAATATTTCAGAATGTAAATATAAGACTGAGATTTAGACACGCAATTGTGCAGTGACTTGACATTTTGGCGTCTGACTGAATTTGAATTAAACAAACAACTAAACAATAGTATATATAAATGTGCTGCTTCAACCCTTGCAGACCGGTTAAGTCTTGTACACAGTACCTTTTCCAGTTCTTTGGGAATACGCATGCATGTGTAAACTCTCTCCCGCTGCTCTGTGTATTTGGCCTCATTGTGCTCCAGGAAATAGCCTCTGGTGAGTTCTGTGCAGATGAAGCGTGTCAACGACGGATCTGGAACATAGAGCAACAACAGCAGACAGAGATGTTACCACAAGGCCATTGTCTGCAACAAGTACATATCAACACAATGAGCCACGGACGTGCTTTGAAGCGCTGCTCAAACTACACTGTAAAACATACAGCAGCTAAAAGATCAACGGGATTTGTTAGTAAAACGTTTACAGTTTTTGTCATGCAGCTATTTACACTTTCATTTTTTTTTTTTTAGTATAGTGTACAAGAGTTCTGGAATGCTGTAACTTAGAATAACCCTTTACAGTCATTGCAGAGTTTGTGGAGTTTTGACCCACATGCCCCCGTACCGTCTCCGAGAATTTTCAACTTGACTTCAACATGTGCAAATCTGTCAAACATCATCATCTAAAACACAAAGCTGAATGCGCTGTATGCTGTTCAACTTACACGTGGCAACAGTTAAGCTGTTAAAGTCTAGGTCATGAGAGCAGGGTTCACTGGGGTTAATTGGGAGTTGATTAAAAAAATACCGTTGACTTGAGGAGAGTAAATATAGCACACAAGGTCAAAAAGACAACAACTGTGCCATGAACATGAGCTGAAAATAAACTGCATTTTTGTAAGTGAGTGCAGTCTTATCTCAGCTACCTTCAAAGTGCACGGCAAGAAATGCACTTTAACCCAGACACTATTTAATTATTATATTTGCTCTAAGTACCCTTTATATACTTTTTAAGTTGTGTCAGTTGTGTTTATAAATTATATTAATGTAACGTACCACAAGAGGCTATGGGGGTCACATATGTCGGTGAAAAAGTGTAGTGTAGACAGACGTCTGTTTACATCGTTGTCTTAATCTAAGCCTTACACAGTGCCCACTCAGTTAAAGTTTATAAATCATACATTCTAACTTTATACAAAAGACAATGAGAAGCCCTTAGAAGGAGTACGAATTGTATTGTGAGTGCTTGGTATCCTTCTGGAACAAAACGGGTTGTTTTGAAAGGTAAAACGTGAAGAAACTTTACATTAGCCTGTTAATGTAGCTAGCATTAAACGCGCATTAACTATAACTGTGCTACAAACTGTGACAGCTCTGTGATAGAGCTGGTGCAAAATGCCAAAACACGAAACTCATTAGGCTGCGGTCAATGGTTCATCACAGAAGTTTGGATCAATGAGAATATTTGAAGTAATATCGAACAAACAAGCATGAGTAAGTGCGTCTACTTGTTCGATACAATAAGATCTTTATTAGCTGCTTAGTTCAATGCTCACGTCAGGAGTGGAGAGGGACCCAAACGCTTACCTGGAGAGTGCTCCCGCTGCTCTCTTCTGACAGCGCTTATATCATAAAACCCCAGCGTTTCTGGAAGTCCTGCAGTTAAACCAATATCCACCGACTTCTGTAAACTCTCCCACGGCTGTGTAAGTCTTTTCTTGAGGTCATTATCTGCTTCTTTTTCCTCTGACAGCTCGGTCCCCGAGAAGTCCGCCATCTTTACTTTGGAAGCTGGCGCCGCTCTGCGTCGTCCTCACTCTGTGCAACGTCATCAACGTCACAGTGCGGCAGAACGGCCATGATGACGAATAAACACAATAACAACATGAGAAGGTATCAAGGTGTAACTTAGTAGTTCATACAGAACAAATATGTATAGAGCATCTAATGTAAATGTGGCTATAAAATTAGTCAGTTGATTTATTTTCAAATAACTTACATTGAAGTTATGGCTAATGTTAATGGTATTTTTAATCATAACGTTTTAATTTTATTTTATTGATGTGTAAAGTAAATGTGTACCATGTAAGCAGATAGTGTTATTTATTTTTTGCTGTATCTCGATTTGTCCACTTGGTGGCCCCAAAGCTCCATAACTTTGTGCAGCTTTTCCAGCTTACCCAACAACAGTGGTAAGACCTTTCCCTTCAATTTCCAATTTCAAGCCAAATGTAGACCCTGTATATTTGCTGATGCCATAGTGTGAGATGGCAGTTTGAATCTAGAAATGACACATGTGACATCAAAAATAGTCAAAATAAATGATATGTGGATTTTTAACCCTAAAGGACTTTTACACAGTGATGTGGCGTCAACCTCAAAGTGATTGAAACCACACTTGTAAATACGAAATACATCTATGGGAAAAAATAATTACAAAAAATCCTGCTGGTTATTGCTAACCATTTGGCATATGTGCATGACGCCATGTTGTGTGCACTCGTATGAGGCTCAAATGTTACAATAGATGTTTCAGATATGGTTTTGTGGTAACAGAGTTGACAACACCCACTTCAACAAACAAACTTTACATAATTCAAAGGAAAATCAGAAAGAAAATTTACACCTACTTGGATTGTCACAGTCAGCGTTCCAAAAACAGATGTCCTATGTTTTTGAACGACTATTGTCAGCTTTTGAAAGACCATATTATTTGTTTTCAGTAACAGTGACAGGGTTGACATCAACTTCAGTACAAACTAATTTGTTTAATATTATTATATTTTATGGAGAATGTTCATGGGTGATGGACGGACAACATATTCTCAAATTTTAGTTTGCATATTTGGCCTCAATAGCAAGTGTAAGTAGGAAGATTGTACTGAATGACAGGCCATTTTGTATATATGTTGCTTGAGATGCTTCAAAGAATCATGTTTCAAACTCATAATAATTAATTTTGGTAATTTACTTAATTTTTATGAGTTAGATTTACTCACCTAAGATTTCAGTTAAATTATTTAAAATAAATATGCTTTTGTAGAAACATACTCCACAACCTAGTACCTAGTTTTAATGAAACAGGGTGATGATGATGAAATATTTTTAACGTGTTGTAAATTTTGTTTATAAGCATTCATTTTTTAAGACCATATTTACTTATGCTGCTAAACTGTAAATAAAGCTACAATCTGGACAACACTATAACAAAAGTGGATATATTGATACATCACATTTTTTATGAGTAAAATCTTTGCAAAACCTGCATACATGGAAACATATTTAACCAAACCAACACTATCAACTTGTAAGCACGGTTTATTGGCACACATAATGGTAAAGCATACATACCAGACATCAGATATGACACTGAACACCTCTGCTATATAATGTACAAATGGTGTCTAATAATACTAGCCTCAAACATATTTAGAAATGTGTTAGCTTCCTTACAAATGCACAAATAAATACCCAATAATCCAATTGTAGAAAGACATCCGTCGCTGGCCTTCTTGCCCACTCTTCAAACAAAAGTCCAACAAAAGAGATTAGGGAAAGTTATCGATAAAGAACAATCGTGAACACAAATACAGGAATCTCAGAGCATTTCTGTGGGGTGGATATGATTCTAACTGCATCTCTGAAATGTTAAATTCTTCTTATTTCACAGAATATGCAAGAAACAAGAGTTGCTGTAAAATTTCTGGCTTTGATTCTGCACTAGATCTACAGAAAGTCTGTTTTTTGGAGAAGAAAACCATAATTTTATCCACCCAACAGAAATGGAACCTGTCTCCTATACAAAACTACAGCTGCCTTTTCTCCAACTGGTTTCAGTGGCTGATTTACAGTGGACAATTCATTTCCACTCTATTTACATAGCTACAAACCTTGTAACAGTGTTCCCAAACTGATAAACCGAAATCAGACTCTTTAAAAATTACGTACATATATCAAACCAAATAAAATCATGCAGGCTTTAGTATCAGTTTGGGAGTAGGTCGTTTTAAAGGGAAAGAATTTTTGAAGGAGGAAGAAAAAGAAACAAAGTTCACATACTGATTGGCAAAATTACAACGTGATTGGAAAAGGATTTGGAGAGAAAATAGCAATAGACTTACGAACACAATCAAACTGGTTTGCATGAAATCACGATCTGTGACCACTGCAGTAAAGTGAAAAAAACAATTCCAGAACACGATTTCCCTCATTCCAAAAGAGTCCATAGTGGTCGGTGGAGGACTTTTTTATTTCCTCCTAATTGCAAATGGAAATAAACAGCAGAAACAGCAGAGACCGACTGCCGACTGAATTTGCAATAAAAACGCAATTGCCTCAAACAATCTTTCATTTGCCTCCGATGTGGGTAGAAAGTTCCATGTAGTCTGCTTGTCGTCAAAACATCCAGCTTCTTTTTTGGAGATATTTTGCTTGTTGTTTTGTTCTCCCTTTCGCCACACTGTCTATGTAATGACTTGTGACCTGCAGGTCAACCAATCGCAGCTGTGGTATTCGGCCAGACCAGAGGATCCGACAGAGAATTTGATCTGCAACTGTCCGCTGAAATCTTAAAGACAAAAAAGCTTTCTATTTTTACATATTGGTGCACACAAGTTGTATGCATGTCTTTGTGGATATTGCTGTGCATCGCTGCCAGTTCTCAGTGCTTGGAGAAAAAAATCCAGGATGTTTTTTTGGCTGGATATGAGTTTTCTCTGATAAAGTACAATGTTTTGGCCTCGAGGGATGGAGAGAAGTTCAAAAGTCCAGTCCAGTGCGTTCTTGGCGTGTTGTTTTATTGTGAAGGCTGGGGCGCCGTGCTCTCGGGCTTGGTGTCCTGGCCGGTGGGGGGCTTACTGCTCCACGGAGGGTTGTTGCCCAGAGCGGGTGAGCTGTTGAAGTCATCCTCGTCATCCAGGCCATTGGTGGCGTCGTACTGCGTGTTCTCCAAACGAGTGATGAGGCGCTCGTCCTCATCACCAAACTCGCCGCCCATCAGAGTCGGCTCACCCACAACCATTACGTCCTGGGGAAGACAAAAGTCACATTTACACCGTGGCAATTTTAGTGACACCAAAAATATCATCAATACATTTTACTCTCCCCTGTAGCTATCAGGTATTCGACCACTGACAGTGTTTTGAGAGAAGCATTATTTGTGCTTGGCCGTATGACCTCTGTTTATCCATACATTATTTATGCTGTAGGCCACATATTATATTTAGTGAGAAAAATGGTGAAAGGTCATTTCATACACACTACACTGTAAAATATGTGAAATCATTGAGCCTATTGCAATTACTGTACAACCTTTTACTGTGGAAACTTTTTTTTTTTTGGGGCCTGTTTATTCAATAAAGACACTGTAGAAAGAGGTGAGAGAGAAGGGAATGATATTGGGCAAATGACTCAAGCCAGAATAAATCCTGGGTCATTCGAGTATGTGATAGGTGCTCTACAAACTGAGCCACTGAGGCACCTCTATAAAAACTAAATCAAATGTTTTTATATTTTATTCAGAAATGTGAATCCATAAAAGAAAGATATGTATCATATTTTAGGTTAATGGTTTGTGATGCTCTTTGAAAATGCTATGTTATAGAATGGGAAAGGTAAGCTTAGGGTGTGTTCACATTTATGTAAATTATAATCCTTATCCACAGCGTCACGCTCTCCGCCGACTAAGCACACAGCAGTAATATTGACTTCAGTACATAAAAACGTAGAAATCCAGGCACTGTTGAAGATTCTGCAATGCCGTTCTAGTGCCTTCAAAATAAAATGCATGGTATTTACTCTTGGATTAATGCCTTTTTTAACAGAGGCCTCCTGAGGGCTGGACAGGGGTGGGTCGAGGGCTGGATGTGGCCCCTGGGCTTTTAAAAGTTTAGTATTAAATGGAGTAGGCAATCTTGTGTGTATGAAACATAACACAACATAAACATAACACCATATTGTACCTCAAGTGGTTAATAAGATAAAGCTTTGTGGCCTTATGTATTCAACAAAGAGCATAGCTTTTTCCGCTCTCCCAAAACTATTAGTCAGCTGATTTTAATGTTGGCTTTTATCAAACTTCTTTTTCGTTTTGGTCAGTTTCGACAACTATGGTAAGTCTATGGTTCATATCTTAATCAAGCCATATCAGAGTTCGCTTTAACGGCTCCAAACATGGCAAGTGCGACCACACCCTAAGAAACCCTACCCTAAGAAATATTGTGAATAGCAGAGCAATTTATTATCTTAAGCAAAGCCTTTCAGGTCAATTGAAACCCAGACCTAGAAACCATCCACCACCCCAACCTAGGAGGAAATAATTCACATATTTTAAAATAGAGATGTACTTGAATGGAAAGATTATTATTCTACCTTGGCCTGTTACTAGAAATGTACTGTATTAGTGTAAGTTGCTCATAGCTATTATATTATTATTGCATCTCAACTGTTTAAAATGAGTTCAAATTTTAGTGTGTGTAAAATAAAGAAACTAACAACCTACTAAAGACAATGTTTCATTTATAGAGTGCCCTAATATAAACTTTCAACCTCAGTCACCTCCAAAAAGTACATTTTAAAGTTTTAAAGGTTTTGAAACCTGGTGTACATATTGTTCACCCGTGCATCCACGCCATGTTTTCGGACTGCCTGTGATTAGCCTTGGGCCGATTCAAAATTAATATGCTAAAACGAGTGAGAAATCACCAGAGAAGAAATTAATGCATATCTGTTTCATCTAACTCCGAGACCAAAGCACTGTCTGAATATCAAGTGAACGCACATCCAGCCTGAAAGACCTTATAACATTTGCATTACTTCAAATAAATGAATATGCATGCCGTCTGCTCCTCATAATTTCCATCCTTAGAAAAAAGAATCAAATTTAATCAACCGGCTTTGAAGCACAGGGCAAAATACTTATTAACATTTACAAGACGACTTCCGCAAGTGACGTCTTTACAGTTAATATTTGTGTAAGTTTAACCATGTTTCTATTTCCCAATTTGCCATAGAGTATCCATTCTTGCTACAGGTTGGATCTTTGTAACCTCCATGATAAAATGACCGGTCGAGTGAACCGATAGCCGGCTCTTGTGCAAATGAAACCTACAGAAAGCAGATTCCCCCAAGCGCACGGTGCCCACCCCAATCAATACTCATCATGTAAGACATATTTCACAGAGATGGCCCCCAAGCAGCGGGTCACGGCAGGGAAGGAGTGAGATTTATCCATTATCTGTCGCTATCGGTGATGCCGTGATGTGAAGGAATCCGCGGAATAAAGCGGCATAGGCCTGTCTTATTTATGCTTTGTTAGTGTGGCAAATTCCCTGACCCTTGGCAACCAAAGTGGCTTTCATTAACTTGACAACCACTGAGGTGTAATGTGTAGATTCACGTCCTGATCAATAAGCTCTGAATCGTGGCTGTAATTCATTGTGTTTGGACCAAGGTTGAGTTATAAGGGTGTGAATCCCAGCTTTTTTATGTCTTGTAAAACAGTTTACAGTGTAGGTACCATTATTTGTATGATAGTGTGGATTGTAAAAGGCTGTCTGTCAAAAAGTATAGTAACATTTTTCTCATCTTTGTCTTGACAATATACACATACTTTTTGGCTGCTCTTTCTAAAGCTTCTTGATTGATATTTGCCAAATGATCAAATATGTTGTGGTTTGCACAGTGAAATGATTGACCAAAGACTGCCTATGACAAATCATCGCAGCAAATCCTGATATGACCGTAGTATGGATTGATGGCGATGCAAACAAACGTACGCTAACACACCAACTCCTTGCTATTATGCAACACAGAAATGTAGACATCTTCTTTTTTTTTTTTTACAAACACTTTTGCTCCTTTTGCTGCCTGGTTTTGACCAGAGTTGAATAGCTGCCTCTGCACACTTTGCTTCTCTAATTTCTTAATAAAACAAGCATCAGTAAACAGGCTAATGTAAGGTGGACTGGGGACAGGTTTTTAGGTTTGTTTGTTTTTTTGTTTGGATTGTTGTTTTATATTGAATTATCATTTCAGGAGACGTGGTTGCAGCATTATTTACACAAAGGAACAACTGCTAGCTAGCATGAAATTCCCAAGGATCTGAGGAGATTTAGGAGGAGCTCCAGAGGGGGGATGAGCAAGGCTGACCAAATGGATTAGAACTTTTTTTGTTTCATGGCACTCAAAGGGTGCTGTAATAAGTTTTTTTAGCCAGATTTTTAACTTTTCAATCCCATTTAATGCTATTTTGGTAATTAACATGAAATACTTTATGATTATTCTTAGGATAGCATCTTTTCTTTTCTTGACCCTGACCACAGTTCATTTTTTTTGGTGACCCCCAAAATATTGTTGGTAACCCACTTTTGGGACCTGAACCAGTGTTTTGGTACCACTGCTCTCGTCATCTAGGTCATATTACACTAAAGAATTTTTGATGTAGGCATCTGGACATGGTTTTAACAGTTAAAACCTTTACCTGTTGAGTCCAAGTCATGATTTCAAAATTATTTCCAGATGCCCCTTCTACACTTCACTATGAGTCATGTCATCACCATACAAGCATTGGACTAAATGACTGCATTCGATGGCGCAATGCACCAAGCCATAGACATATCATGGACATATAAGATGTAAGGAGATCACTAGAAAACACATGTGGAGAAAAGACTGCTTAGTCCCGAACCTGTACTGTCTAAGTGAAAGCATGATTGTGGTTATATGGAACTTTTTTCTTCTTCTCTGAAGCCCAGTGCCACCCACCCACTGTAACCTGGGAAAGAGCTGTACAGTTAAATGGAGCACATGCTTCACTGGCCATGTGTGTCACTGCTGCCTGGTCCTGGAGATCTCACTCTCCTCAGCCATCCCCACCACAACATGCCAAGCACCGGCACAAACCTAGATAAGCTCACGACAATCACGACAATCACACACACCATAAACCCGTGTGTTCTCAACATGGACATTTACAGGAGAGGATAGGGTGGGACAAAATATGGCTATACATTTTTGTTTTTTCACCTGGATATTACAATGGAAAGGTGGAATTTGCAGACATGCTCAAGTTGCAGTTAGTGTTAAACAGGGAATAAGCCAGCACTCATAAATCTATAATATGTTTTCTTTTTTTTTTAAAATATGTGTATTTAGGATTTTTCATAGCATCTGCACTATTCAAATATAGAATGATAAAATGTATACTTATGAAAATGGCCCATTGCACCAACAGAAAATAATGTATTCTTAACCACCAGCTAATTGCAAATGATACAGCCTAATGTCAACAGAACCTACTTTGTCTTACCACATTTGATTAAACAGACTTAACCATAGTATTTTCATATTTATTTTCTAATGCTGATCTTGTTAGGGGTTGCAGGGCCTGGAGCCTATCCCAGCAGCAATGGACCTAAGACAGGGTACACGCTGGATGATCACTCCATCCATTCTCACATTCATACTATTTGTGATTTTGATTCACTCCATATGCATGTCTTTCCTTTGTACTTTTTTGTATAGTTATGGGCCTTAAAACTCTTAAATTCTAAACCCCAACATTTAAGAAACCCACAAAACCAACATGCCTGATCCCACCCAGCACGCTCCATGTAAAAACACAAGCGTGACATCATGACGCACTCCAAAAAACGGAGAGAACACCAACGGGGAGCGGTGCGTTATTTATCGGAGCCATCCCCCAAACCCCCCGAGCGACCACTTCTACACCCCACTATGCCTTAATCAGCTCTAATTAATTTAGGTGAGCTTTTCAAACTAAATGACAATATCCACGCTGATTTGTCAATTTGCATAGCTAATTAAGTCATTAGCTAAAAACGTGCTGATTGCCAACAAGCCTTGCATTCACCATCTGTTCCTGTGAGGAGGCCCGTCAACCCACCTCTGGCCAATATTGGGGCCCAAAAAAGAAAAAAGAAAAAAAAAAAAAGAAATCTGTTACACGCAAACAGCTGGTGGCTAGTCAGAGACTGGGGAGCACTAATTGTGAGTTAATTAATACTGTCTACTCATCTCGTTAGCATTGGGGCTAAGCTAACCAGCGGGGCTTTGAATGGGCTCTTGCTTTATTTGCTGCTCAGTGGAGTCATTAGCATATTTTTTACAGAGATTAACAGTGAGATGTTTGGAGAACATTTTTTTTTTATCTCCTCAGGACTCCCAGACAACAAGTGGGAATGTGAGAGCGACGTGGAGGGAGGGTGCGCACGAGGCGAGGGGTGTTAATTGTTGCTTTATGAGGCAAAACACAAACAAAGAATAAACACAGATTAGAAATGAGAGGATAATAACGTCACCCACGATAAAAATTATATACACTATATAACATATTTAAACAATAAATGGGATTTTAAATCAACGGCATATTATAGTCCCAGTTTTTTAGTGGCCCAGTCATTTCATTTGAATGCATAAATCTAAGTTACGGTATTATTTTTATGGACTCTTTACTTTAATAGGAGAACATATTTAAGTGAGAGATGAATACTGTATTCATAAGGGACTATTTACTGGCACATTTAATATTGAGTAATAGTAACAAAATACAGGCAGTACAATTTACTTACTTTGAATGACTAGCAATACACATTTAGACAATTTTAAATCTAATAGCATAGATATAAACAAAGTAATAAATAAATCCACAACCATACTTGTTTATTCCATGCTATGCAAAGCCATGCCATACTATGCTACACTACTCCATATGTCAAATGATGGTGTAGTATATTACAGATTTGTCAATCCCACCACATATTTAACAATACTGTGTGGCCATTCCACATTTATGAAGTATTGAAGTAAGTACTGAAGAAACTTTTAAATATAATTGCATTGATATAAATAAACCTATAATATGTACTGTATTGTGCTGTAGTCTTCTATGTACTTGAGGGGTTGGAATAAGTATTAAATTATGAATTCCATACTGTACTGTACTGTACTGTACTATACTACACTACACTACACTTGCAATGCAATGAAATGCAAATACTAGGCTATGCTATGTTATGCCATACTACACTTCTATGACTTTCAGAGTAAGTCCAGTTTGTCAGATGAAATAAGCCCTACATAAGAAGCAACAAACGAATTTGTCAAATTATTTTCCTTATATCTATGAATACTGATTAAGCTATTTATTTTATTTTTTATTTTTTGCTGTATCACATGCATGAAGCCAGTGCACTTTAAATAGTTTGGGAAAGAAACTTGCATTACTCGCTGCATCATCATTAATAAACCTGATTGCCTATGAGAACAGTAAATCTTTACACTTACTGAACAGACAATGCACAGTTAAAGCAACATTATAAAATGTTTCAGCATTTGCAAGCTCTAGACTGTTAACTACCTTGCCTTCATGCCCCTTTAGTCAGTTACATAATGGAGTATCTGGCACATCGGTTACAATGTGATATAAAGAGAGGCTTATTCTTACTGTTTATTATCAGTGAACCATCAAAATAATTCTGCCGCTAGATATTTCAATAGTTTTGCAAATATGTATTTTACAAAAAGTGGCATGTTACTTTATCACTTAATCCACAAAATCTGTCTTTCAGTTACCTGATTCTCAACTGGGATTCAGCACTATACCCAAGCCACTAGAGGTCACTGTTGCTCATCCTATAAGCATCCCTCACCACAGTCCTCTCCTCCAGCCTCAGCCTGCCCCCCCCTTCCCTTCACCAAGGTCCACTCCTTATTGTCATTGGGCTCACGTCGACTCAGCCACGAACGAACAACTTCTCAGACAAAGACAGCAGGCGCGCAACATATGTAACCAGCGTGTTCCCGCCGACGCTGCCAGTCTTTAAGAGGCGCGTGAATGCACAGCGGGAGAGGTATGGGTGCTGTGTGGGTGGTGGTGCTGGTGGTGGGAGGGGGGCGACTGCGAAGGAGGACGGTGCTGCTGGTGGAGGGAGGGAAGCAGGGAGGGTGTATACAGATATCGGTGATAATGAGAGCTGGCACATGGCCAAACTGCCTTCTACAGAGAAAACAATTGTGCTGGCTGTGTTTATGTATGTGTGTAATGTACATTGTGTGAGGGTGGGAGGGGGAGGACAGCCAATCTTGGATGAGCAGGTGAGACAGCCAGGACAGGAGAAGGGCTATACAGTTAAATCTATACGTGCAAGACAGAAATACTGTAGTTAGTCTTAGAAAAAATGAACACACTTGAAATTGACATTGAAATGTACAAGTTTGCCAAGAGTTAAAGCAGTTCCACATAACATTTTTACCTTGAAAGTCTTTTTAATGATCCCCGACATGAAACAGAGGGAAAAAAACAAAAAAAAAACCAAAACCTTTGCTATGTTGCAGTGTGACCTGTCGGAAGTTCACTTTGTAAGTTGTGTTAAATGCCACTTTGCACCCTTTTTGCATCAACTCAGTTGTTATTATTCATATTGTTTTCCAGGATCTCTTCAACAACATCATTATCATGGATTTTGATAGATAAGAATTGAGCCTGTGACAGCAAATAATAAAAGAATGTACCCATTGGCCATTTAGGGTGTTTTCACTGTATCTTTACTGAAATGTATTACACACTGACACATTTTTATTTTATGGCCTATAATCACCACTAAGTACGTCAAATGCACGTTTGTGTTAATTAACCAAAATACATCTTGTAAAAGTGAACAGGCACTGAAGGAGACTACTGTTTTCAGTGACAAAGACACAAAAAGTAATGTTGCAAAAATAATAAAAACATATTGCTTCAAATGTCGTCATATGTTTGTGAGAAAGTAACCTTTAATTGGGGGCAGTGGAAAATCCTGGGAAACTGGGAAAGTGACTATTCCAGCACTGGCTATTACTGCTAACATAAAAATAGAAAAATTAAAATAGGAAAATGGAAGTCAAA
Source organism: Rhyacichthys aspro (assembly GCA_036850595.1). Lineage (NCBI taxonomy): Eukaryota > Metazoa > Chordata > Actinopteri > Gobiiformes > Rhyacichthyidae > Rhyacichthys > Rhyacichthys aspro. The sequence continues at coordinate 6,736,982 of CM072157.1, read as the reverse complement.
TGAACAGTGGATGAATATTGGCAATGTATTTTCAAGATGGAGGTAACAGTGGAGCTAGAAGTATATCCTCTGAACAGGTGAGTTACCATCTGGTTTGATGTAATTAGTATAAGTGTAATGTTATGTAATTAGCAATACAATGTATTAAAATGCATGGTAATAAAATGTTACATTGATGACCAGCAAATAGTTGTTATAGTCCAATGACTAATGAAATGCAAAAATCTTATGTCAGTATATCCTGCAGACACCTTTCATTTAAAGTGTGTTGTTTAAACATTATCAGTACACAGCTATATCTGTAACTCTCTTTTCAAAAGTGTATAATCCATCTTAATAACCCACTTGGCATTTGACTATCATGGTAAAATAGATATTTAAAGTTACATATGAACCTAAAGGAAACTTTTTCTTCTTTGTAAACTTATGAATTACTGAAATGATTTTGTCACAACATCTGAACAATTTTGTCTGACTTTGTTCATAAAAAACAGCATGTCCCTTCAGGGCTACCATAGGTGGTTACAGTCAGTAGAAAAGAGAGGTTTGCAATTTCAGCCATAGACTTCAGCCATATGAGTCACCATAATCTGTTATTTGTGGATGATATAATTAAATACCAAACATCAAAATATTTTCTCCTAATATACTACTTGTATATCTACTTGTCTCTTTCTGCTCTTTGTATTTCAATTTCATTAACCTCACAGGATTTCAAGTAGATTGTAATAAATGGTCAGTGTAGGATGAGCCAATCCGTCACAGACAAAAGTCATCATGGTAACAGTTTGCATGAGTCAGTCTTTTTAACATTTCTGCTCTATATCAATTGATATTGATCTTCGGTTTCTGTTCTGCAAAAATAATAGCAACATCCAGATAGTGTCTCTTTAAGTAGATGAACAGCATCGACAGAAGTAAAAAAAACAAGTCTCCTCTATGTTAATGTTATTCAACCAAATGGGATGTGCAGTGTTTCTTCGACCTCTGCCTATAATGCATTCGCTGCGAGTGTAGAAGGCCATCGCTGCCCTTAAATTCCCCATTACCTAGAATGAATTTTGTTTACAAGACACACATTAGTGCCAAGCCGCAACCCTTTAACATCGACAAATTCCTGTTATGTTTCGTATCAGCACACTTTCAGCTGTACCGGAACGACCCCTGGTTTAAAAAAAAAAACAAACAAAAAAAAGAAACCCTAGTGGTGCACCATTGTGGATACAGAATAATAAACTGGATGCAAAAGGCCAGATAGAAATATAGTATCTTTATAATGAGCGAGGTATGAAATAGGTGGAAATGTGAAGCTTTGGCAGACGACGGAGGAATGGTCGAGGGGAGGGGCCTGGGCATGAGCTGCAATACTCAGGTGTTTAAGAGGCTGTTTAACCCTGAACTGTGTCAAGTGGCTTGTTATAGAGACATGGGAACAAATCAGGTATTCACTCCCAGCCACGCTATGGAAAGTCAGAGATTTGAGAATTTCTGTGTCACAATTTTCATAGCCCTATTGTACAATTTGAATGTATCACGTCTGTCCAGAAAACAGAAAAGGCTTTGGGACACAAACTCAATAACAGCACGCGGGTGACATTTAAATGTCTCCCTGAGAGCGTTAAAAGAAAGAAGAGCGTCTTACAAAAATACACATCTAGTTTCATATACACAAAGCTATTTTTAGGACATGGATTATAAAAAAAAAGTGTCTTTATTATATGGAAATAAATCCACATTTGGCTTTTTCTCGCTTTAGTTTCTTTGTCTTCACGTTTCAGTTTAATTACTTTAAATGATTTCAGATGCCACAGAATATAGCCGGACAATAAAACTATATTTTTCCACAAGACTGACTGTTTTGCAGATTTCCAATGCTTTTGCATGGGATTTCTGGCCACCACTGACCTGCAAACACACATGCAAAAATAACCTGTGCCATGAGGTCGGATGACAATGGACTCCGACGTCTTCATCTAGATGTGCTGTTTCTTAAAAAGCTCTCAGCACTTTGTAAAATTGTTCAATGCAGAAGGAAAGCTCTGCGGCATTGATTTTGTGTCTTATTTTGAGTTGTGTTAGTGAGACACCATCGTTAAAAGGACTGTGATATCAACAGTCACATCTATTGCGTCAGGAACACTGCTTGTAGTTGTACACATCTCTTCTAAACAGGTTGGAGGCACTCATATTTTAACCTTGCGATTCTCGCGAGATTTGCGAGTTTACAAACTATTGATGTCGATGAACTTGATGTTGCAGCTCTGACAGTTCTGGGCATGTTTTAAGTTTGAAGATGTAGAGCCCGTTTCACCGTTATGAACTTAAACATCATGGCGCTCCTCTGATTGGATAAAACTTGAAAGTACCTGCCCTTTTGCAAAAGCCCTCACGGATGGGACTGTGTAACAGACTACTACTTACTCACATTAGCCAAAGGAACCAGATTTTACGGGAGGGTTCCAGGCCTAAGCACTGAACGGTTTGTCCAGTGTGAGTGCACCCTTAAAAGATTTGTTTTCCTTTCATTTAAGATTCTTCACTTCTAAAGCTCACATAAATTCTTGGGTTAGAAATTGACTGGGTTGAATTTTTGGAATCACTTGAAATTTGAAAGTGAATTGTTTTAAGGCCCCTGTTGAATTATGGGCACCTGGGCTAAAGCAATGCAAGGTTATGAACATGGTATGAATCACCTAATCAGCCAACACGTTTAACCATTTTTATATTAAAAATCTTCTGTCTAATCCAATTGAAGTCACTTGATGTTGCACACTTGTCCATTACTAAGCTTCATTTTAAATTCAAAGCCGGGGGAAGGTTTTCCTGTTTTAGATAAAGTAATATATTTCATACACAGTCAATGACAAAAAAGAGCAAATCATAAACAGGGCAGCTGTGGCACTGTATTTTGATTGCTCGTCCTGTCCTTGTGCCAAAGTGCCCTTGAGCAAGACATTGGACGTCCAGGAGCAGCTGGTGGCAGGCCAGAAGTGCTCTGTGTCTACATCAGTGTTTCACCAGCCCTTTCAAAAGCAATGTGTAAAGGCAGTCAGTTAAAGGTAATGGTTTTATGTGTGCTCAGTCTTATTGTGAGGAAGTCTCTTTACATTTTAAATGAGATGGATGCATAAGTAGCTTTATTAATGAAATACAACCACTTTATATGTAGCGAGTGGTGGTTACTTATAATAGAGGGCCACCGGTGAGGTTCATTTTTTTTAAAAGTGATTTTCTGGACTTTGTCATTGAAAATGTACCTATTATCAGGCCACTTTGCTGACTGTGATTGGCTTTTGGCAGATCCAGAGCCAGTAGACTCAGACAACTGACTATATCTGCACTTTGCAATGTTTTCAAATTTTCTCCAATCGAAGAAAAGAATCATTGCTCTTTTATGCCAGTGCTATAATTACATTTATTGTTAGTATTCATTTAAAGCCCACATACTTTTCATGAGCTATAATAGCAGCACATTCCGCCACCTAAAATTTGTCTCCAAAAAGTTGAGCTAAATATGTTTCATTTCAAATTTAGAGTTGCAAGGAATTTTAAATAAAACAAAAGCAGACTAAAAATTACTTTTAGTTCGCACCAAAAAAGGGAAACAATTCATTTAGTTCAGCTGCAACACAAACAACAAAAAATAAGGCCTTTCTCAAGAAACACGTGGAGCTGTCAACACAAATGCTTGTTTGCCCTCTGAGAGTTTTGTTTTGTTGATGGATAGTATTGTTTTGGTTCTTTTTTTCTGGCAGCATTTACACTTTTCCAAGTAAACCACACTTACATAGCAACAACACCAGAGTTCATTTTAACCCCACTGCAGTGTTAATGCCTTATTATCACTTGGGCATCTAGTGCGTTTCTTGAGAAAGGCCTTGTTTTTTTGTTTCAGTTTAAAATGTCAGTTTTGATTGAAAGGTGGACCGGGGCTTTTTGCTGCTGACTGAACTAAATGAATCATTTTCTGTTTTGGTACAAACTAAAGGAAGTGGATACAGGTGTGAACACAGAAAGAAAAGAAAACATAATATTTTGTGAAAATGTTATGTTTTTCTTGTGTTTTTTGTATCTAATAAACTGGTTAAAATAAGTTGACTACTTTCAGGTTTACATGGGAACACTACAAAATAAACTAGATCTAGTTGCAGGATTGTCTTAAATAAAACAAAGTAACATTTATTAACAATATGCTAATAATATCATAAACATATTAATATATAGAGTTAAGTCATCATTTACAAAGGATTACCCCTACACTAATAATCACCATTATTAAGTTTAAGTCAACAGCAAGCTGATGTGTGATTATATATAAATGGTAGTTTAGTTGTGTTTTTGTTCATCTATTTCTCTTTTGTGAATGCATAAATTCTGCAGTTACTAATAGTCTTATTAAATATTTTGTGAGTGACAGCATGCTTTAAAAAAAAATGCCAATTTTATTTTTTAGTAGTATCACATTCACACAGCAGTTACAGAACACCGTCAGTCACTTGTTCCCCTTGTTATTTATAAATGCGCTCGTACTATTCTCTTCTTTGATGATTTTTAATGTCGCTCTTTATGATACTCCGTGTATTCCCTCTTTTCTTCTTCTGGGTATGATGTTTTTACATAAACTCCTGTGGGCTTTCTTTGTCTCACTGCTCAAGCTGCGCTACACCACCACAATTGAGTTTTTTTCTTTTTTCATTTGTGCAAATAAATTAAACCTAATAGCCACAATACCAGTAGGAATTTCTGGTGCCTGTTAGTAACCTGCAGAACAACAACAACAACAAATCCCGTAAAGAAGAAGGCAAACCGAGAGGGGCTGATGCTTACAGGTACCTGACTGGAGAGGCTGAAGTTGGTGGCCGGGCTGCGCTTCTTGCCGGCCGCGGTGCCCACACTGCTGTTGGCGCTGCTGGCGGAGTTCTTCCGTTTCCTCCTCTTGGTGGTCGTCTGTCGGGCAGGCTCAGCTTTGGCGCGACCAGCAAAGACAAACAGACAAACAACATAATGCATACTGACGGGGTAAGGTGGAGACACCAAAAGCAAAAAGGCATCAGTCTGTGGAAGACAGTGCATGCTCGGGCTGGGGAGTTGAAGTAAAAATTCAGTTTGTTTAGTTTGGGATTCTATTATTATTATTATTTTAAAGCAAAGATAGGCAATTTTTGGACATATTAACAATCCACAGTTGCTTTTCCATAATCATTAACTGCAATATAATTTAAATGTTTCTAACAGCTGGCTAACTGCTGCAATAATGTTAAAGCCAGGGTAGGCCATTTGTGGATTTATAAGCTTTCCATAATAACCCCTCCACAATTCAGTCTCACTGGCTCTAATAGAAAAGTATCAAAAGAAAATTTTTGCCCGTTTATTTAAAAAAATTAAAGATGGGGTAGGTTTTTTTAAGAGCCACAACACTTACACTATAGTAATCAGGTAATTAATGCAATTATTTAAAGTTTGGGTAGGGCATTTTTTGGGGATTAAGGAATTCCACAATAATCATTTCTTAATCAGACCTTGGTGGCATTATATAATTAAGTAATCTATGTAAGTCAATACAGTCATTTTAAAGCTGGGATAGGCAATTGTTGGTGACTTTTGCTCTTTAAAAAAAATTAAATAAATAAATAGGCAATAATCGTGTATTATAGGTTGAAAGTTGGTATACGCATTGCTTCTATCTATAATCATTAACCATAATTTAGAACCATAACTGGTATAGACAATAGTTATATACAATATTTTTTTAGTTTGGACAACAATTTATCTTACCTGCTGCATCGTTAAAGTCACATATAAGATGAGCAAAATATCCTTTTTTTTTCATCAGAAATTTAGAAAAAAAAATATTCCCAGCTGAGAATATTTGTAGTAAAAGCCTTGTTGGTGGCTCATAATTAAGGAAACCTGTTACATATTACAATACTGATTTGTATCATATCAGCCAGCAATAGCACATACATACAGTACATCTTCAGTAACATGCGGATCTACATGCATGCATGCAAAGAGACAGGAGACATACAGATGCATTTGGTACACACACAGAAGCAACTAATCTACAATGATCCATGCTTTGTTCTGTTCAGAGGTGAAACCACACCAGCGTTTACATCTCCCAAGACATGCGCTAGTAAGAAGAACCCCTGTTTCATTTGCATAAATGCTCAACAATGGACCCGGATGCTCATGGAAATCTGTTAATGATTCTGCCGCCGTTTCTGGAAAAGCTGGCTCCACATTTACGCAGGGTTTGTCTCGGTGGAGGTCCTCTGGTTTACGAGCTCGAGTACAGCAGCTACATGCATTAAGCAGGGAATGTATTAGTAAGGCTATAACATGCAGTTGAGCATCCATGATGAAGCGGCACGCCAAAATGTATTTCATGGCATTCGGCTGAGCAGCAGAATGCTTGACAGTGTAAGAGTGAAGATACCTTTTTTGTGATTTGTGGGGAATATTTCCGTTTTGAAGTTCTGGGGGTGTCCAGCTGAAACGAGTTTAATTTGACTTAAGCGCTTGATTAAACTTGGTAGACAATTTAAGACACAGTGAAAAGAAGACAACAGAGAGAAATGCTTCAGCATCCATTGGCATACAAAGGCTAGACCACTGGGAAACCGGATCAAAGATATTTATCCAATTACATCTATGTAGAATTCCTTAAGGTGCAATTATATCATAAGTGGAATCATTGTTATTAGAAAGATTTAAGCAGGTTCAAACAGAGATCTTAGTGTTTCTTGTAATATGTGTATGCATAATGTATAGCCACTTGATTCAGCGTAATCTGCCAACATTTGCTAGAAAACATTACTCTTTTAATCTCAAGAGAGACAAGCAAACACGTCTATGATCTTCAAACAGTTGTCGGAAAAATGAAATACATTTTTTTTTTCTTCGAGGTTCTTACTAATCACACCAAGGGAGATGCGTTCAGATTTAGTCAGAGCAACCAGCAACTCATGATATAAACAAAACTCAAAACAATAAATCAGAGAGAAACAATTGTAGGGGGGATTTTTCTTTCCTGGTTTGATTCCTGACTTTGACAGACGTGTGTGTGCAAAAAGCCGGTCTATTGTTGGAGACAATCATTTCTGTTATCCGACCGGTTTCCTTCAGAACCAGTGACGCACTCAAAATTCACTTCCATTTCCACCAAAAGGACTTATCAGAGCAGAAATGCGCCCGTAGCTTCCTTCCTGGCCAAATCCCAAACTGTTTCCAAGTCGGAGAAGAATCGCAGGAAAAAGGGGAATAACATGGCATCAACAAGGAAAAGAAAAAAAAAATCACAATTCAGGCTAAACTGCAAACATCAGGCAAACGGTGTCAAAATATAGAGACGTGACTCGGGGTGACCTTTGTGTGGTGTCATGGGAAAACACTGAACCTAGTGTAAGTGCTGACTTGGAGGTCTTTGGCAGATTTTCGTCAAGAATTGTACTTGATTTTTGAAATAACCTTGAACTGAAATAAGGAATTTACTATACAGTTCAGCTCAGTGTGGTTTGTGATGGCCGCTTTAGATTTTTCCAATGCAAGGTTCCCAGGTGGATATAGCTACATCAATTATGTAAACAGTAAGGTTATATCAGATCAATAAAAGTAAGAAAAATGAGTGCTGACCTTTACTAAATTTATAAATTGAATTTCAAGCATTGGTGTCTTCAACTCTACATTTGATAAAGCACACTTAAGTTCGATGTATAAGTTGATAGAGCTTATTCATTTGGTGTTATGTCATTTAATTTGGACAAACGCTATAATAGAAAGTCCACTTAAATGCTATTAAATGTAATGTTTTTGGTCATTTCACTGATGTCTTATCTTTATTTATCTAATAACGTTTGGACCCCTTTTAACAACAGAAAGCAACTAAAACACTGCCATACAGAATTGCTAATGGTGTCTGTGATAAGAATCATTCCCATAGGCTACAAAACAAATCTACCTATGGGTGCAAATAAAGTCAACTAAACAGAACCACCAGAGCCACCAAGGGGCCACAAGTCAACATTACACAACTCAGTGTCTTTTGTATCAAGTGTAAGATATTTGTTGAATAAACTAAAAGCAGACATGTTTTTAAATGTGTGTAGCGTTTTCTGAATGGGGTAAAAATGACCAGCTGATGGTTTTAAAGTCGTATTTTTTTGTATGTCTGCTATTTATTGCAGTACACCCAGAATATTAGGGGTGAAAAAAATCAAAATAATCAATAAATGCGAGAAGGGTAATGATGACCCCTGGGAGTTCTGCTGTTAATTAATCTCACAAGTAGTAGAGATGGCTTGTATAATGTAATAATGCTTTTTTTTTTTCAACACATTAAACTGAAATGAGGAACGTTTTTTATATTCTTTATAGTTTGCTGTATTTTCTATCATTATATTCTGCAACAAATATATAAGGTTTAAAGGACAGAGAACTTACTGTAACTGTACAAGCCGTGCCCGATCAAAAACACAATTATATCCTGAATCATGCTACACGTGCAGAATAAGAATTTGCATTACACCACGTTTTCCATACTAAGCCATATTCTCTTGCCGTGAGCAAAAGTTTAACAATAGCTAAGCCGTTATTCCATATAGACTCTGTATGCATAAAATACAGTCATATTTTCTCTTTGGTTCTTTGAAGAGCGAGCGTGGTCGGCGCTGGGGAGCTGCTGGCCGGGGAGCTGGATCGAGCAGCCTGATTACACCCGGCGCTCTTAATTAAAGTTACACAGGTCTGAGTCAAAGGCTTTCTGACTGCTGTTGGTTTTTAAAGACATCTCGTCACGCCTCGCTAAGCATTGCTGTAATTTGCAGCCACTCCGATGTGTCCAAAAAAAAAAAGTCGGGCTTATATTCCTCTCCCGGCTCGAGTCGGCGCCGCCAATTTAAGCCTGGTACTTTTCAGAAACCACCCTTAAAACATCAATCAGAAAAAGCTGAGAAGCCTGTTAAAAGATCGGTGCGGTTTGAGATTCACAGCTCGGCCCAGAATTCTGATTAATTTCACATACCTGACAGGCAAAACACATTTAAGGGATTAAGACCTATAATGGCAATTTGAAAACATAAATGATGCAATAAAAAACAGTCAGAGGAAAGAAAATATTCCTGCTCCTACGATGTGACAGATGGCACAGAATTTAAATAAATCAAGGCTGGTTTGGAAGGAAGGATTTAATAACACTTGACATGTACAGTGTTGGGCTGTTACTTTTAACAATAATGAGTAGTATGAAAGATAAGCAAACACTACTTGTCTCACAGATTCTATTAAAGGGACAATATGCAGGAATTTTATAGGAAATGAAACAGTCCTCATTCAGTAGAAATCCTTTTTATTTCATATCTACATCCCTCAAATGGTACTCCATCAGGACCTGGATGCTGTTTAATCTGGACCTGAACATACGGATGATAAATTCATGATAGATTAGAACAGATACTAGATTTTGCCAGAAAGGTTTGTGGCCACATCTACTAAGCAGCACCATTTTGCCTGGCACGCAAAAATGTGCAATTGTAAACCAGAGATTACCTTTTTGGCGGCATTTTTTACTAAAACTGTGAGTGATTTTGGGGTTGAACTGACAGCCGGATCATTTTTGTTTTTGTCAGAGTATGCAGTTGGTCATTCAATGTCATTTACACTATACATTTGCCCCAACATGCTCCGTGAACCTGCAGCGGGACGAGGGAGGGGCTTTAACGTGCTCCTTGGGCATTAAGTTTGGGACAAACTTGGACCAGACAAGTTTTTGAAGGAGTTCAGGTGGACTTTTACAATCTGTAGAACACACAATGGGATGTTAAAAATAAAATACCCGTGTCATGCGTCTTGTGGACACGATAAGCTCTTTTAAAACTTTATGAAAGCAACAGGACAACATATGAAGAAATTAATGTAGGATATTATTATGCAGTGGATGTTGCGAAGGTTTAAGTACTGTATTAGCATTTTGTGGTGAAGAATAGGTACAAGTTTACTTAAAAGCAAGGTTGTTGTGGAGTGAGGGGTGGGTTGGTACCATAATGGCAGAAAATTTGGGGTAACGGAGTTTTAATGAGGACGAAGAAAAACGAGAGTCAAAAGAGTCAAAATCAAAACTTTTTGAAGGAGTAACGCCCAACACTGTACCCACACTTTCAAATGTTCAGTTTCCCAATGGAACATGACAAGAGCCATTACATTTATTTCCCGTTTCTGAACTGGTATTCAAAAAGGCACAAAAACCTGAAAAGTACAATTTTGCACACTTATGTTTCGGGGCTCAGTGGTGTCCAAATTTACCAAATCTCTTCTCACATTTGAAGGGAGTGTGTTAGTGGTAGATACTTACCTGGTGGAGCCACCATTCTCTGCCATTTCTGGAACAGGCAGGTCTTGAGACAGTCCCGGGGGCTGAGGTTGTAGGTCTTATGCCGAGACATGAGCTCCTGCATGGGCTCCAGGATGACACACAACTGCACACACACACACACAAAAAAACCACAAAGCACATTCTGAGTGAAGGTAGATTTATCTGACGACCGATGAGAGAACAGTGTACCCATCCCGCTGCAGCTCTTATCAACATAAAGCAAAACAGTGTCCATTAAAATGCTCGCTCAATTAATCACCCTCGGACTGACTTTGAATGATTAATTGTGCAGTAAATCCACTTTTTACAGACACCATTAATAAAGAGCCTTTAAAAGCTGGTTTATTGTCAAGAGGAGAACACAGATAAAGCCGGGGGAAGATGGGCAGCGGGATACATTTTAATGTGTGCCGTCTTTGTGGAACTGTTTACAACTCATCACAATGTATAAGAGGCACACATTCAGGAATAACTATGCATTCTATGGCTAGAGAGGGCGAAACATACAGTGTTGCTTGGTCAGTCAGACCCGTTCACTTTCTTGGCAAAATAATGTCTCACTTTCAAACCGATTTTCAACTGAATCAGTAAAACTTGACTGATCATAATCATTTATCTAAAATAAGATGAGCTTTATGCAGTTTCTCTGATTGGTTTTATGTTCTTTTTTGAATTGCGTCAGTCGAGAGGAAGTTTAATCTGTGTCCATTTGTCCCGACCCCTTGAATCATCAGAAATCGGACTAATATGTTTATTGAGATAGACTCATTCTATTCTGTTTGTAAAGAATAGAATGAGTGACCAAACGACATAAATTGAGGTAAAACACTATACAAACAAAAACAATTTCCTATGATAAAAACAATATTGTAATGCATGGGTCATAATGATAAAATATAGAAATGTAATATTTTGCATGGCAATTAATCAACTATACTGCATAAGACAGCAGAAAAAACAAACAGTATTTCAGTGATTACTTAATAGAATCAGAATAAGACACACTCTCATTAATTTACACTTTAAACAAGAGGAGCCAGAACCAAAATGAACAGTACTGAAGATGTGGATGGAGGTGTCTGGGGAGACGGAGGAGGTTTTTGAAGATAAATGAGTTATAGTTTAGTTACGATATGTGTGGGCACTATTGTTGCTGACTATAGAAACAAATTTGGATAGAACTTATCAGAACAAAACAGGAGCAAGAGAATTACCTTAGATTTTTTTTTTTTAAGTTTAAAATGAATATGGTCTTACATATGCATTATGTAAAAAACCTAATCTAACCATTTTAAATGCAACATTTTTGTTAAATTAATTCAAAGTTAAAATCAGCCTTCCATTACCATCTTCACAATATTCTAACAAGTTTACAGCAAAAAATTGGAGCTGTGGTTGCCAGATTTTCTCTAATAAATACATTATAAATGATTAATTTTATTTGGCAATGTATATGTTTCTAAAAAATCAGAAAATTCAGCATATGTTTTTATAATGTATTTATTAGAGAAAATCTGGCAACCACAGCTCCAATTTTTTGCTGTAAACTTGTCAGAATATTGTGCAAGTACAGTAATGTTTCCCAGTTGTTGTTTTTTTTTTCTTACTCCAGTCCCTTATTCCCACACTCTGCTCCGTTCTCCAGTCAGAGGACTTAAGAACGATATTAAGTCTGGAGAAAACTGTAAATCTCTGGAGATCTTCACTGAGAGGAGCCAGAGGTCAGCCTGTCATCCTCAATACGTCAGGCTCAGCTTCTCTTGATGGCATCTGGATAACATTACAACAGGTTCCCAGCCTTGTTCTGCTAAAGCCGCCATCTGCTAACACTGCTCGTGAACTCAAGGATTGGACCTCCATGTGACTGTCATCCTCAGTGTCCAATCACAGAGCGGGACTGGGTTCAAACACCAGGCACACTGCCCTGCGCTGATCCCAAAATGCCCTAAATGGATGAAACTCTCTTTTCCGTTTCTTTGTTTGTGGTAGTAAAAATGATGAAAACTTTACAGGAGCTCTAAGCACATAAATTCTTATGCCCCACTTTATTTTACCTTCTAAAATGGCACATTTGTTGTAATTACATTGATTATTTTTCAGATTTTTTAGAAACATAAACATTGCCAAATAAAATTAATCATTTTGGCAATGAGAGGCAGGAAGTACAGTCTGTATTTTGCTGCTGTAAACATTAAACTGTTTCCGGTTCAGGACACCTCAGTGCCTCACCTGATAGAGAGCATACCATATACCTGGAAGACCCGGGTTTGATTCCCCTCTCTCTCACCCTATTTCCTGTCTGCTTAATGTCCTATCAAATAAAGCAAAAAAGGCCAAAAAAATTAATAAAAGACTTTTATTCCTATTAAATTCACAGATCTGCCCCAATGTTGTACAATTTAGGGACTCACTATGTAATGCCGTTTAATTCTGCTTGTGTTTAAGGCAAAGAAGACAGTAAATACAATGTTTTAATTGATGAAGCAAGAACTGAATGGAAACAGCTGTTGCTAATAAACGTAAGCTTTGTTTTGGAAAAAAAAGAGTACAACATTTATCAAAAGCGTAATTTATGGAAAAATTTCTGTTTTTCTTTTCGCTTCTCATTTTTGCTTGAGTAAGGATTATTTATTGTCCAATCAGCTGACTTTATTTACCTCACCTCAGCAAAGTATTAATCCAATACATCACGTTCAGAACTTAATTTCTACCTTAAAGTTTGCTTTAGTTATCTCTATCTCAATAAACATTGCTTGAAGCATTGCCACTATTTATGCACTCTTCATTTTCTTTCCTTTTCCTCCAGCATTGGAATGTGAATTTCACAGAAGGATTTTCTACCGCCATTGATTCAATGTTGAAATCTGTGTAGAGCAACAGCCAGTTGGAGTGTCACTTGCACATTACACACATAAACTCCACAGCTCCAAAGTAGGTCTTTCAATGTTTGTTTGACTAGTTTGTTTGTTTACATGTTACACTGTTGCGTTGTGTTTGGAAATGGAGCATTACTTTACAGATAGACTTAAAGAAAAGTCAAATACTCCTAATTCACAACATTATCTGAACATGAGACAACAGCAGACAGCTCTGACTTATTCCAGTCTCCACTAATATGTACAGTAGGAGTCTGTTCTCTGGGATAGCGTCTATCCGACAGCGATGAGAGGTCAGTGCAGCAGTGACAGTAGGCGTGGGTTTACGAACTTGCTCAAGGGCACATTGACAGTGGTTCCTGAAGGACACAGGACTGTTAATCAATCACTGTACGCTCAGATGATCTCATGTGACCTTCGGCAAAGCCGCAGCCCTACATTTGTGAAACCCTCCCTTCATCAACATGCTTGTCCTTTCTGTCTGCTACACAGAGCTCTGAAGAGGAGACAGTGGGAAAAGTTTGACAGGACTGTATACAGTATCTATACTGTATCTCTGTTTGCCATAGTTATGGAAATGAATAAAAGTTTTTTTTCCATCTCCATGGATTATCATCCTAATTTTTCAGTCTTTCTGACTGCATACTAAAATACTTCAACGACTCATATTAGTAATATGGTGATATGAATTTTAAGCCATAATTATGTATAATGTTTTTTTTATCTAAATAAATAAATAAATAAATAAATATAAAAAACAAAGTAGTACTGCTGATAGTAAACACCCTGTTATACCATCCTAAACACAGGAAAATTATGTTTTTTTTCCCCAGATACAATGTATACAAAACAGTATTTTAGGAAAATGATGATGAAACTGCATTTTAATTGTAATTACCATAGAAGAGACTTAGCTGGTGTTTGTAATTTAAAAAAAAAACGCATTGGGGGAAAAAAAAAAAAACTTTCTAACTCACAAAGGTTGTGTTTTTTTGTGAAGTGAGTGTGTGAGTGAAAAAAAACAAAAAACTAACCTGGCTAGTATTTTTTTACAGTAAAAAAGGCACTGAGAGCACGACTTTTCTGCACCTCAAAACAACATGTGATTGCATGTTGTTAAGCTGTCATTTTTTTACTATGGCATACTTATTATTTAGATAATAAACATGTTCCATGTTTTAATAAAATAGAAATTTGTTACAGAGATAGCTATTCATTCTGTTTATATATCTCCATGTAAATATAAACATTATGAACTTTTTTTTACTAGCATATCATGAATCTGATATATATATACTTATCCATGTTTATGCAAATGCTGCATAGATGCACTATATTTACCAGCGTTTTAAACCAGGTATGTTCACTTGTAACAACTCCCTCCGACCTCCACCGCTGGCTGCACTAAACGACTCTATCAACTCAGTCATGCATGTTTGGACGTCAACGTTTTGATGACGCGCAGCTTGAGGTAAAGCGAACATCCCTGCAGCAGACTAATCCCATGTTCTCCTCTGATCGTTCTCTCCTGACACAGTAATATCCCTTCCTCCAGCTCCAGCCAACAAGCCCTGGCTCTCAGCCTCAAAACAAGAGCTATTTTCAGGCTGAATAGTAGGAAGCCCTGCAGCTCCAATACACGGAAAAGGCTTAAATACCCCGAATAAAAAAATTTAAAAAAGCGTGTGTTTGAGAGATGGAGAAAGGCCTGTTGTAACCTCTCGGCTGGGAAACGGGTCTTTTTTGTAAAGAGTGGAGAGGAGTGATAAATGCTGCCTTTTCTGGACAGATATTATTGCTGGTTTAATGTGAGGAAAGGGTATATTTTACCTTGACAACTGGTGATATCAGACAGGGAAAATATCATTTGAAGTCAGTGGCATTCTGTGGAATAACAGTGACTCTGGAGATGGATGAAAAAAAAAATGAAAACAAGAAATATGGAACTTTTCAGCCAAATTCTTTCTGCTGTTGTTTTCCATACTACACTAATATGGTAATTGTAATAAATCACTTCGCATTAGTATCATGTAAAAACAGAAGTAAACCTTTAACTTTACACAACACATGGCAAATTCAAGGCCCCCGGAGCCAAATCCAACCCACGTTTTTACTCAACTATTAAAGCTGTTGGTAATACATGGATTACACATTTTTTTATTAATAGATAAAAAGCCAAAGATGAACATTTAAGAGTTTTCAGAGGTGCAAAAAGCAGAGCTCTAGGCAGTTTGAGGAGACACAGGAAACAAGAGATTGAAAACTGAATTAGATGCATCATGTTCATTATTATTTTCAATTTGTTGAGTACATACACTGAAGGAAAGGGTATGTAATACGGCTTTGTGCAGAAATTGTATATACATTTTTTCCACTTAAAGAAAAAACTAGTAAATTACCAACATCTCTTTCCATTTATCACATTTAACAGTGTAGTCCAGTGTAATTAAGTCTGACATAATTGCCAAAGACTATATTAATAATGGACCAAGGGATTGTGGCATCCCTATATAAACTCACAATAGTCCTACAAAGCCATAAAAATAAGTAATAACAGAGCCAGAAGTAATTAATATTGAAGAAAATAAAGTTTGGCAAGTTCAAAGCTGCTTATTCAAAGTTAACTTGAGCTACAGCCGATGTAGCTTGTGAAGCTAATCTCCAGTGGAGCACTGATTTCCTGATTCAAGTATTAGTGGAATATTGTAAAGTCTGGCTCAGGAAAAGGCTCTGATTAAACCCACAATAATAGGAGCTCATCTTCAATAAAATCCTCTTCTTTAAAGCTGGTGACAGGCAAGCTAGCTTTTCTTCACACTGGTCAAACGTCCAGTGTAAACTAGGAGATTAACTGATTTCTCTCTAGAGTTGGAGCCCTGTGATTAACTGGCCATTGTCCATCGTCACTAAAATCCTCACCATCTTGAATAAAAGGTTAACTACAGGAAGCGTTGTCTTGCAAATCTAAACTGTGGTAGAAGTGTCAACAGGCAAAATTTGATCAGATTGTCCGTTCAAAAAACAAAGTAGTGGTTACATACAAAGTTAGATGTGGTCAAAAGTAGTAATAAATGTACTGTACCGTATGAACTAAACTGACTTCTTCCTTTGGGATTTATGACGTTAACTGACTCAATTGAGCTCTGAAAAGATAAACAGAGCAACAAGAACTACCTCTAGGGGGCAGTGCAGTATTCTAAAACGTAAAACAACTTTTGCACAATCAGCTTTTTCATGCAAACAATACAGGAGTGGAATAATGTCCCACAGATCTGAAAAACCACACCAACTTTGCAGCATTCTATAGTGAGGTTAAAAAATCACCAATCTTCTGCTGACCTCTTTTTACTCTCTTTGTATTCTTGAAAGTGTAGCACTAAAATTAGATTGATTTGTGATCTGTTGTGGCACAGCAGCACAGCAAACAAAGTTAATTTCATGACATTCATATAGGTAGATAGGTATGTGTTCATATAAAACTTCAAATGGCATAAAGGTGGTACTTGGAAAGACAAATATTTTCTGGTACTTGGTGTGAAGAGTTTGAGAACCTGCATAATTAGTGTTGCTGTAAATAACTTATTTCTTGTCTCCTAGGGACAACAGATGGAAAAATTAGCTGCATAGCTATGATCTGGTACAGCACATCTCTGTCTCTCGGAGCAAAATGTTTTCTGTACATGGTCCCTGTCAAAAAAAGTCCGAACTGAAGATAAACAAAAGCAAAGAGTGACATTTTTAGCTAATTTTACTCCACAAAAACTATTTGACTGATGTATTCCATTCTGTTCAAATGTTTACACAGTGCACCTAAAAAATGTGTTTTTATATGTCCCTTTATCACTCACCAACTCAGCTTTTTTCCTGTTCCCCAAACTACTGCCACTTTAACCATGGTCTAACATAAGTAATATCTTTATATAAAGTTAAAAAACCAAAGAAAACACATGAATACCACATATTTCATAAAGGCACCCTTCATTTTTGGTACAATTTGTCATAAGAACTGTTACTGTTATGTGCTTACAACCGTAAACTCTTTAATGTGATGCTGTTGTCATTGTCTTTCATAGTAACTTAGCTTATTTCTAATTTCTTCTAATTCTAAATGCAAATACACTGTGAGAAAATTCCACTTTGGTCCACTTGGATTTGGGTGCCTGTAAAATGGACATTGTGTGCAAACATGAGAGAAAGCCTGGTCCCTGTTTTCGTCCGCTGACCAAAAGAAAGCCCAAATAAAGCAAGAGTGCAAGCACAATCTTTAGTTTGTAATTACAAATACTTGAATTATGTGCTTTATCGTTCGGCGGCAACACTTTCTTTTCAGTATGTAAAAAAATCATTGTTAGTGGAAAACAAAAACAGGCAGGCAGCTCGGGCTCCCACTCCCCGTCTGCCTTTCTTCACTCCGTTATTAGAAGCAGCCGCGGTGCCGCTCGCCCGTTCGCGCGCCATTTCACAATTATGAGTCTCAACAGGGAGCGTTCATTAATGTTATGCTAATTTTCTGTATCCAATTAATTCTTCGCTCGCGCCGTCTCTTTTCCCTCTCGCTCTCGTTCTCCCCCGTTTGGAAAAACCGTGGCTGTCAGTCAACTGCGGCGCCACAAAACACAAACAAAACCCTGTGAAATAATGGCTAATGTATTCAGCCGCCTCATACTTCCCGTTTCTCTAAATTATATTGCTGTGGTCAGGTAGAAAAACACATGTAGGTAAAAGGTAAAGAAGAAATAAGTGGGTAATTTGTATTTTAATGCCACATAGGATTAAAATTATAGGCTTAGGTTTTAAGTGGCTAGGAGTCGTAAAACCTGCTTGGTGCGTAAACGTAGAGTAAAAAGGAAAAGAACATTGATGTTTACAGTCAAGATATGACCTTATACCGAAGATAGATCAAAAAACCAAAACCGACATTAAAAAAACACGTAAAAAATAAACAAAATATGTCATTTACATTTAATTTTCATTGAATCCTATTTAGAATATTATAAGAGCATAAAACTAATCTATGTAGGTGTGTATGTAGCTATAGAAATATAGATGGATAGATTGGTATGTGTATCAGTGTGTATACTGTAGAAGTGAATGTATTATATATAGGTATTTAAAGTATATGATTAATAGATACAGACTTAATATAGAACAGGATATCTTCTCTGTTTTCGAATTTGACACTTTCTTATTTATCTTTCGTTTCAATTCATTATTAGTTGACATAAAATATTAAATGTAAAAAATATGAAGAAAAAAAAAACCCCAAAATGATAAATAAGGATGTAATATGTATTTATGTGAAAATATATATTAAAACACCTCCCTTAAGCATTCTTCAGGTATGATCTTAAACCCAACAGAGATTTGTGGGAAGGTTGCCAAGCTTTTAAGAGGTGAACTATTTTTAAAAAAGCTTTCTTGACTCACTTTGAACTAATGCAATCAAGTATTTAACATCAGAATATGTTACAACATTTAAAATTTGAGACTGACTTAGATGCTTGGATGTTGCCCTCTCTGTTTAAAATCGGAAACAGCTGATCCTGTTGCATATTAGATTTTCTTTTTCTAAAATGATTTTTTGGGCTTTATTTATGGCCTTTGTTGATAGTAGACAGGAAACAGGGTGACAGAGAGTGGGGAATGACATTGGCCACCCCCTTAGGTTTTCTTTCTTCTTCAACACAGCATTTAGTAGTTTTCTGTCAATGTGGCTGTATCACAAAAACAAGGCATACCTCATTAAAAAAAAAAAAAAAAAGTTTTTCTCTTCCTCTTCCTTTTTCCATCTGCTTTTCCTTGAGTGAGTACAGTATGATACACTTTTTAAGAATAAGTCTTACATAAATGTATGTCAAACATATTGTATGTAAATATATTATAATTTCCAGGTGTGATTATATATAAACAACGTGGCTACTCTTTACTTTTTTATGATACATATTAAGTATTATTTCTGTAAAGACTTTGAAAACAAAAACGTTTCAAAACATCTGCCCACTGGTTCTCTCATTGGTGCTCATTTCTGTATAAGAAAAAAAAGAAAGAGGTGTAGATGCTTGTCACTCTACACAATCTTTTACTCTCTCATGCCTCCAACTAATATAGATCATGATTGGACGCAGACATTATGGTTTGGCAGTAAAAACCTCCTCTGCCTGCTGGAAAGTTAATGGGAGTCAGCGACGAGTTAGTGAATGTTGAAGATGAAATATTTCCATTCTTTAAAGTCTGTCTTCTGTCAATTATGATACTTGACATTATTGGATTATGTATTAAGCACAACAATAAGTCTAGTGTGTCCAACAGTTGCAGTTACTTTGTTGTAAATCACTGCTGCATGAAAAGAGACCATATCAGAGTCACAGCCAGGGCACAGTGAGTCTCAGACATCATCACGCACATGAACACACACAGATCTTACCCTGAGGTAGTTGAGGGTGAAGTTGGTCAAACCCATGCGAGTGATGTTTTTGGACAGTTGCTCCAGCACCTGAGGGTCTTGTGCCTAAAGTCGAGCACAACAACACGGAAATCAGTGTTGACGTTCACATATAACAAGAGTGCATTTATCGTTCATGTTTGCAATGACATTAAAGAACAATTATGTACAGATGATTAGGCTAATTAGTGCTTATTGGATGCATACAATAAAAATAATTGAAACCTTGGATATTATTGTGATGCCATTTACACATAAGTAAGGTTTCGGTCCTCATTTCGTGCTGTTGTCACTTCAAATGTATTAATATTACTTCAATGTCTACATTAAACATTTTGATAGTAATGGCTGCCTCTTTACAGCACCTTACATTTATGCTAATATAATGCTTATTTCACTTTAAAAGAGAGAAAGTGTTAGTATTACACTTACTTCAGTAAAAAAAAAAATTATAACAGAGGGATAAACTATCAAAATGTGTAAAGGATTTTAAGCAACATGGGAATCTTGCAAAGAAAAATATTTTAATATTATTAAATTAATATAACTTTAGTTTTAGAGTTTAATTATAGCAGTAAATTGGAACTCTAGGCCTTCCATATTCTGTATGGTATAGTATGGTGTGTAGTCCATTATAGTAGAGTGTGTAGTGTAGTGTAGTGTAGTGACAGTATAGTATAGTAGGTCAGAATAGTGTTCAGCATAGTATAGTCTGGGGTATAGTACAGCACATTATAGGATAGAGTGTAGTACATTATAGCATGGTGTGTAGTATGTGATAGTGCATAGTATAGTGTAGTGTGGTATAGTATAGTATAATGTAGTAATTATAATCAATCAATCAATCATATTATAATACAGAATAGTGTGTGGTATAGAATGGTATAGTACAATGTAGTATAGTATCATATTATAATATAGTATGGTGTCTGGTATAATATGGTGTAGTGTAGTGTGGTATAGTATAGTATAGTATAGTATAGTATAGTATGAGCACTGTATGATCTATTCTTGTCTCTAATTATATGTTTCATGGTTATTTCATAGAACACAAATCACAGACCCATGTGTACCACTAGGCAGAGCCAGTGTACCACCAGCAATACCCCTCCCACAGTCTGAGAACCACAGGTCTGGTCATTGATTAAAGTGACATAAATAATAAATGTTGCAGTTTGCAATGGTAGAATACATGTTCCTCATTGACCCTCATTGTCCCACACAGACACACTTCATTTGATGTTGTCATAATCTGGTCCATTTTTCTGAACTGATCAACCTAAACCTGTCTTTTATTATTTCTTTGATGATTTTTTAGGTTGTTATTTTGTTATCATTCTTATTGTCTTTTGCTTAAAATCACTTTATGATTACTTTACTAACTTCTCCTTCAGTACCTTTTGGTCCATGGATGTTTATGTGAATCAAACTGCACCAAAAAAGTCAAGTGTGAATACTCTTACTTAAGTCCTTATTTTCACTACTCTTCCCATCTCTGTTTAAACATTTAGATATTGAGAAAACCCTAAATCTTTTGATGTATGCTTTCCCATATATTTAACAAAGCAAGCCTCTTGTTATTATAAAGTATAAAGGCATTAAAAGCACATATATAAACCATCTGACAGTTTACATGAGCATCATTCTGGCAAAACAAGAACTGAAAAACATATTTAAGTTGACATGGCTGATTTAAATAAGAAGTTTCTGTGTCGTTAAGTGTAGAAAGTGTGGGACAAAAGCAAAAGGTTTTTGATGATGACAGCTGATTAAAAACTCTCCTAAAGACATGATTATTCTCAAAGTTTGGATGAGAAGAAGCAGTCAAATGAAAAAAAAAAAGAAAAAAAAAAAGCAGTAGGTATTGACAGAGCAAAACACAGCTCCAGAATGAGGAGCAGCACACTTACATTCGGCAGCTCATGAAAAATGCATCGTTCTATCCGCAGCCGCTTCTGAGTGTAGAGAAAGTCAAGAGGGAGGCCGGGGAGTTTGTATGACTGACAGCGGAATTGAACTTCCCTCGCGTTATTGGCAGCCGGCGGATCACAATCGGAATTACTTTACTCATCAAGTGGAATTAGGCTAAATGCGCAGTACACGAATTTGTCTTGGCAGCGGCGGATAAACAAGTTGTGACGGGAGACGAGTCGGTGGCAGCGCGCGATGTGGGGACAACAGGCGGTTCAAGAGGCCAGGGGAAGACAAACAGCAGAGTGTGTGCTTTACAAAAACACATTCAGCATTCATGAAGAGTGGAGCAGGGCCAAATAGGAAGTTTAAACTGCCGAGACGATGTCAGGCTGCATCAGCGGCACGCGGTTACTATGAGGGGAGTCATCAGTGTGTTCTTGTACTTACAGTAAGTTCAGGCCTCATGCAAATACGGATGAAACTTAAGGACAGGAGACTTTTACTATGCTACTAGATAAACGTTGCTCCTTTTGCTAACTGTAAAGGCTGATTTTTTAGTCAACAGGAATAAAAACTTAGCTTAATTGTGTCTATAACGTGGAATAAAGTCACAAACGATTTAGCAATACTTAGAAACTTTTACTTCCTCAATTCAATTTCAATTTCATAGCCAGAAGACAATGGCACAAAGTACTTCCTGAAGATCGCCGCTGAAAGCTTTGCCAGTTTTTATCGTGTATTGAGTAGTTGGGCTTGTCCTGTATGACAAGAAGAATTTTTACTGTTCAACTAAACAAAAAGTTGTTTGTGCTTATCTCGCATTACGTTACATAAATTTACTCACAATATTTGGGCACTGATCTTTTACTAATATGTTTGTGCTGCTTATCAATGGTTTAGTTTTTAATCTACGAAGCTAAAACTAAAGTGTCCACAGAAGGATATAGTACTGACATGTTAAAAAAAAAAAATTCAGTGTCCATCTCTAATGTTACGATACATGGCAAGAATTGAAAAATAGGTGTGTTATGTGAAGAAAGAAAAAAGTACAGACAGACACACAGTTTTGGTCCCAACACTGACCCCTGTGGTACAATACATGTAATAATCCTCAATGTGGAATTGTGGGAACTCAACTGTACAAACTGCTCTTTATTTCAATATTTGTATTCATTTATTTTTTTTTAGATACATAAAAATTAGATTAATTTTTCTTCCTTGTGCTGCTGACTTGTTATTCCTAAAACCGTTTTGACTACCACTTAATACTTGTTACTTATCTCGATTACTAATTAATGAATTGATGTCTATTATCAAGTTATTACTCCATTAATATCCTGCTACCACTGAGCTAAAAAAGTGCTAACCTATATTTTGAAAAGTACCTCTGTACCGTTTTAGTTTTGATCAATCTCCAATACTTCAACTTCTTCTTCTCCCATACTTGCCTTAGCCCGAGCCTGACGTGATTCACTTATAATTGATTCATGCATCTTTTCAGGCTTTAACTTTGTAAACTTTGAGAAATGAAATAAGCGTGAACTAGATCTTTCCCCCACTTCGTTCCCGGAGGACCGGCGCGTATAGTCCAGCAGCAGCGGTATCAGAGCTCACTTCAAACCCGGCCCCTGCACAGCGGCTGGCTGCATCGCGTATGCAGCCGATCTCCGTTCCCGCTCGGCTCCGACTCCCCTGCGCCTCTATCTGCTTTCATTAGTCCAGGCAACGATCAAAAGAGTCAACTCGCGCTCACTCAAATCAGCCAAGATCTGCTCCACAATACCCACTATATCCCACTCTCCAGGAATTAGTGTGAATGCCCACAGGGGCCAATTTATCGGGGAGTGAAATTCATATGAAGATTTGGACACAAAAAAGAGGTTGGCTGTTCATGCGAGGCTTGTTCTTACACACCTTTGGACCGAGGAGTAAATAAAAATACCGATAAATCCGATGCAACTCAAGGTTATTCGTTGTGAGAGTAGGTTGCTTAACTCTTTATAAATAACTAAAAAAAAAAACTGTGTAAAAAAAACTACACATTATTGAGCATTAGCTATTTTACAAATCATTAATGTGACACTATAATTATAACAGTTTACAGTTCAGCCATTGTGCTTTCTCTCTTATCCTAGTTAAATCCCTTTTTGGAAATATATAAGGTCTATAAGACTCCAAGACCAAAGTGCAGTCTGGTGGAGCATTTTCTCCTATAAACGTCAAGATTTAGTGAGGTCACAAATTACTGACTGTAATGTTATTGGTCCATGTTTGAGCACAACAAAGAAAACACTGTGGTGAGTGAAAGGACCCGAGGTTCTGCAGTCAGAGTGCACCAGACTTTGGGGAGGGGCCTAAAGGGACAGGATCAAAGGGTCTGTTGTTTTTTTTTGTTTTTTTGTTTTTTTTAATTGGCTCAGCTATTGTAAATGCTGCAGTGTATATGCCGGACCACTAGGGGCATAATCCACACTAGCATCACTAATGCTACAGAAATTACACAAAAAGAAGAAGCAAAAATGGTCTCCCAAAAGTGTTCAAACATTATTTTATTCTTTTTTTTTTTAAATGCAACTGTTTTCACTTAAGTAAGCCCAAACACAATGGAATCTTATTGTTTTCAGCATAACAGAACATAATATAAGTGAAAAAGTGAGCATCCCCCCCAGCGCCTGTACTTTCTGCGGAGGCTGAAGTGGGCAGGACTTAGCTCTCATGTCCTAATAACCTTTTGACTGTGTGTGAGATCATACTGTCATCTTCCATCATTGTGCGATATGGGAACAGCAGACAAACATTTACATCAGCCGGTGCAGGTGTAGAGCCACCTCCATCATGAAGGATCCGTCCCATCCATCACATGTACTGTTCACACCCCTCCCATTGGCCTCAAAGCCAGAACAACGAGGCTAAAACGCAGCTTCTTTCCAGAGACTGTAAGACTAAGAACTCTTCCCAGTTTCCCCCTCTATACACTGCTGAAAGTATGAAAAAGGTAGAAAAGTGTTGTTTAGATACAAATTATTCTTGGAGCTCATTCTCAACTCCTGCCTGTTTAAGGACCAATAATGTGTAGATATAATAAATTGTGATCCGTGCTTGCAGCTGTACACTATTCATTGTAAGACTTTCCTCTACTCTTGTAAAAATACACTTTTGAACACTGCGTCACATTGCTGCTAACCCGACTGCGTTGTTCTTAAAAAGCGTGTTCCCTGCAGAGTACAGCCTCGGTCTCAAATCTTCTAAAACTACAAGACCTTGTGTTTGTGCTCCCCACAGTTCAGCCACTATTAAACTTAGAGGAATTAAGCAGATTATTCATTCGACCTTGTTTTTTCTCTCCCTTTTTTTGTTTTTTTTTAAAGACAAGAGCCCATTCTTTTTTTTCTTTTTCTTTTTTTTTATCCTGGGTGGCCTTTGAAGTCGGGCAAATAAATTGCTTTGCAGAAATCCCTCCAGACTGCTTTGTTGGCGTTTAGATTTCATACGCTCGTGAATGGCTCGTAAAGTGGCTTGGCAGAGTGTGGGACCCTCGTTAGAGCTGGAGAGCTGAACGTAGCTTGATATTATCAGAATTTATATTTTTGTATTGATCCATATTTACGGTACTATGTAGGGAGCAGCCTTTTTAAGGATTAGTTGCGATATGACGGAGTATTCACAAGTGTTTTTTCCCCAAACATTTAAGCTACTCAAGTACCTGATTTAGTTTTTGTCGTCCCACTCTCCAGCCACAGCAGCGTAATAACCTTTCCTGCTTCTTTTATTTAAAAAAAAGGTAAAGCCAGGCCAATTTTTCATCACAAAATACTAATACGTTACATTAAATCGAAGTTTAGAGCTGACCTGAAACTTTTGCTTTTGAATTTACTGTTGTAGACTGTAGCGATCCTGTAATTACCTCTGCCTCGTTAAACATTGCGCAGAAGCATTGCCAACATTTTTTATTTATAATCATTTTAAATTTAATTTTAATCTTTTCTTAGCTTTTTCGCTTAAAATAAGGCATATATTGGAAAAGAATGACACATTTTCTTTGTTTATTTCCTTCGTTCATTGTTGACATCAGTGTCAACCAATGGGAAAGCTCCTTTTTACCGGAAGAGAGCTGCAATTGGCCAAAATCCGGCTATTATTACAATTAAAACCTGGACTTTTAAAAGGTGTGTAGAAACAGTCTTGCATGAACCACCATATCTGTGTGTTCTCCGAGATGTGCTGTTCAATCAAGGAAAATTTTTGCAACTTGAGCAAAATGTATACCTGTGGACATGCCTTGTCTTTTGGTGAGTGAAGTTTCAAAATTGTTGTTGTTGAAGGTG
This sequence comes from Rhyacichthys aspro, assembly GCA_036850595.1. NCBI lineage: Eukaryota > Metazoa > Chordata > Actinopteri > Gobiiformes > Rhyacichthyidae > Rhyacichthys > Rhyacichthys aspro. Next base: position 6,711,056 of record CM072157.1, on the reverse strand, counting down.
ATAAATCCAGCAGCAATTAGGCAAGATGGCACTGTGTTTGCTCTTTCTTCAGTTTGTCCTTTTTTTTTTTGATCATAACAAAAGCAATGCTTATGACTGACATTAACAGAACTAATTTAATTCTAAATTTGGTTCTTTCCACTTTCAACAAATGTGCACTCTAAGAAAGACCTTGGGCAGAGTGTATTGCGAAGGGGCCGATGTGGAGTGTGTGTGTCGCACGTTGATGATGTCACACTCACATGCATGGCCAGGATACTGCGGGGGATGAGCTCTCTGTACTGTCTGATGGTAAAGTGCCACGTCTTGATCCTCATCAGGTCGTCGAAGGCGAACTCCAGTATCAAACGGCCCTCGGTGCAAACCTGGACAGAGGTCACAGTGTGTTTTTATTTTTCATTATTTTGCACAATACAATACAAACAGAATATCATCAGCAATCAGACAGGGATCTTGGCCTTGTTAAAGATGTGTTAGAAAAAGCCAATGAATAGTTTATGAATTGGTTATCACTGTATTAAAAATGAAATTATAACCCTTTCTCGACCCAACCTGACTGTTGAAATGTTTTTTTTACACAGATCTATCTTCAGATGAATACAAAGGCAGGTATGTGAATAACGGTCTATCATAAGATAGTCAGAGCAGCCCCGTTGTTTAAAACCTCATTGGGCTAAATCAGAAATCACAAAGCTTTGAGAGCTACAAGATGGCTTTCTGTGTTTTGTTTTTTTTAAGTCACAAAGATGTAAAGTGACATTGGCGTTTGTGATAAAATAAAAGGCCTACATGTAAAACAAACACTGTACATGTGTAAGGGCACATTATGAGATGATTCTCTATCATAAAATGTAATCAAATGTACTCATTATTCTCTTTATTGTGTTATCAAATTGCAATCTATTATCAATTCCACATTTTGAATGAACCACTTGAACACATATAGGCAACACTGCCATGTTATGTCATAAAATGCTAACACCATTATGTATACATTATATTTCAATTGTGTAATATCACCACATGCATTTTTCTTGGAACATCATTTACAGCTCTACATAGAAACAGAGAACTATTAAGCTTCCCGTTCCTGTTCAAAACTGGTCAAAGTGAGCACTGCTGGAGGATATTCAGATTTATTTCTGATTAATCTAATATCTAACAGAACCACATTTACAAAATAAGGAAGTGTTACACATCTGCTTTATAATGAAATCCAACTTGAATCATTCTGGATAAGGTGGTGTGAATACCCATGTAAATATTTAACAAAACTGAGTCCAACAACTGAATTTGTTTCACTTTTAAAGATCATATTGTCAATACTGAAATACTTTTTCTTATCTTTTGAAAGTAGAGTATATCTTTTTTGGTGACATCAGGTGGCAAAAGTGCACATTGCAATTCTATGTCTTTCAACGAATGTATGCACACCTATGGTAGCCCTGCAGGGACACATTGCTGCTTAACCCAAATAAAACAGATAGGATGATAATTTCACTTCAATAATATAAAACAAAATGAAGCTCATAAATCTCTTAAGCATCCATGCAAGAACATGTGCACAAAACAAAACATAAGTGTGCTTCTCCAGCATTGCTCAGTTTGTCGTTTCTGGGCAGTTGTAGGAACAGGAAAAGTAACTGAACTTCCAGAGACTGACCCCAAAACCTTGGAATTATGCAAGTAATATGACAACTATTTCTATATATAAATGTTTTGATTAAAAAAACACAAAAAATCTTATATAAAAAGAAACCACAATGCTGTGCAAATCTTAGAAGAACATGATGGTGGTGGATTACTTTAGTTTTGTGCATTTTGTGTTATTTATCCCACTCTAATTGTGTCTGGTCTAACAGAGAAAAAGATTAAACACTATTGAGAACATACTTTTGACTGATGTGCTCCATTTTTGTTCAACTGTTCACTACAAATTTTTACACAATCCACCTTTAACCATAGTCTGGCAGGCAGCCGTCAGCTGATTTGGACTCAGACGAAAAGAAATGAGTGTTTATCGGCCAGGCGTGATTTCCATAAAAAAACCACTGGAAGGGTTTCTTTCCCATTTTGGAATTTGTTCAAGGACTGTGCAGCATGGAGCGCGCCATTATGCTCATAATATTTACTCCTCATTCAGTGCATCTGTCCTTGGGCCTCTCAACCATCCGAGCGCTTTCTAAAATGTGAAAATAAATGTAATCTGGAGAGGGGTGTGTTTACGGCGGAGACAAAAGAACTTTAGGTCACAGAGAGTTGCCAATTAGGAATAGAGCGAAAGAGGGAGAGAAACGGAGCGACGGGAAGAAAAAAAAAGAAAAAAAAAAAAAACCAACATTTTTTCATTCGCCCCTTTAGCTGAATCCAGCGCTCGCCCAGGCCTTTCTCCGTATTCGGTTGCTGTGACAACCGAAAGAGAGCGAGAAAGAGAAACGGAGAGACAGACAGAGAAAGGAAAAGAGAGAGAGAGAGAGGGGAAAAAAAATCAGCTGATTAGTTGGCATGGCAACGGCAAAGATGTAATCCCAGCAGACACACTCTAATCAATGCCCCCAGCGCAGATGGTCTCCCGAGGATCAACAAGAAAGAGGCTAGCGGCCGTACTGAGCCCCCCCGCTCCCCCTAACCCCCCCATGGTCACGTGCCCCGCCATTAACTCCGGCAAAAAAAGAAGAAAATAAATAAAAATATGGAGAGAAAAAAATTAAATACTGTTCCGAAAAGCCCACAGCACTGAGCCGCTTCTCTGGTGAAATGTAGAGTCCATACAATTCTGTTTAGAAGATCACAACAGAGGTATTTGTTCAACAGCATGTCCCAGCAGAGCTACCGTACGTGCTCACAGGCTGTAGGTATGAGGGGGTGGAAATGCAATTTTCAGTGTCACCACTAGATGCTGTTGAGAACAATACACTGCATCTTTACAGCGAAAGCACAGTTTCTGTTAAGTACAGCACGAAATACAGAACATCTTGCTTCTCTTGCAAAAGCTGCAGTACATGAAAAACATAGTCCTTTTTTATTATTTCTAAAGCAGAGCCCCACAATCCAAAACTATATACACAAAAGACTGAACATTTCTCTTGCAAAAGCAGGCACTACATAAAAAAAACTTTTTGAAACACTTGTAAAAATGACACAGCTGAACCTGTCCTTCTTTTGTCAAGTCTGTTTTTTCTTTTTCTCCAACACCTTTTCCTCTAAGCCTTTCTCCAAATGTGTCCTTAGTGTTGGAGCCAAAACGCAAATTAACCTCAGCTTCCTTTATGTTTGTCTTGATGGCCACAGTCTTAGCCATAAGTGTGTAACTAGTTGTTATTTGCAAAGATGAAGCATATTGGAACACAAAGTAGGCCTATGATCCAACATATCTTTATAGCATATCATTTTTATAGAAATTAATGCCAGCTGTTGCCAGGGAAACACAGAAAATACAGTTATACTATTCACTACTGATTTATTTACACTAAATGATGTTGCAGAGAATGTGCATTTTAGTGTTTGTGCATCACCACCCTGCTTATGAACAAATTCCTTCAGTGCATGTGTTATTGCATATTTTGCATTGTATAGTACACCATCTCGATAATGGTATAATGCTTTATTTTTAGCTGGTTGCTCATGTACATTTCTGCAGTTTTGTGTGCAAACAGGTTTGGAAAGTGCATGGCCTCATAATGGGTTTGTCTGGGTCAGATACATGAGGATTAAAACTAAAGCAATGTTTGGAAGTAATCCTGGTTAATGGACAATGAAAATAGCCTTCATTTTATTTATATGTATTGTATTTCTGGCAGCTGCTTGTCTCACAGTAACCCTAGACTGTAAAGCACACACAAAAAAAACTTACATTCTCAGAAATGTTATGTGAATATTATGCGAATAAAATGGAAATGCCCTAAAACCACAAATCCATCTTAAAATACTGCTTTTCTGTCAATTTAAAAATGCATTTCAATCTACTGTGAGTATGATAAAGGATGTATCATAAGATTTGAATGCAGGATTATTTTTGCTAATCCCACTGGTGGTCTAGTATTATATTGTTATCTACTTTAATATTATGCACTTTTTAGTACATATAGTTAGTACAGTGGTTAGAAATCAGCAAATCAGCTAAAATATAACTTTAATTTTGGCTTGCCTTTGAGTCTACTGATCAGACAATAAGACAGAACATGACTTTGGGTAAAACATGTGAGAGTGTGTCTTCTTGACCACCACCTTAAATAAAAGGATCCAATATTTTCCAGTCAGTTAGGGCAATCAAGTAAGATCTTGACATAATTTAGAATAACTAAAGATATTCTTTGTGTGAATGTAACCAATCTTGTCTTTCATTTGTGTTGCTGTGGACAGGAGTTGTGCCAAATTACACATCCCAGAGTTTTCCTGAGCAGGGTCCTGCCACAACAAATGATGAGGAAATGGTATCTGGAAACCATTCAATTTCAAAAAAGGTTTCAATACATTCATGCCCATTTTGACCTAATGGTAGTATTTCTTCCTCAAAGGCAACAAATGTAGTCAAAACAACAAGGGAAAAAAAACAAAACAATAGAAAGCTGTTGAGAGAATATTAAAGCAACTCTATTTTATTTTGTTTAAAGACACAATGACACAAAATTATAATGTTGAGCCTTTTTTTATATGACTTTTTAACATCATTTAATGAAAGGTGGTAGATTTAGTTAAAGTTACCAACAAGATTGTAAACTGTAAGTAAGTTGGGTATGAATTTACTTACTTTACATAAAATTTAGAAAAAGTATTGTCCATATATGCCATAGACATAGTTTAAAGGTTTAGTGTTGAAAAATAACTCCACTCCTGTTCTATGAAAAGTGTCACAACTAAATCATTCGGGAAAATTTGGGGTTTAAAGTTGAGAGCAGTTAAGAACGACTGGTCTAACACATCTCAGAAGAAGAATGTTACACATAGACCCATCAGAAATATTAAGAAGGTCCCTATCTTTATCCTGTGGAGCATCAGGCAGTGTAATAGAAATGACCTGTGGCTTCAATTGTGTTTTTACCTGCTGTAAAATAAGGTGCATATGGCTTGGAGATACTTGAACTGACAAAGAGTATTAAGCACCCCCTAACACATGACTGAACGAGGCGCTAAGTCATCCATGTCATCACTGCTGTAACTGTACTGTGGTATTTTTACCCAGCAGCTCTGTGTTTAGAGTCTTCTGAAGCTTTCCAGGTGCAGTAGCCTACAGTCAAACCGCTATTGATTCTCTTTTCAATATTGTGCCAACTGTGTCTTTAGCCTCGCTTTTACTACTGCTCCCACTTCTGTGCTCGAGCTTTTCTCCTCTTCTTTAATACATAAAATGGTAAAGCACTTAAATCAGAGGCACAATAAGAGTCACTTTAATTGCCAAGTGGAATAAATGTGCGGGAATTCGTCTGCTGCAGAGATATATTTACCACAAATCTAACCAAGGCTGCTTTTTTCTCCACTCCCGTGTAGATTCAGTCATGCAAAGCTATTTATTTCGAGTCTAATTTTTTTCTTACAATGGCTCTAACCTTTTTTTTTTTTTTTTTTTTTTAGTGAAATGGAAAACTAAGAAGTAGGGAAAATCCCCTGGAATTAAAAAGTGGTCTATTAAACGGTACAGCCCCTCACAGAGAGTCCCCATTGATTTAAGAGCAGGGTCATAAATCTTCCACACAACGGGGCCCGGGATCAGGGGTACTCCAGCTCAAAAGAATAACAGCATCCTGCAGCGGGGACACAGCGGCGGACATGACGATCAATTAACTGTAGAGGGGCTGAGGGTCGTTAAATCGATTATTATAAGATATACAGCATTATGACTATATCCAGCCAAGAGGGTTATAGTGGAATAACAGCGCTCAGATACGTCAACAAGGCTCTGACGTGACTTATAATAAATACTCCGGCCTAATGCACACAAAGAGTCCATTTTGAGTGGATTTGACTCAGTTATAATCAACTGCCAGAGGTACGCCTTGTCTTATGTCACAAAGTCAACATAATAATGGACTGTCATTGTATAACACAGTACATAGAAATAATAATAAAAAAAACACATGCTCTGAAAATGTGCAACCAAAATGTAGATCATAGATATAGAGCTGGGGGCGAACGATAGATAATACTTAAAAATGCTAGTAATAAAGAAGAAGAAGAAGAAGAAGATGAAGAAGAAGAAGAAAAAATACTTAAGTAACTTAAATACTTATACCTATTAATAAGACCAACTACAAAGAGTAAAAATGTTTAAAGCGCTAAACTACTCAATTACTTTGACTATTAGTTACTATTATTACTAAAGTAGTACTACATTATAAATATTAATTAAAAACTATACCTTACCAGAAATGTGTAAATAGCACTTTAAAACAGCAACAAATACTTAAAACACAATATAACAGTATTTAAAAACACTAATGCTACAAACAATGAGGAATTTTTACAAACAGCGACATAGTTTAAAAATGCTAAATGATACTTAAGAGTGTAACTAATTAACAGTAACTAAATATATATTTTTAGAAAAGCAAAACTGTAAAAGAGTAAATAACATCTAAAAGTAGTAAGTAAAACTTACAAATGGCAAAACATATTTACAAACAGTGTAACTAATAATTAAAAAGGATGATTAAAATACAATCACAATAGAAAACAGAAAACAACTGGCAATAATACAATGGCTACAAGTGATTAACAGTGTAAATACTTTTAAAAAATAGTACTAATTAATAGTAAAAACCTAATTTACAATGGTAAAAAAATGGTAACTTATACTTATAACAATGTAATGTAAAAACACACAAAAAAGCTATGATTTAAAATGTCAAATGTAGTTAAGTTTCTAATCCTTAAAAACAACCAATACTCAAAACCTAAACTAAACTTAAGCATGCAATATTTGGAAACATTAACTAAGATTTAAAAACTTGAAACTTTAACTAACACTTGAAAACACTAACAAATACTTTAGCAACTTAAGATAATATTTAAAATAGTAAATCAAAACAATTTATCGTTTCAAGAGATTTGTCATTGTTCTTAACTCAGCTTTGAAGTGTTCTTCAGTAACTTATACATAACACTGAAAAACACCAGTTACACTTTAAAAATGCCTAAGACCTAAAAACAATTATAATAACCCACTAAGTATTTGCAAATACTCTTTATAAATATTATTAAACAGTAAATGGTAAGTAATGCTTTTAGAGGTAAACTAATCAATGGAAAATCTTTATTGTAAAATGATTTTCTCATATGGAACAGTATTGGATTCAAACTCGAGGACACTAAAGTAAAGCACACTTGTAAGAGCATAGCATTATGGAATTGATAAATAAGTCATGAACTCCTGCGTTAAATTAATCAAGCAGCTGTTGCCCTCAGAGACGTCTGTCAGGCGCCGTACAAACTACACAAAAGCCGCTTTTAATAGAGTGTAACGGCAAACCACAAGAGAGGCCATCTCACGACGACACCTGAGATGATTCAATAACAATTAACAACGATCTGTAATCAGTTAACAGGAGACAAACACACAAGCATCAGTGAACGGTAAACCAGGGAGCGGTCTTGTGTGGTACAGAAGTGTCAGGTGCTGGGATGTGTTTATAGTCACATAAAGCCTGTATTAATCATTGCTTTAAGTAAGTCATGTCAATTCATTTTGTCTAATTGAGTCAGAAGCAGACCTAACTGCTTTATATCTCGTCTTAATCGATTAAATGACCTTCGGCTCCTTGTCATTACTTGGCTGTCACATAATACCGTATTGAATCCCTTCTCACTATTGTGTATACAGTCTGAAATGGTATTTTAAAAGTAAACTGTACAGTGCAGTTCACAAGACTCTAGTCACCACAAAAAGGAATTAAGTTCATGCTCATAAATAATAGGACAACAGACATGGTGATCAAAATATTTTCTGAATATTTAGCAAAAAACGGAAGGGAAAAAAAGGGGAAAAAACCCCAAAGCAAATTTTTTGTCTACATTTAACTGGCTTTGAATAAATCCAAATAAATCTGTTCAATTCCAAATAAAACCTATTCAAATCCAAATAAAACCTGTTCAAATCCATATAAAACCTATTCAAATCCAAATAAAACCTGTTCAAATCCATCTAAAACCAATTCAAATCCAAATAAAACCTGTTCAAATCCATCTAAAACCAATTCAAATCCAAATAAAACCTGTTCAAATCCATCTAAAACCAATTCAAATCCAAATAAAACCTGTTCAAATCCATCTAAAAGCTATTCAAATCCAAATAAAACCTGTTCAAATCCATCTAAAACCAATTCAAATCCAAATAAAACCTGTTCAAATCCATCTAAAACCAATTCAAATCCAAATAAAACCTGTTCAAATCCATCTAAAACCAATTCAAATCCAAATAAAACCTGTTCAAATCCATCTAAAACCAATTCAAATCCAAATAAAACCTGTTCAAATCCATATAAAACATGTTTAAATTTAACTAAAACATATTCAAATCCATCCAGTTTCCATAAAAGGAAGAAATTAATATTAAAGATGACTTTTGTAAGACTCAAATGAAGATGAAACAAATTTTAATAATAGCTTTCCAAATGTCCCCATTTTCGGCCCCTGAAATAATTCTCATTAACTATCGCGGCCCCTCACCACTTTGAGTTTTAACACCACTGAGTTAAGAAGTAATTGAGCACTTCCATTGGGTTCTATGGAGCTTTGAATGTATAATTACTTAAAATGTACAAATGAAGAATGTTTTATTTTGACACAATTGTACACAAATGGTAGTTTTGACTGATGTGTTCTATTTAATTCAACTATATACCTCACAATTTTGCACCTTTATACAGTGTTGTGTTTGCCCCCCTTCCTGATTTGTAACTTTTTAGCATATTTATTTTAGTGGGTTATTTGCTAAAGTTTTTTGTGTTTACATGAGTTATCTTTGTCTAATATTTTAATTTATTTGATGATCTGAAACAGTTAAGTTTGAGAAACATGCCAAAAAACACCCAAAAACATTTTAAAAAAAGTCTGATTTTAGTTAGATAAATGCAATAAACAGCTCTTTACTGGGTTGAAAATAATAACATCACTATACATTTTATGATGCATGCAATATTTTTAAACAAAAGTATGTCCAGTTTATTATGAGCTCCAGTTTTACTCCAGTTAACAATACAGGCTGAGACTAATATTTGAGGAACCTGTTCACTTCAAATCAAATGCCAGAAAAACTACCAGAGGGTGATTCTTTTTAACAGAAAAAGGCACTGAAATAACCACTAGGGAATGAAATTGACTCGAACTATGTCACCAACTGGCCCTCACTCCCCACCATGCCACAGCCCCCGACTGGGCACCGGTAACAAGGGCCGCGGCCTGTAAGTGAACACACACGAGGCATGCTGGGTAGCCAATAGCAAAGCTGGGACACCGGGGGCAGATGGGTGACGGGGGGCTTTTGGTCAAATTGGCACCCCGCTTCACCTTGTCAACACCTCAGCACAATCATGTGAGCCCCCGCCTGTGTCCAGCAGTAGCCCCGCCCCCTCACAGACTCTCACATGACACGGTATGAAGCCATTAAAATGTGCCACATACCTACTTCTGGCTCTTTCTTGCTATATTTAAATATATGTGAGGGTTACTATGGTTTTATCCAACGAAGCTCCATAGAAGTTTCTTTTCCCGTTCTTACAGCTGCCCAGATTAGACAAACTGAGCACTGCTAAAGGAGAAGCACACTTATCATTTTTCATTTTGAGCACACATTCTTATCAATTTATAAAATAAATACATTTTGCTACGATTTAAGTCTGATTTCCACTGGCTACAGGCACCACGGCATGTCCCTGCAGGGCCACCATAGCTATTTACATTCTATAAAATTAAGGAGTGTGAGGTGTGGAATTTTTATTTGCACTTTTTGCCATCAGATACTGCCAAAAAGGTCTAAATCTATTGCCTCCTGTTTCTGTTGTTGTTAACAGTGGACAAACTAAGCACTGTAGGAAGAATTCAAGAATAAAGGCTTATAATGCTGATAGAAATGTCTTATAAATAAATAAAATAAACAAATTGTAAGTATTTATAAAGTTAACTAATCTTCTGGCTTATTTTTACTGGGTTGGTTTATATAAAATAGCATGTGCGCACTGCAGGGTTATAAACACAAAGGGTGTGATATTGGAATCTACAATTTCATCACTAAATGACACCAAATTTGCACACAATCTTTAATTTCTATATACATTTATATAAGATGAAATATAAATCATGATACTACAAATGCGTCTAAATGAAGGCAACATGCATGCATTAATATCATCTCATTTGTTTAATAGACTTAACAATTGACTATTACATGACCCACATGACTTCTTTAACTCTAGCTAATATAATACATGCATTTATTTTCTATATACTCTACTGTATGACTTTTGTTTCGTCAATTAAAATATAAATTCATAATTAGGAAAGAACTTTTATTTTTGTGTTTATAATAATGGAATAAAGCATTTAAGTGAATTGAGTAGCCATATGATCCATGCAGGTTTATTAGGAGCTTCTGGTGAGGCTGCCACCTTGCAGAACTATAAACAGTATCACAGAAACTGTTTATTGCACCATAATAATAATAATCACAAGTTTTGCGCTGAGGAGACCGGACCAGCTAATTGGCTTTTATTTTGGCTCCAACACCGTCTTCACATTAAACTAATTAACTAAAACGTTGAGTCCATTTATTATTTGTAAAGTCGTGAAGTCCGAAACTAGTGCTTTCCCTAACAGGAGCGATACAAATTTAGTCACGGCCAGTAAATTTGATTTTTAAACATTTTGGGGGAAAAAAGAGATGGAAGGGAGGTGGTGTACGGGAAGGAGAGAAGAGACTGAGGCTGCGAGAGGTTGGGAGCTGGGGATGATTTCTCTGGGGATGAAGGATGTGTGGAGGGTGAGGAGGGGCGGGGTGGGGGGGCAGGGAGATGAGAGAGGGGGGGGGGGGATGGGGGGAGGTGGGTGAAAGTGAGGCGAGGCTGAGCTGATTGAGATTCGGAGTTTCAGAGCTGCAGGCTGCTTCCACTGCTCGCTTCTCTCTGCTGCTACTGCTGCTGCTGCTGCTGCTGCTGCTGCTGGGAGCTGAGGGAAAACACGCACTTATTGGAATTCTTTTTTTTTTTTCTTTTTTTTTTTCTAATGAATTAATTCTTCTCATCCAATTTAGGTGAAGATGAAAAGAGAGCAGTGCTGCGAGCATCAAATTTAGCGTTTTGTTGACCGGGTCTAGGCTGTTCTGTTCTCCTCTGTACGCTTAATATTGGACACTTGTAATAATGTATTATGGGATTTTTTTTTTTCTTCTGTTTGGAGAAGTGTTGTTGACAAAAACACCGAACAAGGGCAACATAAAAAGACATTTCCTCTGAGTGTTATTGGGAAAGTTTTATGCTCATTTACTGAGATAATAACCACCTGTCATGCATTCTCATTAGCCACTTTTACAAAGAGATTAAGGCATATTTCCAGAAATATTTGTCACCAACACTTTTGCCCAGTTCACAAATAAGAACATAAAAATGTATAAAGGTTATTCGATGCTTGCTCCACTGTTTCCTTGCTCATGCTTTTTCACATCTCATCTCAGAGTGGACAGTGGCACACAGAGAATAACTTTTATAATTATAAGATCAAAAATAAGTCATGTTCTTTGTCTTTGCATCTCAGATTCTTAAAAAAAGAAGTATTATTTCTGTTTTTCTTGCATTTTTTTTTTTTTTTATGTTATATTTTCTACTGGTCCAGCTCCAGTCCAACTACGCTATGTACTGTACATGCAGCAATAGCTCAGTCTGCTTGGAACTGCACTATTATCAAGCTGTGTTGACATCTCTAAATAAATAAATTGTCATAACTGATGGAATAGTATATGTTTTAACAGTTTGGGTTTAGTCAGACTTAGTCAATCATTTACATTTTTGCACAAGCAGCAAAGTTGAGCTACACTATACGAAGAGCATCATTAAAAAACACCTTATCTATTAGATGGATGCAAAGACTGATTTATTAGGTCGGCCCTTTTGGTCTGTTGCTTTTGGGTTCTTCTCATATTTAAGATAGACCTAGTGTTTTTCCATTTCACCTTTTATGTCAGACCAAACTATATAATACATTAACTAGTGGCATAATTGCATAACGTATAATTGCATAGTTTTCTTCTTATTTTTTTACTCACCTTAAACACATGGTGCAGGGAATAACTGACCATGTGCAGTGCATCTAGTCCAGCTCCAGTCTGACTAATAACCGTGCAAAAGTACTAGTCCATATTCCAGATGGACTAGTATGTGTTTCAAAGTCCAACTGTACTAGGCAAGGCAATCATTTGTATTTCTCCTGTGGCGAGTGTCCATATACTTTTTTTTTTCTTTTCATTATGAGGCATGAGGAGTCAATATTCTGCCAAACATTTTGTGAAACTGAAAATGTTAATTCACGTGGGTATTTTGCAGAAATCACTAGCTACATGATCATATTATAATTGACGTAGAAACTATCAGTCACATTTTTTTACCCTAATTTTAAAAAGGTGGCACTAAAGAACAATCATATCAAGAGCTAAACTTCGTTTTTATGTTGACAATATGTTGAAATATAAAGATTTTTAACATATTATATCATGTTCAGGGATTGATTTGATTTTTTTTAATACTTAAAGCAACACTATAAGTAACACTATACCTTTTCATGCTATATACCGACTAAAGGACTTTTGGGAGACAAATGCATTGGCAATACATTTTCTAGCTGTAATGTACAATTGTGTTCATATGAAGTAACTTTCTCTCTCACACCAGGCGCACATTATCGTCAAAGGAGCGGTTATTTTCATTTATATCAAGAAACCATCAAAAATATTTTAATGCTACTGTAGAAAATGTACCAGGTTTTGTATTTTTGGGGTAAAATTCACCTTAAATAAACTCCAACCAGCAAAGTAAAACAATAATGTGAATAATCATTAATGTACTATGACAAATTTGGCGTAGTCTTGTGAGTGTTGGAGCCCCCGAAGGTCCTAGTATAAGTAGATTCACCCCTGCAGACATTATCAGATATACAGACCAACAAATGTAACAGCAAGATTTGTCCTTTAGGTTCTGAGCGTGACCTGTGCCACATTTGGAGTAACTTCGTAACAGAAAAAAAGACGAGCCCAAACCGTTGAACTAAAATCATCTTAGGAGAAAGTTTTCAGCTCCTAATATATAACCACTGCCACCTCCATGCACCGACTTAGAACAAACCGACCCCCAGCCCACCAGCGACAACCACTTTAGGAACACCCAATCATCTCCAGTGGGAGAGTGCAGCAAGTGACGTGACCTCAGGAGCCTCTCGTATACGCCGGCAGCCATGCATGTAAATATACAATAGCACCCAACACACACAACACACCTGCCACTTCCCCACCATCCGCCAGCTGACTTCCACTCGCTGAATAAATCATATTCTCTATATGCCGGGCCAAATCCCTCATCCTCCCTGTGAAAAGTTTTCCATTTTCTCCCAGGGAATGACTTAAACATTCAAAATAATAATCAGGCATTTAGATTCTTAGTCACTGGAGTTTTTCTTGCCATTGTGATATTAATAAGACTATTACGGCTACCTGCTGTGCAAGTAATGCATTAGATGGGGTGTGTTCTGACATGGAGTGCTCTGACATTCAACTAAAGGGAGAAGTGTTTGCATAAGCTTTTTCAGATACTTTCATTGTTAAAGGAAAAACCTGTAATAACTCTCCAGTGGTTTAGTCCCTTTAAACATTATAATACAGTATGATTCAATGCCTGTGATTAGACGTTAATGTCAGTCTTAGAGGGACTGACAACCGACAATTCACCCATTAGTGGTTTATACGTTTACTTATGATCATATTATTGTAGAGAAAACACATAGTATACTCCTGCCAGAGGTGTGGACTTGTGTGAACTTGTCACATGACTTGGACTTGAGTTAGACTGGAGACAGAAATTGGATGACTTCTGTCTTGACTTGAGAAAATGTCCAAAGACTTGTAACTCAGCTTGGACTTTAACACTAATGACTCCAGACTTCACTTGGACTTGAGCCTCTGATCTGAAAAGACCTCTCTCCCAAAAATGGTGCACAAAATACTTTATTTTCTTATGTATTCATGTTAAATTAAATAGTTTGACAGATTACGAAAAGCCCGGTGCATAATGCTGCCTTCAAATGTACTCTGTAAAGCTCAGAGCTACAAGAGCTTTATAAACTAGCCCTAAACTATTAAATTCATTTGGCACAAAGGCCTAAAAACACCCCATACACTGTTAAGCATACCTGGCAGAGTGCATACCATATACCTGGGAGACCTGGGTTTGATTCCTGCTCAGGTCATTTACCCAATATCACTCCCCTCTCTTTTTACCCTGTTTCCTGTCTATCTATCCTATCAAAGAAAGGCAAAAAGGCCAAAATAACTAACCTAAACTCAAATCAACTCAAATCAATACAGTTTTTTAAGCTTACATCAGTTGTTCAATTTGAACATAGCCTAATATGAGTCTGTGGCTAAAAAGACTCCAAAGGACTTGAAACCTTGAAGTACAGGACTTCAGACTTGACTTGGACTTGTGAGCCTTGAGACTTACTTGTGACAACAATGATTTGGTCCCACCTCTGACTTCTGCCTATGGTGCAAATGTTTATAGAGCTACACCTGAACAAAAACAAAACTAACCACGTCTAAAAGCAGGACTAAACACAAAACAAAAACCTTGGATTGAATATTAAATTGACATTAGTACAAAACTTGGACAAAAGTTAACACAAACCAGTGGTATTCTAGAACTAAGGCTTATTTGGTCCAAAACACTGGCCTACTGCATAATCAAAATCATGTGTGCTAACGTTCAGCAGTCGAGAACCAGTCGTACGTCATCCAGAACTGTGAGGGCTTGTGAAAGTGACTGCTGCAAATGCAATAGTCCGCCACACAACTTTAAAGCCTTAATATGGATCTATACGCCGTCCTGATTTCTTGTTTGTTTGTATATTTGTCACATACTTTTTCACATAGGACTAGGTCGGTTTGGATAGATTTTTCTCTTAATAAAAATGCATTTTGTTTTTACTTGAAGTATCTTTGGGGGCAAACACTTTTTCATGACACTATAAATGCATAAAGTGTCAAGTGTTAAAAGTTTGTATTTTGCTGTTGTCGTTCTATCCGCTGTGTGCCACACCAGTAGCCTTCTGGGACATTTTACACTTGCAGAGTGATCTCCTCGGCCGTATTTGAAAGTTTGTGAAAATTTAAAGCCATAGTAGAACACGCTGGAGCGGATTCATATCGTCATGGCCTGAACACAGCAGGGTTTCTATCAGTCTAATGTCAGAACAATGTGGTCTGGTGGTGCAGCAGGTTCATGCTACAGAGAACATGGAATCCCTTTAGTGACTGCTGCTGCTGCTGACAGGGTATGTGCACTTACATTCATTTAGACAGTCAGCACAAGAACAGTGGAGTCAGCGAGCCATCTGGATCCCACTGTGGTGAGGCTCACAGGGACCCTCTCCCTCAAGACCGGACCAGCTCAGCTTTAGTGGCTTCACAAGACCTCACTGTCACGTCTGGATTATTTTTTAAGGCTGAAAATCCCAAGCTTTATCGCAATACAATGTCAATTCCAGGTGATTTGGTGTTTGCCAATGTCACACTGTTTCCCATAATATAACTTAAATATAGCATCAAGAATCATGGGACAATATGGCAGTAAATGATGCTTTTAGAAAAACATGCAGTGGCAATATTATTAATGTCAGTGTTGTTGGATTGAAAGTGTAAATTACACTGACTATTTGGACGCTTTCTGGCATTTTCTCTACATACTGTCAAAGATGGTGCAGCAGTTGATGCAAAAACTCCCTGTTTTTGCTGCAATACAGTCTCCCAATTTAAAGTTGCTATGAGATATCCTTGTGTGTGAACTTTTGTGTAGAAAGACAAGTTTTTGCATTTCCTATTCCTATTTATTCATCTTTTTCATGCATAAGATTAGCTTTGTAATTGCAGTGAGCTTCCAAATCTATAAATTTTACTTATGAAAATAAGATTTTATGCAGGATGCCCTTCTTGACACAACCCCTAAATTTATCTGGGCTTGGGACCGGCACAAAGGTGTACTGGCTTATGGAATTGAACAGTGGTCTCCTACATGGTCTAGGTGCCTTAATGTACCAAAAATGATGTGTCCAAATTCCAAATTCAATACTATTTTATTAAATACTGTACTTTGATTGAGACATAGGAAAGCCAATGACATATAAAGTGAACAGTGTAATTATAACATGAAAAATGTAAGAAAATGTTTGGCAAATGTTTTTAACGAAGTCACAATATACAAGATATTTGGCTAAAATATAAAGGGTAATGCATTTTCAATGTAAGTAATAATTTCTACATGAATGAAATGAAACTACTACTGACCTGTTACGGCTGATATTAAGGTCTTAAGGGTAACATTATTTGATATTTAAAAGCCTTGGAATTACTTTTTATTTAGTTTTTGGTTGTCAACGAAATTAAAACTGACAGTTTGCAGATGTTTTTGTGGTAAATATAAAAGGTGCTTAATGTCCAGCGATGATATTATTAATCATAAAGCACATAATAGTACTAATAATACGGATAAAACCCATATTGTATGAGTGTGCTATTTAACAGTACAAGACCACCGTTTAAGACTTGAAAAACCCCGGGACTAAAAGCGCAGACAAAAAGCAAATCAAAGGGTGAAAATGGATTTGATCTTTAACCAGTTAAACGGCTGGCTGCTCCATTATCATAGCTTCTGATCAATTATTCATGTGGGGGGCCGCGTCGGGTCAGGACTCACCTTTGTAAACATTGGCTTCCCGTGTTGGGTGACCATGGTGCACTGATCACAGTCCAGGGTGATGCACGAGTTGTGGAAGGACTCCTTGGAGTGTTTGAGGATGTAGTGGAGCTCGCTGACGCCGCCCTCGAACACCGTACTGAAGTAACGCGGGATCAACGTCCGGCCGATCGCTGTCAGAGACAAGAGAAGATTAGTATGAGACAGTGATCTTCTTTACCATTCCAAAACCAATGTATTGTATTTCTATTGTGTATATTTGCACACACTGAAGATGATCTAGACAACTTTTTCTCTTCTTTTATTTATGTAACCACCATGGCTACACGTCTTTAAAAAAAAAATAGAAATCATTTTTACAGGTCTTTTCTTAACAATTCAGGACAGCATTTTGTCAATAATGGTCATCTATTTGACATAAAAGCAGTTTCATGCAGGGTTCAATTGTAGCCATGAACATATAGTTTAGACTTCACTCAACAAACAATGACATTTACTTAACCCACGCAAGTTTTAAACTATAGCTGCAATAAAAGGTTTAAATTATAGGTTAACAATCTTTTCCAGGACATGGGTCATTTTACTCAATGTTTGAAACAGTAAATTATTAGTCTGACTTTAAAATGGCCAAAGACGAATCAGGAGTATGTTTTTTGAAATGACATGAACGCATGTATTGTTTATTGGAACCATATTGTATAGGTTTTGTTTTTGAATTTGGGGCTGATAAATTTACAGTTGTTTGGTGCAACTATTTTTGCAGCTTTTTGTACCTGAGAGTGAATATATCTCTGTAATATAGCTAATGTACTTTTTGTATGCACAATATTTAATGTATGCACTGGGGTTTTTAGATATTTGGGTATTAGAGCTTCTGCAAATACATACATACACACACAAACAAAAATAAATACATCATTAAATGTTGACCATGGTTCTGCATACAGTATATCAATCCATCTTCTCATCTCTTCTCAGAAAACGTCTTTTTGGCTCCGTAAATAAGCCTATACAAATCATTTAAATAAATATTTTAGCTGTTTGTCTCCTGCTTGAATAATTAGAAACTGCACTAAATACGTTACTGAGCAGCATTGATCTGAATACAACAGCCACATTATAGTTTTAAACCATCCATTGGTTTGTCCTGGAGCCCACTGACCGAGTTCAACAGCCTTCGGGAAGAAATACCACAATCCTTTTCACCGGATTCCATCTGATTCTACCTCCAAACCTCAGTCAGATAAATCCGACAGAACGCTGACTTCTATTCTGCTATTTCCAAACCTCTGAAGATTAAAGACTTTCTGAAAACAACTGACAATATGTGGGCTTGTTCACCCCCGCACCCACACCCCCACATAGTCACAAGTGAATATTCAGCGTATGAATTATAGTGCATAGAAAAGGAGAAAGTACTTTCGGAGAAATATGATTCGAGTTTAGTATTTAAGTGAATTATTAAGATGGACAACTTCTGCAGCGCAAACTTTGTGGAGGAGCCTAAAGAGACGATGAAGAGTGTGCATGATGAAAGATGGGGGAGGGGTCCGGGAGGGGAACGTGTCTTCAGTGTTTTATAGCCCTCAGGCTCCGTCTGGTTTCTATCTGCGCTGTGTTCTCTGCTGCCTTCTACCACGAGAACGGATGATGCAGGCACACAGGCTTACATTCAGCATCACAATATGAATGCACTGGCTGAGGAAAAACAAGGCTTCAAGCCCAAAAATATGCATTTGAAAATGTGTTTTTGTTACTGCGTCAGACCTGCTGATTAATAGTTAGATATGATGCAAACTGTTCAAGTGGAAACACAGAAACAGAAACACAGAACTTGCCCAATAGTGATTCAAGTTAGTGCCCGTTACAGAGGTTTGCAAAGTTACCAAATTTGATTATGATAAAGGTACATTGTGCAAAATATTGACACATACATTTGATCCAAATGAAATGCATCAAAATATTCAATTTAATATTCTTTGCAATAACCTAAAGATGCATCACCCATTTATTTTTGTTTTGGTCCCCAACCCCTCCCAACTACAGAATAGTGACCTTTCCTGCTTTAATTTATTTAAAAAAGTAAAACTGTATCATTTTGCAACATACTAATACAATACACCAACCAAACCAGAGTTCACCTTAAACCTCTAGTGAGTGCATCAGGCAGATGTGATGCTGCAATTAAATTATATTAAATTATCTTCCCAGAGAGGACAAACTGTTCAATGCTGGATCAGAAGCACACTCTTTTCTTATTTAAACACACGGTTTTAAATGACAGCATAGAACAGTCATATCTCAACCAAATAGGCTTGGTTTCTGAACTGTTTCACTCATGATTTAACTTATTTCTTTGAGATTTGATCATATGCAATAGAATGTCTCTGCAGGGCTACTGTTTTTGTTTCATTAAGTGAGATTTCAAAGTACAATTAAAAAAGTCAAATGCCACTTGCTTGCAAAAAAAAATCTAAATGCTTTTTCCTTAAAAACATAAAATATTAAAGACATTTTGTTTATCTACATATTAATATTTGGGTGAAAAATATAGAAGAAGTAGTTAAGAAGTAGTAGTTTAAGTTAAGAAGTTTAGAAGTTTTGCAAGCTTTCTCTATATTACACAAACTTGTTATTATTCCTGACCAAACGTGGTTAAATTGACTAAATCTAACCAGATTATTATAACATCCACATCCATTTTCTGCATTATTACAATTTACCTTGTGAAAAGGAAGAATATGTGGGTCTCTCTTTTATTGACATCTTTCATCATGCAGTGTCAGGTTACTTTATGGTTACTATAATAACCCTGGCTCTCTTACACAAGTCAACTCTATTACTTTTGCTAAAAGGATACTGCATATTTGAAGAGCACAGTAATATCACAAATGTTAAATATTATACACTCCTGTTTGGGAAATTGGTCTGAAATGCATGGCGTACTGATTCCTTCATCCACACACTTCACATAACACTGCATTTTGGCTTCTAACTAATCACTGTCTATATTCCGACACCATTTGTTCACCTACGAATGGCAGCCCTGTTGAAAAGTAAGCTTCTACCTCATACTCTTCTGCTTCACAGCTTAGCGCCGCCTTCGTCTTAAAGCTGCTCTACCTGCGCAACACGAGGCAAAAAACCCACTCCGGCTTCTCTCTAAGAACGTGAAATCCCACAACACTTACTGTATTCTCTCCTGCAGCCTCGAAAACTGCAGAAAATCTTGCTCTTTAGCTCCATATTAACGCTCCTTCTGTTATTGTAGAGAGCCACTCGAGATGCCTTTAACAAACAGCTTAATTTAAAAATCTAAAAATAATCGTGGTGGTGTTCAAATGCTACAATAGACGTTTCGTTCATAAATCGTGCAGCTTAATACGTAGCTGAGAGGTTTTTTTTTTTTTTTTTCTTCACATGGGACAAAAATTGCAGCCTATTTTAGTTACTGTATGGCTGTTACTTGTTGAGCAGCTGTGCACAGCGACCCGCACCGTCTCCAGCAGCACGTCTTAGCAACACAATCCTCTTTAAAGAGCCTTTCTTCTGAGACAGTCTGTATTTTTCCATCTATAGGGTATATCTGCTGAACAGCGGCTCATTTTCAGAAATGCTTCACACCGGTGCGTATAGATGCCGCCACTACAGCATTCATCTGAGCCACGAGGAAGACAGTATAAGTGGAATAGTGCACTGATGTGAGCTTGCCTTACATTATAGATTGTGAAAGAGTGGTTTATTTGCACCAGCAGGGGGCAGTGTTTGAGGTTAACTGCCCTTGAAAGCCACCAAAATATTACTGTTTATGTTTGTCTCTTCAAATGCTGTCTCTGGAGATAAAAATACAAGTCTAGGCCTATTTAAATAACTGATTTATAATAGTTTACCAAGCACAACTCTTTATTCTGATATGAATGAATGTTGTTTATTACTGTTTTTTGTATCCAATCATGTGATATTTCCTCATTTTGGAGCCAATGCAGCTTTTTAAGAGTTGAAACAGGAAATACAGTAACGTTACAAGCAGCCTTGGTAAAGAATAGTATGATATATAATGGGATTCTATTGGAAGAAATAGGCTTCAAGGCGTACTTAACAGGCAAAAATCTAATCCAGTACTTTTAAAATTGTTAAAAGATTTACTAGAGTGCATCTTAAAATGGTAGTATTAGGAGCAGTATTAGTGTAGTAGATTTTACTTTACGTTCAGTAAATCTAACATAACTGAATAGGGTTTTAAATAATAATAAAACTAATTTGAGTTCTTTTGAGTACAGATTTTGACAACTCATCTCAGGTTTGTTTTTTTTTTAGTACACGATATATCACATATTTGTTGTTATCAAAGTATTACCATTCACAGTAAGTGTATTGCAGAGAACTACTTGTATCTCAATAATGTAATGGACAAACATTTACTTTGTGAATCAAAAACGTTCTGGTTCAGACTTGGTTTAGTCCAGTTACGCACCAATGGGAGTTAGTTATTCTTGAAAATCAGTAAATCAATTAACATCCAGATATTGAAGGTGATATCGTTATATATATATAAATAATATATAACTGTATCCAGATACCTACATCTAAACTGCTTCGGCAGGCTGGTTATTGCACAGTGTACTTCTTACTCATGTTGCAATTGATAGGCCTTTTAACACCTAAATCAAACCACAAAAACAAAAACAAAACTGCATCCTGGACTTCTTCTTCTTCTTCTTCTTCTTCTTCTTCTTCTTCTTCTTCTCTCAGGACAGCAGCACACATCACAGCCACCAGTCGCATTGCATTTTTAAAAACAGAGTGGTTACACCAAAACCAGTTCTGTTTACAAAACCACATATTAAATATACATCTGTCCAAAGCAATTTTATAAAATGTTGGCACCGAGTCACAGAAAGGACAGCTGAATTTTTAATAACATTAAATCTGTTTAGGGAATGCTTTTTTTTTTAACTAGGAAACATGCAGCTCTGTAAATGCTGTTGTTTCCACTGGGAATCCACTCTCTAATCCTGACAAGTGCTTGTGACCTGAGCTGCCCACTGAGCTCTGCGCCGCTGTTAAATAAGAGCAAAAACAAAACAATCATCAAGCCTGACTTTAGGATTACCACAGCCGAGCATGTTGGGATTTCCTTCAGCCGCTGCTTCCTCGTCGAGTGGAACAAGTCTCTCTCCGCATTTTCCTGCCCGTCAAATCTCCATCATTAGAAGAAAAAAAAAAAAGAAGAGAACGGCGCGGCCACATTATCCAGCAGCACACGGCCTCTGATTTCAAGCAGAAATAATCCATCTTAGAGTCAACACTCTGTTGGTTGGAATTATGCTGCGAGGAGGGCGGGTGGCTGTGAGGAAGAGGTAAGTGGGAATAAAACTTCATTTAGACGGGAAACATCCCCAGAGACTGTGGCTCTGGAGGCTCCTGAGATTAGAGCAACACTATGGAACTATTTACCAAAATAGACTGAAAACCATTTTGATAGTTCCATGATTGACGTATAAAAAAGGAGGAATTATCCCTTTTATAGACAGCTGGCTCACCATATTCTCCACTATTTAACTCTGAGTGACATGTGGGCATCTCGAGAGGTCGCAGATAAACAGAATTTCACATTTAGTATATTATGTAGAAATAAAGTGCAACTGATCAGTCCGGTTTGAAGAAGTTTGGAGTTGCAGACCGTATCCTTAGAGAGTACAAATCCTGAAGAGCTACATGGTATAAACAGGAAGGCAGATGGACGATGTAAGAGAATTTAAAACCCCATTTCCATCTGTTTTGTACAGGTTAGATTTGTACAACCTGGTTTGGTGAAGGTAACCCCTGAAAAGGCTTGGGTTCCCACCACCAAATATTTGTCTTTCCAAGTGCCACCTTTGTGCTGATACAGACCTATGCCATCTTAATTTTTCACTTTCACACCTACCTATCTATCTGTCTATATGAATGTTATGAAATGATTTTTGTTTCCTTGTGCTTCTTTGAAATCACATTTTGAATCCCACAGCTTTTAAGAGTCCAAATATTTATTGGTAGGAAGGTGTATTATAGAAAAGTTGTTGCAGTAATCAATAATCCTACATTTTGTAGTTAACAGAGATTCTCAAGTACTAGCACAGGAAGTACTCTGGCTGAGAACCACTTGTATAGAACATAAACAGAGACATCATACAAGTACCGCTGCTATATTTAGTTCAACTTGAGTGATCCCCAAGGGGAAATTCAGTTTAAAAAGTTGATTCAGGCTTAAGTAGTTCTTGTGACGTCCACTGGCTGATCTCTGTTGTTCAAAAGACAAGTGCAGGGGATGGTCCATCATGTTCATTATAGCATCCTCTCTGTTGTGTGTCTGTTGTTCCGCTACGTCAAACAGAGTCTCCAAACTAATACCTATAGTTATGGTATGACATATAAATCATATGCAATCAAACCCTTGTGTGTTTGCTGGGTAAAAGGCAGAAGGTATAGCTGTGCACTAGAAGAAGAATATTCTGCAGAGTTTCCCAGAACAGCACTATCTTCATCAATAATGTTTGTGTTTTATGCAACAAAGAAACAACAAATGCTACAACTTTTACCATTTTTCTTTCTTGGAACATGACTCATTTGATAAAAGATTTCTGTTATATGTTTTGCATTCTGATTTTCATCTTCACTTGAGCAGTCCCATCCAGACTCTGCAGTGTTTAACTCCACATCTTTAGTTACTTTATTAGACAATTGGAAACACAGCCGAAGGGTTGAAAAGTGCAAACAGCAAATGCAATGTTTTTACTTCATAAAGCAAAGACCACAGGGCCCTGATGTATATCTAATGCCGGAAGAAGCTGTAGATTTGTTTTTGAAAGAAGTACACATTTAGCCTTCTTCACTATTGGAATGTGAGCGTGTATATATTTGTGATTTCTGTGTTAATTTGAGATGGTTGACTCTACAGACTGCAGCGTTTGGCTCTGTTTTTTTAGTAGCTGTATTAAAATAAACACAGAGGGGTTACCAAAGTTGTATGGTGGGCTTATTTGGGTCAGTTCTGCCCTATTTTAACCAACCATAGTGCTCTAGTAGTGCCTTTGGAGTCCGCTCTCTGTTTGGCTAAAATTATGCTCTGAGGCAGCAAGCAAGAAGTGTGGCGAAATAAAACTTCATTTAGATGGGAAACGTCCCCAAAGACTGTGGCTCTGGAGGCTCTTGAGGTCAAACCAAGACGGGAATGGGGGGGGGGGCGTTAAAGGGGAGTCTAAAATGGGTGGGTGGGCAGCGGTAGGTGCGGGGCCAGATGCGTGACTGGCATGTTTTTCAAATTCAATAACGTCAGGCATGGATAAATAACACATAAAATGTTTTGGCGTCGTGAGCCGAGGGGATGGCGATGCGGGGGATGGAGGGAGGGAAGGTGGGTACCCAAACGGACCCCCAACCCCCCCCCCCTCCCTTCACCTTCCCTTCACCGCGGAGGAGGCTCTCTTTCTCTATTTCTCCCTCGCAGTTCCATCCCTCGCTCGGGTCTACACACGGCCGAGGCTGAAAAACAAAGTGCGCCTAGGAGTGGAGCTGACTGCTAATGCGCCGGGAGCTCGGAGAGGAGATGAGGAGGGAGGAGGGGGGTAGTGGTGGTGGCTGACGAGGGGGGGGTGAGGGGTTGTTGAGGGATTGGGACAGGGAAGAGCGGGGGGGAAAAAAATGAGTGAGAGATGAAAGAGGAGAGAGGAGAAGGACCCAAAAAACTGGGAGAGAAGATGGGGAGAAAATAAGGGCTTGTCAATGAGGGGAGGAGGTGTACAGTGAAGGGTAATAGGAGTCACACAAGGAGACAGGTGAGGGGTGGTGAGGAAAGGGGGGTGGGACTGAGGCACAGTCAGTCTCTGGATGCGTCTCCTTCACCACCACTGTCCTAATAAAAGCTGTACAGGATAAGGATGGAGTAGTAGATTGGGACGACTGCTCCTTGTCTCGACTCTGGTGAATGTTCGTCCTGAGATTTGTAACTCCTGTAAACTCCTGTTTGCCATGTTCTGTGTAAAGCCACAAAAAAACAGTGACATAACCTTTGCCTGTTGATCATGTGACTGGTTCATGTTGAAAGAATCATGGAACGCAACTGATTAGTCTTCTATACAAAGAATTAGTCTAGTCTTCGATTTGAGTTGGTTTTCGAGGAGGCAGAACACACAGACACAGATTAAACTACCTCTGAATGCAACTGGATAGACATGCAACCAAAACCAAGAGACTGGAAAGCCACTTAAACATCCTCAGATGAAAATTGGGTGGAGCTAATGTCCAACATCACCAATTATAAGCATGTGATGCAAAGACTTTCACAATGACAGGATCAGTTCATTAAAACATGGAAAACATTTCTGGATTAAGGTGAAAGGAAATGTTATTATATATAAATATTATTATATATATAAAAACTAAACAAAAGAAAAAAAAAAGTTAGAATTCAGTGGGCAGTACCAACATTCACAGAATCGACCTCCTCTAGACAGATGCAATTTGAAAAGCACACAACTAATCAGAGAAACAGAGCATTGAATGGGTCTGCCTGGCCAGGCTAGGTCTAAGTAGTTGCAAATATGACCTAAATCAAGTTATTCCTCAAATGACAACACAAAGCCATGAACACTAAACACACCAAATTCAACTAAAAACGTATAATCTGCAAAACGACAACACAAGTTTTTGTCTGCAGGTTTTAATTTCATTTTTAAAAAATGTGCAAACATAATAAACATTATAAACATATTCAATTGTGGTTTGTGATTCAAACGTACTGGGAACTAGTCACCAACAGGTAAAAGTCAGGTTCTACACGTACAGTTTTTGCTCCGGAAAATGGCACTGGGGAATTGTCATTATATAATGTCATTTTCAGATCTGTAAAGTCTATAGATGGAAAAAATGTATATAAATATGCTGTTTTTTAAAACTTCTGTACTGATATTTGAGTTTATTGTGTTGACGATGAAGCACTCCCGGCATTTGAAGCCCTATTAAATGACAAAAAGGCAGGAATTCAAGGCACATACTTACACTAGTACATTTTTTGCTAAGTACTTTCCAAGTACGTACCACTTTAGTGTATGATAGAGCATTAATGCACTCTCTACAAGTACAGAGTTAACTGCTTACCTGGCCTTTATGAGATGTCCCAACACATGCGTCTTAACAACCACAGGCATCCAAGCAAACACTATTAAACAGCCTTGAGACAAATGATGTGTCCTTGTGTGGCCTGCATAATTCTGTACAAAAATGTACAATGGCAACATTTCTCAAATGGCAAATGCCAAATGTTTGAAAAGGTAAAAGAGAAAATAAATTTTGATCATGTACGAAACAACCAAATGGTAATTAAGCAAGAAATCTATGTGCACCAAAGTAAAAATGTATTACCACAGTTGTTTATAATCATTTCAAAAAGCTAATGTATAGGCCATATAAAAAAAGAGTATGTCATACAGTACAACTTTTGGCACCGGGGGCATCAAGACTGTAGAATGGGTTCTAAAGGGTGGAGTTAAACACACTGTAGGCTGTTGTTTTGTCTATAAAATCACAAAACTGCAACTTGCCTAAAACAAAGCCTGTCTTATTTTCTTCTTTGTCTAATGTTTACACTGTATAGTGTATATATATAGGTATCAAAACAATGGAAGTGGTATCAATAGGTGGATCTGAACATACAGCAGGACACAGAAAAGTAGCAACAAAAAACTGCCACATTTTCTCTAACAAAACTGGCCTTGTTCACTTATTGTCAAAACAATATACGCCAAAAAGAAGACATCAAAGAGTGAATCATCTAAAAAGTAGAAAACAAGCTCTCTGCAGCTGTTCAAAGAGGAATCGACACAAAACTGTGACATTTTCTCAAACAAAACTTGTCTTGTTCTCTTGTTTTTGAACAAATCTACATAAAAAAGTACACATCAAAGAGAGACTCACCTAAAATGTACTTAAATCTAAATTTTTCTGCTTAAAATTTTAAAACAACAACAAATGCAACATTATAGCAATATATATAGTGGTGTGAAAAAGTATTTCCCCTCTAGAGTTCTTATTTTTTGTCTATCTGTCACACTTAAATGTTGAAGATCATCAAACAAATTTAAGTATAAGACAAGTAAATACAAAATGCTATTTTTAAGGTATGATTTTTTGGGGAAAAAAACTATACAATTGATGGAACCATGAATTCTGCTCTCCAACTAAAATATCTCAAGGAAAATGTCTGGCCATCAGTTCATGACCTCAAGCTGAAGCACATTTGAGCTTTGCAATAGGACAATGATCCAAAACACACCAGAAAGTCCACCTCTGAATGGCTTAAAAAAACAAAGTCCACTGAGATGCTGTGGCATGACCTTAAGAAGAGGGTTTGTGCTTAAAAACCCACTAGTTATTAGGTTAGGGGGCAAATACTTTTTCACTTAGGGCTAGTTAGGTTTGGATAGCTTTTTTTTTTCTTAATAAATATAATAATGAGTTAAAAAATGCTTTTTGTACTTGAGTTGTCTAATATTTAAAGTTGTCTGATGCTCATGTAAAAATGTTTCCTTTACAAGTGCTACAAAACTTGCGACTAAACATTTCCAGTCTTTCTTTGTCTGAGGTCTGCTTCCATTTGTATTTATTTCTCTGCGCCTGCGTCCCTTTAACTTGTTTCCACGTGTGGGCTCTCCTGCTTTGCGCTGATTGGCCTGTCTTCAGACGGGGGCCACTCCACTGATACAGATTAGCTGGCACACCATTGGGCGAACACGACAAGTAGCATATGCCTCTCAAGTAATGTGTACCCAAACATGCAATTTACAAATAATTAACGCTGCGTTAATTAGTCACATTAATTCATGCCACTTTGTTGGGATTGTTTCCCCCGTCGGTCCCCAGGACTCCTGCCAGCAGCGTCAGCCAGCGAGACGGTGAGAGCCATTTGTGTTTCTCGAGCAAAGCAGGCGTCAGAATAAAAGAACGGCCGCTGGCTCGCGAACACACACTCTCACAAAAGCACGCTAATTCAGACAGACAAAAACATTTACTCCAGCTGATAATCAGTTCTGCTCCTTATGAGAACATGCACAACAATCAAAAATGTTGTCACAGCACTCCATTTTCCATGATTTCTTTTTACTATTCTTGTTATTTAATTAGCAGCTCTGCACCTTTATCTTTATATTTCTCTGCAAACATGTTTTTTTCTATAGAAGCCAAGCTGCTCTCAACTAACTATTGTCAAGGGCAGGCCAGACTGGTTAAGGGCATGAGCCATGAACCGCAACATCCCTGAAGGTTTGGGGAAAACACAGCAAAACCGACAAAGTTTATAGCTGTCAAAGTTCAAGAACAATGTAGAACAATGCTGTTCTATTGCAAAAATCTGTCAGAAAAAAACTTAATCCAAGTTAAATAAAAATTCAGTATGTAATAGGAAATGAGTTTGGTTTGGTTGTTGTCGTGAAGTTGATCTTTTCCAGCGCTTTGTCTGGATTTGTTGAATTAGTTTTTTTGTATTAATGAATAAATAAATGTGCATCAGACAAAAAGCCATACATTTATTGCGATATATATTGTGCTTGATGTTACTGTGATAAATATAAGATATATTGGGCAGCCCTAACAGGAATCTACCTAATTCACATTCTTTTTTAAATGTTTTTCTTCAAATTTTATTTATATTTTAGGGAAATCATTAATGATCCGCATCTGTCTGAATTTTTTGAAACTCTCTGTAATTACACTATTATTTTTATACTCAACCTTATTTGAATTCTCATGCTTTTTTTTATTTTTATTTTTTTTTAATCTGTGAATTATCAAAAAAATTGAAAAAAGGGAGATGTACATTAGCTAAACAGACGTTCCATGTATCTTTACCTCAGTGTGTATAAGCTAAAGGCCACATATAAATAATAAACAATACACTTTATTCATACATGCCTTTATGGCTCATAAGGAGAACTGTATGTAGGAAATATATATTGGCAAATGGTCTCTGTATGGGTTATGTATGGGCCCTATAGACTGTCCGGGGGCGATGGATGGCTGTGGCTGTATGTGGTGTCTGTACATTGACATGCAGCGTGTGCACAGCAGAGAACAGAGCTGAATGTTCAAGCTGCTGTTGTCCAGTAACAGCCTGACACCAACATAAAGACACTTGAACATGTGCAGTAATGATGCATCCTGGGAGAGTGGATCTGGAGCTCCATAAACAACAGACACACATACACCATGAGTAAACAGCCATGAAAGCAGTTAGACATGCAGACACACAAACTCTATTCATTCCTTTTTTTCTTTTCATTGGAAAGTGCTGGGTTAGAATCTTAAGGGAAATATAATGTTAGGGAAGGATATGTTATGTGGTCTAGTTGCATGGTATTGTTTGTATGTATCTATACTATATTAACTTTAGTCAAAAGAATCTGACATTGAGAAATAAAAGATGGTACATGCAAACATATAATAGTTCATAATCATGATAAATCAATTTTATTAATTTAAACTATTTAAATGTAAGTATAACAAATAAAATGTCTATGAAAGCATGCACTATGTTAAATGTTATATGTTATACAAATGTTATATTTGAAATACTGTATTTTAATATTAATTAATTATGTATACATTTTTTCAAAGAAAAAGTTATTGACCGAATGTATAATGTTATCAACTAGCAACATTTACAGGGGATGGGCAACTAAAGCAGTAAGACTCTGTCCAGTTGCCCAAATATATTGAAGAGTCTCTATAATATGTATTACATATATTTTATTATGTGGAATATCACATTATTATTGTTATTATTATAGCAGTCTTTTGCAATATGTGTTGCTGCATCAGGCAGTGCATCCAGTGCAGAGAGAGTGCCCATGTTCTGACAGTAACACACAGTATATTAGAGGAGGTAAAATGAATGAAGGTCACAGACATGAGCCCGTTAAAAAGCATGCATTTGTCTCTGTTGTGTTTGCAATTTAAATATGACGATTTATTACAAAGTGTAAACAGGACATATCAGACTAATGTAGACTTCAAATATGTTTGGTTGAGAGCCATTAGTATTATTTACACATATGACCTCATTACATTTCGACTACATTTTGTAAAAACGTAAAGCAAATGCACTTAATACCAAACCTAACTGTGCTTCATAACCAGGGCCCATCAGGAACAACCACACAGGGGGGCCTTACACCACCACCTAATGTGCAGGTAGACACTGCAACAAACAATAGACTTTCTATCAACTGTGAAGGGCTAGTTTTGCTTTTAAGGTTTTTCTATTTTATTGAAGGATTTGTACTGAGGTGTTATGGGGGTGCATTTGGGGGCCACATGCCATAGGTACCTGTGGGCCCCAATACATCTGGAGAAACAAAGATAGCAAGTCTCTTAAAATAGCATAACATTTTTTAAATGGCACCCTATAAAATGTAAATAAGTAAAAAGATATGAACTAGAGCCTTTCTTTCTCCATTCTAAGGAGACAGTCTAAGGGTATTTTGTATTTGTGGTGGTATTGTATTTTGTGTCAAGTTGCATGCAAATGATAAACAGTTTAACAATTATTTGATAAAACACGTTTTCAAACTCAAACTTAACAACCTTGGAACAAGCATTACACTTTATTATCTCTTTTTGCAAATGAACTCTGACTTATGTGTAAACAGACTTATGTTCAAATGCAAAATTAAAGAAGTTACTCTAAAAGAAGTTATTCTAAAATGCTAAAATGCAGGAGCTTTTCAAATCTTTATTCACTGTTGAGACATTGAACAAGAGAGGACTAAAAACCAACGCAGTTCATCACAATTCCACTCAGAACAAAATCACTAACTATCAATGTTGTTTCCTGAAGTTCAATCTCACAAAGAGTGGGACCGTGACAGTTTGACACCCAAATGATAAAAATTAAAACAGCACGAGCCCACTGTCACTAAACACAAGAGCCCGCGGACTTTTTAAAGAAATCATTACTCAGGAGTTCATCCTTTAATATCTGCACAACACAGACGACTTAGCGTGTTCAAGGGTAATCACCTCCCTGCATTGAAAAGTCATTTGTGCCTAATTCTGCGCTATCAATCATAAGAAAAGGTGTCACTTTCTCTTTGTGATTGGCATTATCTGTATTTAGAACCAGACCAGTCAAATCCAAAGCACTTCAACGTGTCAGCACCGTCCGGACCTCGCCGATGATTAAACCGCGCACTGACGTTGCACTGATTTCAAAACCAAGCCAAATTTAAAAAAAGTGGTGAGAGAAAGAAGTCGGGAGATTCTCAGTGGGCGATTATGCAGCAGATTCGGCTCTCCGCAGTGCAGGAGTACAGAAGTACATGGAAATGAGAAAGGCACAGGTAGGTAGAATTGTGATGGATCCAAAATGTCTGCATCATGCAAATATTCATCACGGTCCAAGAGAATTGTTAGTATAACTCATGAGACGTAAGGTTAAGGTTAAAGAAGGACACTCATTTCTAGATATTCTGGACAGGAAGACTCAATTGTGAGGAAATTTGAAAAAGTATTAAACTATTGTTAGCTTTTAAAGTAACTAACTGAATGTAGCTTTGTGTTTCTCAACTGATATCAACACTTTCCAAAGTTTTAGACATTTTTTAAAAACTACTGTTGACAGCTATGGGAGCCCTGCAGGGACACACTGTTCTCAAACATAGTGCAAATAGATTTTGATGATGGATGGAGCTTTAAGTGTCTTTTTTCCAAACCAGACAAACGAGTGGCAACTTAATGTGATGTCTTCTATTTTGTTCGACTCCATGTAACAATTTACACAATCCACATTTAATTTAAAAGCTTTAACTAGTAATGGGTTTAAACGAACTAATATACAATTCATCCAAAATCATTCTTGCTGTTTTATGCTCACGGTCATAAGTGATAAAATAATGTGTTCTTTAACTTGCGGCCGGACAATACTCCATCTCCTAACCTGTACACAAGGTTAGACTAAAGCACACACTTTAGAGGATTTGAGAAGCGGACAGACTTGGATATTGATTTTTGTTCTGCCTGTGTATAAACAGCTGCTTGCTTAGACCTACACTTTGGGGCGTAATCGATAAGTTAGGATAAAAATGCTATTGAAATCGATTATTACTCCTCAGTGTAAGCTACTGTCGAGGAGAGCGGCCTGGATAAAACCTGAGCTGACATATGGATTGCTGAACATAATCGATGAACGAGGATGGGCTACAGTGTTTAGCCAACACACGTGCCCCCCCCCCATTGCCTCATATCTCTGTGTGAATATCCATCAGCAGCTGGCGTTACTGGATCAACAGTGTATTAGATCATCGGCAAACTGATTAAGTCGACTCGAGTTAACTGTTTGTCAAGCCGCGGACAAACAGGGATGTAGGAAAGGGCTTAGAGCACATAAGTAGAGACACAAACAGAACTGTGACAACACACAGGTCAATAAATATATAGGACTGATATACTCTATTACTCTGGTCGGCTTGTTTCTTGTGTCATATAAAGCTTTAAAGGCGGTATAGGCAGTTTTTGTTTCTATTTAAACAATAATCAATAATGTATATTAACATTACTTTGAATACATTTTGGAAAATCTAGCAAAAAAGCTGTTAGCCAAGACTTTAAGGAAAATATGAAGAAATTTAAGTAGAACTTGAATTAAAGCTAAACTATGTCACACTTAAAGATAGGATAGGCATTTTTTGTCAATGCAACTAGCCCATTTGTAGGATTTTATTCAAACAGTCTATTAGAAAAAAGTACAAATGTTTATGATTTTTTTTTTATTTCAGGTCTTAGAAAACTGCATGAAGATTTGAGCCAATCAGAGGGCTTTTTAGAAAGAAGGAAATCAAATTTTAATGACTGCTTTCATACTTTATTTCTATGTATGCTGTGAATATGAATGGTGCTTAACAATATATTAGAGCAAGTGGCATCACTTCTGCTATTTTACATACCGTTTGTTCATTTTGATGGTTATCGAATTCTGCTTAGTGCGTCTTTAAAGTTGCAAAGATTTAGTATAAGACTGAATCATTCTATATGACTGCATTAAGAAAGCCACACTGCTGCCTATGTATGGCTTATTTTCACACTTCACCAGTTTGACAGTTGTGATGTCAAGTTATTCAAGTTATTTAGCTCCACAAAAATGTCACATATCCAGCCATTTCTGTTTATGATTTTAACTCACATTTATACAAATTACTAACTATGGTTTCTGGTGTCCTATAGTGTACATCACTGGGGAAAAATAAGGGGGAAAAGTTGTTCTTCAGCATTGCAACCATATTATCTAAATGCACAAACATGGCTCCAAACAATATGACTAATATACCACACTATTTATGTCTATTGCTTTCACTTTTCACCCTAGAATGGTATTTTTTTTTTACGATTCAACCCTGACAACCCAATATGTGTTTAATAATAAATGCCAGACACTACTTTATAATAATATATGTGACCAAAATGAAGATACAATAAGATAAGATGCTTAAAAAATGCCCAGAGACAACTCAAAATCAAGACTAGCTTATTTTACATTGCAATACACTTACAATTATAGGCCTACACTTAACATAGTCTACACCAAACAGCAAGACAATTTTCCTTACCAGCATCCCAGATAATTTGACAGATTATATAATTTTGCATGTTTAAAAGCTTTTATGATTACTTTACAGCTTTTTATATCAAATGACCTCAGCAACATCTCAAACATTATGTCACAGCTTGTTTAGGTTGCCCTCAAGTGGCCACATAATTCCCTAAACCCAGGTTGAGCCGAAGCCTTAATCTAATACAGAAAGGGTTAAACAGCAGGCGTATCTCGTGGAGGAATATTTCTCATATGCAAACTGAGGCCTGTGTGCTTAAGTGAACACACATATGCGAATATAGGAGCACCCACACACAGCAGACTAGAATGTGGGAATCACTGCCCAGAACATGAAATATTCATCAGTCATAAAACTTTAATTCAATCTCTCTCTCTGGCTCCTCTCTCTGTATTTCCTGTCATTTTAGGGGCTGCTGTTTTCTATTTGCCGAGGTAAACACTTCCCCCCCGCCCCTGCCTCGAAAAACAATAAGAGACCCCTCTTGCACAATCGTCCCAACGCATGATCCTAAGCACATCATTAAGACGTGGCTACATTTGAGACGGAGGGAAATCGCTGTTCACATAGTTCAAAATTACATTTCAAAAAGAAGAGGCTGCTGGGTGGCAGAGCAGCCGGCGCTCCCTGTGATGCTGACTGTCACAGGTTTTCTCTTATCAAAGTTATTGTCAGTAAAAACAGCCGTGTACGGAAACACACAGGCAGCTCAGCATCTAATGATACATAAGACTCGGTAATATAAATAATAAGCTTTGTTTTTATGATGCTTCTGCTTCAGTGATGAGTTCAGCTGGAGTTTTGTTTGACTCACTGCTTCGTCAAAAAACGGAACAAAGTGACAGTATAGTATATTATAGTATAGTACAGTATAGTATATTATAGTATAGTACAGTATAGTATATTATAGTATAGTATAGTATAGTATAGTTGCTGAGGTGTAGTGTGGTGTAGTGTAGTGTAGTATAGTATAGTTTAGTTGCTGAGGTGTGGTGTAGTGTAGTGTAGTGTAGTATAGTATAGTATAGTATAGTATAGTTGCTGAGGTAAAGTGTAGTGTAGTATAGTATAGAATATTATAGTATAGTGTGGTGTGGAATAGTGCAGTATGGCATAGCATAGTATTGTATAACAGTATATAGTATGATTTCCACACCCTATACTTCAAAGAATAGTATGATATAGTATAGTGAAGCAATAATGTTTACATTCGTTGAAAAAAAAAAAGCATTTTATTTCATTATCTAATGAACAAGAGCAATGTGGGTTTTTTTTTTCTTTTTTATATTTCTGCTTAGTCAAATAAAAAAATATAGTTTATAGTATGCAATTGTATAATAGTATATCTAGTACTCTACTCCACTATGTGATAATGACTGTAATGCACTGTTCAAATGAGCGAGGTTTGGTAAAGGTGGACAAGTCATACATCTAATCTCTGTACTATAGATCATTACACTCTCAGATATTTGTCACTGGAAATCATTCATTATAACCTAAATAATCACTCTGCAGGTAGGCCCAAAATTGCTTTCTGAGCCAGAGACTTAATATACATACCCCACTCACCATCACACAGCCTACGAAGTACTGGGCTTACAATTCATAGTGTAGTGTAGTGTAGTATAGCTCAATGTTGTTGTTTTTATTAATCTCAGAATTACTTTCTTCCCTTTGAAATCATTCTCAAAAAACTGTCTCTGAGCGGCAATATTTATTCAACACATGAAATCAAATGCATAATGTGAATGGTATGTATGCATACAATTAGTATCTATAGTACACATCAAGTGAGTTAACTACAAATAGGAGACTGACAAAAAAGAGACATAAAGCATTCCACACTGTGTGCTTTGTGGTTTGATAAAGTTGGCCTTGGAGGATCTTTCCTTTTGAAAAATGTCCAGAGCTCTTCGACATTGTTCTGTACCTGCGTCGTATTTCAAAACCCACATCAAAAAGCTACATTTCTTATAACCGTACAGAAGTTGCACTGGAATACTGAGGCTGGGAGGCTTTGAAACTGTCTGAGTCACAATATTTATCGGAGACATAAAATGAACCCCCTTAAATTGCGAAAATACGAATGGTATGTAGCTATTCTATTATAGCACACATTCACACACTGATTAAACACATCTTTTCCTTTTTAACTGAGATTATTTGAAATGCCACGCTGCTCTTACACAGTGAAGCTGCCTTTCCTCCTTGGCCATAGCAACATAGAACTAACAAGCACAGAGCTGAGCAGCACTGGGAAATTTCCACAGTAAACAGTTTTGTGCTGTGGCTCTAGAAATGTCACATATTTTATTGACTTTAACACAGCAACCGCCAACAAGACAATATTTAATCTCCAAAAACTTGTGATGCTTTAGTTAAGGTATTGTTATTTCAATGCTCATGAAATATACAGACAACAGAGTCCAAATTTCACAGTATATTGCAAAGTTCAAACGCTCATTAAAACATTTATAAATTAATCTACTCAAATCAGATTAAGGTAACCTACATTTTCTCGTTTCAAAGTTTTCGGTGTCCACAAGGAGCAATTTAAAAACTATCCCTATAAAAACTGCCCGTAATCCACACCGAGAAGGAAATCAAGATCTGTCTTTGTCTCGTTTTCTCTACATCTGCAGAACAGTTTCGGCTGAACGGACCTCTATCATTTTGGCTTCCCCCCGCTGAAATCTCGGAGCGGGGAGGAAGACAAGATAAGGACGAGAGCGTAACGAGGGAGAAGAGAAACAGCCGAGCGACACCTCTCCGGTCACCCTCGCCGACCTGACTCCACGCACCGATGGGGACCGTCTGGGGGACTGCGTGGGCAGCGAGGAGGATGGAGGAGGTAGTGAGGAGACAGCAAGGAAGAAGCGACGGGGAATCAAGGAGGGTGGACTGCTCATTTACAACAGACTGCAAACGAAACTCTGTGACTGTACTGTACACTGCATTATAATACACCATACTATACCCACTGTAGTCTCATTTTCACCGCCAGAGTCTCAAAATAAACCAAAACATTGATTGCAACTTTGGAATGTGGCCTTTTCTATGTTAAAATAAATGTGTACAAGTTTCCTTATTGATCTGTAAATCGTTAAGTGACAGCTTTAGCAGTTATTTGACAGAGAAAAGCTGGATAGATTTACAGAATTTTTTTTCTCAGTAAATGCTACAACTTATAAACTAGAACTTGCTCTATTTACAACTCAACCCAATTGACATGGACAGCTTTTGCTTCCAACTGTCAAAGTCCGACAGTGCTGAAGTGCTAGGCTAAAACAGTCTGATATAGATTATTTCCAACTGTCTACGTCTGTCTAAGTACAGCACTGTGCAAAAGTTTAAGACAGGTGTGAAGATATGCAGTAAAGTAGGAATGCTGTCTAAAATATACAATTATTAATTTGTTTTTTTGTTTTTTTTTATTTAAAAAAAGTGAGTAAAGAGACATGATGGTGTAACTCTGATCCCAACATCATGGAGTCTGGCCTGGTTCTAGCATGGATTACATGGTCCGGTTTATCCTTAATTCCTTCTTAGATTTAATGGTCTGGTTTAGTTCAGTTTGGCCTGGTTTTGTCTAGGATTCTCCAAATGTTTGAACAGAATCTGCCCTGATCTTTCAAAAACTGAGACAGTGGAGCTGCTAGAACTGTTGCTGTTTTGAGGCAAAGTCACACCAAATATTGATTTGGTTTAGAATTATCTTCCATTTTTTCACTTTGCATTCTGTAAACCAAGAAAAATAAACATACTTTATTGTTTATGCAGTCGTATATAGCCTTCTAGTGCTGTGTGTCAACGCAAAAGACTGGTGTCTGTGAATGAATGAATAATAAGCGGCAGACATCTTGGTATTTTGAAAGTCTTTAGTTTTACATTTGCCAGTGACTTTTGGAAAGCAATGCCACTGAGGTTTGCCCACTCTTTGGCTCAAACGTATCTTCAAAATCACCTTTTTTCATAAAAGAGGAAAAAAAATTGTGTTTCAGCTTGATTTACACTATATTACACATAAATGAGGATTATAATAGTTGAGTGTATATAGTATACTGAGTTGTGAGTAGATAAAACGTACTTAAGCAAGCTATATTGTATGGTTTGGGGCTTGATAATGTTGGTCTTGGAGGAGTTATGTTTCTGCCCTCCATGTTCTTGTCACCTACCAAAGACATGCACAGGGGAATCTAAATTGCCTAAATAAATTGGGAGTAAATCGTTCTCAGTCAGTGTCAATGTCTTTAGATTAGCCCTGCGATTAACGAGCAAAGGTGTACCCCGCTGCAAAGCCAAAGCAGCTGGGACAGGCTCATAAAGTGTAAATTGTAGAGGATAAATAAATAAATAAATCGTCCACGTTCTCAAGCTTTTACCCAAAGTCCTATAAAACTGCAAAAAGTGACCAATTGTATAAAATTTGGAAAAACATGACAAAACAATGGTGTTCATGATTATGAAAGCTATCAAATTAAACAAGAAATGAAACCTGCCTAAACATTTTACAGATTAAAGAAAAAAGTGGTCTTGTACATCAGCAGGCAGAAGAAGGAGATGCGCTGGGGGGAAGGGTCGTCGGAAGTGTGGGGGATGTGGGGTTTGTCCCCTGGAGGCCTGCCCTCATCCCCTCTTCACCCCCATCCATAATTCAACAGGGGCCACCCCCACCCCACCCCTCAGCCGTCCAACCCCCAGGGCGAGGGTCCACAGGGACACAACCCACAGTGCACACACACACACACAGCCTGCAACAGGACTCACCTAAACACCCTCGACACATGCCAAAACTCTACGCCAAGAGCATCCCAGACAACAGTGGCTCGCATTTAGTGCATTATCCTCACAGGGGGACGTCATGTGATCACTGGGGATGATACACTTGATCATGTCGCAGATTAGAAAGCACACACACACACACACACACACGTTCGTTTACACTCCCCGTGAGCACAAATCAATGTTAATGACTGTCACTCTGGGCTTTTTGGACGCTGATAGGAAAGCACGGATCTAACAGCAGCAGAGTTACCTGCCAGGCTCTGGGCTGCTCACCTGAGAGACGGCCAGATCAGTCAATACCACCGGGAACACATTACCACATAGGGCCAATTAAAAACAAACAGATAAAAGATTAAGGTTACTTTGCCCAGCGTTACCTGACAGGTCGAAACATTACACAGGCCACATGTGAAAAACACTGATAAGTAGAATTAGCATGTTCTGAAGAAGAAGCTTTGTGTCGAAAAAAGCAAACCCCACCAACTCCAGCCCTGAACCTTTTCACCTACAGCATCCCAACCGTTCCGGCTCTGATTTTATCCAGATGTGTAAAACAGGACTAATTTAACATCACAAAACAACGGTACGTTACATTAAACCAAAGCTAGAGTTTGCCTTAAACTTCTGAGTTCAGCGTCAAACCAAGAAAAAAACAGGAACATATTTGGGAAGATTTACATGATCTGTTTGAGGGAATGAAATTCTTTTAAATCCTAGGAATAACAAACAGAAGTGGCATTAGAGAAGTGACTACCTGATCTCGAAACAACGGCGCTGCACAGACCAAAGGACTTTAATAATTAATTTAATGATTATTGCATCTGACATAGTGACTTCCTTTAAAGTGTTTTCTTGAAGCTGAAGCAATGTAGGCCAGGTGGGCTTAACACTACTAAACTGAATTTTCATATTGTAATGACTGAAAATGTGTATTTCTTATTCATTTGCAAAAAAGTGATTGGTTTTAATGAAAAAAAAGGTACTAAAAAAAAGAAAAAAATTATTATAACAATATACCACCATTATACTAAGGCTTTTAAAGTGACTGCTGCAGAAATGAGGCTAATTACTGTGCAATTTACAAAATCTGCTACAAATCCATAACTTTCCTCAGAGTTGATCGAAATATATCTAGAGTTCAAAACATGTGCTACTCAAACTGCTCAAAAAGATTTCCGTAATTTTCTTTGCCTTAACCAAACCAGACATACAGTATCAGCTTTAGACTTCAAGTATTTGTTCAAAATAATAAGATTAAATCACCTGACTGATTTAAAAAAATAATGAACACTCTCATCCATAAGCTCAAGAAGATGGCTGTGTAATATATTTTAAAAAAAGAAAAAAGAAAAAAAGCACATTACCTTTGTAGAGAATTACATCTACATAGAGATTTACTATATGCAAAACTATGCCATAAAACAAAACAAAACAAAACAAAACAGTGTTGATATGCAAATTAACCCTTAACATGTGGCCAATCAATTCAGCAAAAGCTTCATCAAAACTTCAACATTATGCTCTCCATAAAATACTGCATATTTTTCAAGAATGTATTCATATGCAAAGAGAAATTTCTGTACACTCAGTTCTTTGCAGTTTTGCATAGAGGTGCATTATATTTTCCTGCACCTCAGCAAAGTCCGAGCCTCTCTGAAGGAACAAAGATAGAATTCATAACAAGCTCCCTAGTCAGAGTGACTGCTAAAAATCAGTACGTTTGTTTAGAGCAACATAATGATTTTTATATTAAAGACCCATATATTTCTCGGTATGACCTGATTTACTGCTATAGTGAATGTGGACAGAAGAGTTATTGAAGGATAAAAAAGCACCACATAAACATTTAATACCTTAAGTAAAAAGGTGCAGGCCTTTTCATAGACTACAGAGACTGATGGGTCTCCACCATACTGTATTATATATAAATATGGATTTCTCTGTGTCAATAACTCAGTGAGGGAGCGCACAACTTGCTGTGTGTTTGGCGCTCACTGCAGCCTCAGCCCGGACTAACTTTGAGTGTGTTTAGTCTGAGTGGACATTTGCCTGAGAGTAAAAGTGCGCACGGTGCATACACAGCATCTTTGGAGCATCCGTGGAGTTTTTCATCTGTCTCTCCAGTGTGCGGCATGAAAATTCAATTCATTATTGATACGGCGTCTTTCTCGGCGAGCCCATCGTCTTGACCTCTCCGGAATGTTCTGGTGTTAAAAGCTCGTGTTGCACTTTACTCGTTATTTTTTCATGACGTGCATGTTTGTCATCAGGACTTGTAGCCGGGATTTGACAAATTCATCTACAGCCGACAAATTGTAGAATTGTACAGTAAGAGGCCTCATGGGATGACTGCACTCAGTGTTAGAACACAGCATAAACATATACTAGAGCATTAAAAGACTCTCAATCTCTTCTTTTGTTACACGTTTATGGACTTAGGATGTAAAAATATGTTTCTAATACAAAACCTGAGCTGATGATTTCTTAACTTTTGGTTAGTGGTCAAGAGGTAAGTTGGGGTGGTGGATGGGACATGAAATCTGTGGTTTTGCTGTTGTAGACTTGATTTATTCCAAGCATTTATTCATGACAAATAACTGCGGACTTTCAAAGTGGTACTTAAAAATAAAAAAAGAGCCCTTTCTGATACAAAGTGCTTACATTATGGAAAATAAAATGTTTAAGTTGAGAAACAATGGTAGATATCTTACATGTATACACAACATAGTGTTCAGTTTTTTGTTTTTTT
The DNA here is from genome assembly GCA_036850595.1 of Rhyacichthys aspro. Lineage (NCBI taxonomy): Eukaryota > Metazoa > Chordata > Actinopteri > Gobiiformes > Rhyacichthyidae > Rhyacichthys > Rhyacichthys aspro. Next base: position 6,669,948 of record CM072157.1, on the reverse strand, counting down.
TTAGCCTTTATTTGATAAGATAGAAGACAGACAGGAAACAGGGTGAGAGAGAGAGGGGAATGACAGAAGTAAATGACCCAAGCAGAATCAAACCTGGGTCTCCCGAGTATATGGTGCTTTCTCTACCTGGTGAGCTGGTGATGTTTATATGCATATTTAATGTATTTTCTTTTATTACGGTTGAATGTTTTGATTGCAATTTTAAGTATAAGACTTGTTTTTCACCAAAGAAACCACTTTTTTTTTCTATTACGCAACGCACTTGTATCTTCTCAGTATATATATATATATCCTTCTCTTATCTTCTTCTAAAAATATTTGATGCTAAATTATATAATCAAGATAATCTCTTCTGCTGCAAAAAGCCTTGGTCCACTAAGTGTTTTGACATTTTAAACTCACCAAACCCAAAAACACAAGGTCCTTTCTCATGAAACACACTAGATGGTGCTGTTCGCCCTAAATACTAATAAAGCATTTTACCTCCACAGTGGTCCATGTTTTCCTCTGAGAATTTTGTTTCTTGATTATTACATTATTATTTATTATAATTATTTTTGAAGGATTACTGTACAATGGAAATTTTCAAATAGGAGTATTGTTTAATTTGTAGTAAGCATTTGATTAAATTGATTTCTTCCTTGCCAGAGTAGACTATATAAATGGGGCAACCAGGTTTCAGTAAATTATGTCACCCCTCTGTCTAGAGATGTCACAAAAAGCAGAAAATCTTGAAGAAATCTTTCCTTTTTATCACCAAACACTATGAAACATCCTTCATTTATTGACAGTTTTTTGTGCCATTGTACCGCTGTTATTACCTTCCAATTGGTTATATAAAACACATGGTAACAGACCAACAGACTGTTTAAAGGGGAATGACAACAAGAAAAAGAAAGTACAGTCGAGAAAGATACATTTTAAATGAGTAAAAAGAGCTGACATGGAGAAGTGCATGAGAAGGAACCGGGAAAAGGCCGGTGACGGGAAGAAGGACCAGAGGTGGAACTCCGTTTGTGACAGCTATTGTTTCGGAGGCTGGAAGGGGAAGCCGCTTTTTGTTTTGCAGCGGGGGCACACAGTGTTGAGAAACAGGAAGCTCAGGGACCTGCCCATCCTCACGGACAGCTGGTGCCCTCCGATAGCCGTCCCCTTTCCTGTTAGCCGCACACAATGGTTCCCACCCTAAACCGGGCCACCTGCAAACCAACCCCGATGGTCAGTGACACAACACGGAGCTTATATGCTCACTATGTAAGAAAAAAGTTGGTTCTATGGGAAAAACCTTCAAATCTCCGTCTTGTTATTTCAGCGCAGTCTTAAACAATTCTGTCATATGTTTCTAATAATAACTTGCACAAAAATACAGGGTACATTCACATTTGAAAATACAAATGTGCTTTATTTTGCTTTGTTCAAAAACATCTTGCATTTAATAACTATAAATAACAAATAAACTAATAAATAGATATTTCTTGATAGACAGTTTGCAGGTTGGGGCAGCGGATGGGACCCAGGACTTTCCCTGTAGAAACCGGTATTTGTTTCCCAAAAATCCCCACAAATTTGAAACCTGTATTTTATATTATGAAAAAACACAAAGGCTAAGATCTTTTTTGTACCATAACTAGGTTCTTGCCTGAACATACCCATGATTCTCATATTATTTTGGTGCTGCTGAAACATAGACCCAGATGCACCAACAAGGTTTTAGTGTGACTGAGAGTTTAGTAAAAAAAAAAAAAAAAAGCTTAAAGTGGAATTGTCTTGCACCAATTAAACTCTTTAGTAAAGTAAGTGAAGTTAAACAACATGCAATAAATACCATAATACATAATATCATACGCGCTTTGTAACAAAGTTAATAGCATCCCCTTTAATCCCATTGTAATTTATCTTGACCTACCTCCTTTTAAAGTTTATTTATATTTTTTTACATTCTATATTTAAAATTTGTTCTTAAGTCTGTAAATATATATCTACTGCACGCTTTCTATGTACAGTTTGCAACACTATTTTTTCACTAAATGAGAATTCACATGTGCATTTCTCCATTGTAAGAGCAGTAAAGTACAATCTATCTAATCTTGATCCAGTTTGTAGCAGATATTTTGATACCCGAGTGGTCAGTGGTCAGATCCCTTACAGTCACAGCAGCAGAGGTTCTTCATGTTTAAATGAGTCTATATGCACATTCAACATCATAATAAACTATTAAGAATATACTTTACTAATAAATTCATCTCAAAAGGACGACTATTTGAACGTTATACCTCCTCTAGGGTCGGTTTAAAGTTTGACGTATATCCTGTCTGAAAATGTGGTTTAGTTAAGTTAGTTAAGTTAAACCACGATTTAAACCAGTTTAACATTTTAATTTTGTTAAAGAATGTTAAAGGGCACGTATAAATAAATGCTAAATAACGGTATCGACATTACAATGATACATTTAATTTGAGGAAAAAGTGTTGAGACCTGAAGTAAATCCTAAAATGATCATAACAGAATATTTCATTGGCTCTATTGTTACATGTGTTACTTTTATCATTTCTGTGTCCTTCAAATGTAGAATTCATTGAAAGCTCTAAACTGTACCAACTTGTTGCAGCAGAAGCACACAAAAAAATAGCGGTGACACATTTTCATATTGTTTTGTAATAATTAAATGCAGGTAGCTTCTCTATTACTCCAGCAGCCATTTCTCTTTTTTTTGCTTTTGAAAGAGTAGGTGTCAATTATCCCAGATATTGGATAGTGTTTTAGTCGGAAAAGGCGACGATTCCCAGCCGTCTTTAGAAGAAGTGCATTACTTCTTTTAAAAACTCCTATCTCTTTCTTCTCCGGTCAAACAGTGCAGTCAAACCGGTGCTGCTGCCTGCTTCCGTCAGTCTCGCAGATAAAACGCACAGCGGGCTCACACCCACGGATTCACACATATTGACTTGAAATACAAACGCAGGCAAAAACAGGAAACAGAAACTGGATCTGCATTAATTCAGAAGCCGCCGTATTGAGTGGCGTGTCTGCAAAAGGTTAATAAGGAGATTGGAATAAGAACGTCTGGAGCTGTATCAACTCGGAGTTCACTTTGATGCCGATTTGTGCTTCACGTTAATTGCATCTGTTTTTACCGTTACGCTGCAGGAGAACGCGGGATTAGAACGGGTTTCCACTCGTGTGAGTCGTCATCGTTTGGAACAGGTGTCTGCAGAAAGTTTGCACAAGATACAAGTGAACTACTTACAACTGTTGACTGTATATATTAACAGATGCTCGTATGAGTCCTTCAAGTTTCATACTGTGGGACAGGCAAAAACTTTAAATGCAAAAAACAACACCAAAATTATAACTACTGAATTTTGGCAGCACAGGAATAAGCTTTTTTATACAATAGAATTATAAGTGGATGCATTATAAGACACAATATTTGAATAAAATTTAAAACCAGTCTACGCTGTGATCAATTTAGATTTATAGATTTATTTGGCTTTTTGCTATATACTTAAAGAGAAAATATTCTGGACCTAGCCATAGCCCTGGGTTTTTAGTCTCTTTATCGTAATTTTATCTTGCTGCTTTGTTTTCATGTGACATTTGGTTTCGAATTTCATGAATGTTTTTTTTTTGTTTTGTTTTCTTTTCTTTTTTTACTCAAAATGATGAACTGAAAAACTGTGGTGGGAAAAATACCTTGTTTTTTCTGTATCAGTCTAGTCAGTTAAATCTATGCATAACATAGACTAATACAAAATGAATGGTGTATTGTATATAAATTGTCTGAAATTAATCATTTGAAAAAAAATAAATAAATAAATCTATAATTCTTAGTGATATAGGGTCATAAGCACCTATAGTTTTATATAAAGTAGCACATCACACAAAAAGCTGATGTAAAGCTGCCTGAGTGAAAATGAGAACAATAAAAACAAAATGTAACACAATAAAACTCGATAGTATCAGTGTAATGAATATTGACATTGGTGTTCATCATATGAACGGCATAAAAACAACAGATAATGACAATTATGTTGTGAATATTTTTTTGAGCCAAGGGTTCTGCTTCAACTGTCACACAACAAACCTAAGGACATGACATATTTTAAGCAGCGGTTGATATTGATATGCTGCTAGTGTGCTCTAATCACTCTAATCACTTCTTTGACTCTCAACTTAATGCCACAATCAATGAATGAATTTTACTCACAAGCCTAGACAGTACACTATTTCTGTTTGTGTCAATTTCATTTCACCTTTTTGTTGTTTTGGTTGAAAATCAAAAGTTGATTAATTAAATTTATCACCCAGTCCTCTCTAACACATTACATTTATACAATGTAAATAATCAGATGACCCCTAACTTTATGTCTGTACTTGATAATATGAAGTAACCACCGCTGTGTCGACCTCACTCAGCACTAACTCACTCTAGAGGCGTCTGATCTGATTGGCTGCACACACACATATATACACACACATACACACACATATACACCGAAGGCCAGCTGCAGCGTGGCTACGATAACAGCCTTATCACTGACGGAAAAAAAGGAAAAGGCTTTTATTTTTTTTCCGTCTCTAACTAAACAATCAATTCAGTCAAGTCAACGTTGTAACAGCACAACAGTCGCCGTACGTACAGTCACTTGAACCCAACAGAGACTGATGATAGAAGATTGAGACGTGCTCGTTGAAATGACTTAATCCATGACATAAAAACATATTTCCGATGTCTAATGGGTTATTAACCTGTTAAACTCAGCCGACAGTGACAGAACTCTGAGGACTGTGTGTATCTTGTATTCCCAGGAGACGAGCCGACAGACTGTGGAAGTACAGCTTTGTTGGCAGCAGAAGTGTTCGGAGTCTGTGCAGAAGTAGCTGAAGTGCCACAGAAATAGATGAACCATGAGTCATTTTATTTCCCAAATCCAATTTCACATATTTTAAAAAGTTTTAACTGCCGATTCAGAACTTTCCAATTCCAAGCTTATTTTTTCTTTTGTATAAACTGCAATTGACGTCATACACAAACACAGATGTAACTCTGGGTGAGACTACTCCTTTACTTTTACTTAGACCAAGAAAAAAGATATAAATTACATAATCTCTCCCAACAGGTTTTTCATTGAAAGTGTTACATAAACTTTACAGGTAGAGTGTGTAGTATTTAGTTTAATCTGATGGGGAAACTGTAGATTACTATGTCACACCTTGCATCCCTTCATTCTGTACCTATGGTAGCCCTGGAGGGACATACAGTCTCTGGCCAGACAGTGGGTTCACTTTACTGATGTTTTAAACTTCATACAAAATTGTGTGTTCAAGATTTTTTTTTTTTTTTTTGCTCTGTGTTTGTCATCTCTGTGCAACAACAGGAACAGGAAGTAATGAAACTTTATTGGGTTCTAGACACTCTTAAAAGTCTTTTTTCAACATAAAATAACGCAATGGCTTTTATTTTCAGGTAATGAATCACTATTGAGGGCTTAGTTTTGATCGATGTGTTTAAATATGTGTCAGAATGTCAAACGTTATGCATTTTTTAACATAACAGAACCACACTTAGTGCCTTCTGGTGTTTCACCTACACTTGTGATACATTTAGTCTAATTGAGGCCTGGTGATTACAAACAATGTAGCCTTTTAAATCATATGCATACATTAATAATAATAATAAAGTTTGCTTGTGAATATAGCAAACCAATACTGATAGATATATTCGTAACCAAATGTTTCTACATTTTTCTATCAATGCAAAAAAAGTTAAGAAATGTTATACTCTATGTCGGGTAAAGTAAAGCCTGGAAAAGCCACAAAAAGTTCCAGGTTAAGTTATGGATTTATTGGGGGAGAAAGTTTTCAAACAATATGATACTAGCAACAATGATCATGTACCATGTTTCATTTTTAAATAATTACCCCAGTATCAAGACAGAGTTTTAATAACATTTGTATCAACCATCAAATGCTCTGCCTGATGTGCTTATCTAATTGCAAAATATGTCATATGTTAAAAAAAAAAAAGCATATTCACATCTATGGTATATTAGACTATGATCAGGTGTCTAGGTTGCACAGAGACATTTATTATGGCGATCATTTTAAAAAGGTCTTTCAAACTATTGAGTCCAACTGTTTGGTTTGTTTAAGAATTTGCCACAGTCTCATCAAAGCCTCTGCCCCGACAGTTATAAAAGCTGGTATTTATGCCGCTGCTAGATCCAAGGCTGAAGTACAAAGCTGTATAAGACAGGGTCAGGAACCTGACCTGTGCTTGAATTCTGCCTGGATTCTGTGCTTTGGTTAAAAAAGTAATTGAATGTTTAAAATTGTTTTTATGAACATCAGAGGTTAATGACATAGCACAACCTCACAAATCTTTAAAATCTTTTTTTTTTTTTTTAAATTAAAATATTCCAACAAACAACACTCAACATAAAGTGACATCAATCTGAAAAGAGATGTAAATGATCATTCATAGAAGATTTTATACTTGTGCTATGCTGAATAAGTGTTGTATATTAAAGTCTGCTAGATGTATAGACGAAACCCTAATAGTCTTGTGGGATCTGGTTGTCTGTGCAAAACTAGACAGTTGTACGAGACAGTCACTGCTGACATTTTGCCAGACGACCAAAAGACCAAAGTCTGGAACACTGCAAGGCTTATGTCATGTTGCAAGAATAGCTACAAAAATAGGCCTGCCCCCAAACAGTTTACCAAATGTTCAGAAGAGACACAAGCAGTACTTAATTGGCTGTTTATCAGGTCAAGGATATTAAGAGTGGGGTCATTCTGAGAGATAGTCATGAAAGAATAATGTATAAATTAGGCAGGTACCATCTGAGTATCACTCTAACCATTTATTGTCTGATATACATTATTTGATGTATATGTATTTCCCAGAAGACAAAAGGAAAAACTTAACTTTGGAAAACTGTATTTTGCATTCAGACGTTAAGAATGTTTCAAGGGAAATAAAAGGTGTGTCTTGGTTTGAATAAAAACGCATAAAGGCTGCTTTAAATAATCATCTGCAGACATTTTGTTGTACAACACACAACCTGGTATCTTTTATCATATAAAACATAGTCTGGTTTATCCCTAACACAAGTCATTTCCTTTTTCTGATGCCATTAAAAAACACAGGGCAGTGGACAGCAGCAGTTGCTCCTCTAAGACTATTCAGTTTATTTGGTTTCATTCATACAGTACAGTATCCATCACAGGTGAGCGAAAAAAGGCAAGAGCACAATGGTCATATGCCCAAAGCTAAATTCTCATTCATATAAGCTACCTTTTATCTCAGACTAGAGATTATTACAACCTTCATAACAATGCCATTTTTTTTAGCTTTGTAACTTTGTTTTTAAAAGAAATTGTGACATTTTCTTATTCAAAGAGAAAACTGTTGAAACAAGGTGCATTTTATCAGTTCAGATAAAGACCAAGTAGAATCAGATCATTTTGCATGTTTTTTACGCAGGAAAACTAGTTAAGTAGTTAAGTTAAGAAATGTTATACTCTATGTCAGATAAAGTAAAGCCTGGAAAAGTCACAAAACGTTCTAATGTAGTTGTTTCAAGGTTTTGTTAAAGTTATGTATTTTTGTATTTTGTCAAAGTTTTCAAAAAAAGTATGGAAAGTTAATTTTTGTCAAAATGACACTAAGATTAATAATCAGTTACCATGTTTTATGTTCATATAATTACTCCAGTTTCAAGACAGATCAATAACTACATTCATATAATTGCAGTTGTTTTGCAATGTGATTAAAAAGAATTGGATTAGTCAGAATTCTTAAAAGTCAAAATACAGTAACACTTTGTAATAACTTGCACAATAAAACAGTAGTTAAGCATTAATAAATGTGTAATTAACAATTAATGAATTAACTATGTATAGACAGTAGAACATCATTTATATGTAGAATTATACATGGGTTTATTGTTAAGACTAAAACATTTATAACAATGTTTATAACGTAATAATGATTATTAAGGTTGGATTAATGCTTTGTAAATGATTAATTAAGGATTAATTAAGTTTTTACAAATACGCAACTAATGCTTAATAGTGGGAGTTCTTCTAAATCTCAGACTTCTGAACAAACTTGTTTTTGGGTTTTTTTTGGCACTAATCCCCAACCATACATTGCAGCAAACAAAGATATATTTTATTAGAATATGAACCTGAAAGGTTTTAAGGCCAGTATTTTGCTTTCTGCATTTAAATACTGCTAAGAAACGTATATATATATAACATTACAAAGCCAGACTTGTTAAACATTCTGGTCCACTGTTTTCTGCTCTCAGAAAAATCCCACAAAGGTATCTTACAATAGATGGCAGTGTGGAACTGTACAGCACCAAAACCGAAAAAAGTGTAAGGGCTGAGTGGAGAAAGTCTTCCTGGTTTAAATCTATAATGTCTGTGTTTGTGTGGTTCCCAGACTCGGCTCCTATACTGTCAATCAGCCGCAGCCTACATCTCAACACTGCAGCTGAGCCAGGGCCGCATCATCCCGCCTGCCAATCACCGCTGTGCACCTTCAATCCGGCCTATCCATCTCTCACAACACCCCCCACCTCAGACGCCCAGATTCCCCTTTCTACTTTCTCTCTCTCACACACAGAGCTCGCTGCTCAGGAAAAAAGAGAAAACAGTCTGGAGCTAGAACACAAACAGATAGACAGACCGACGCTGCATCACTCGTATACCTCCATTCAGGAAGCCCCCCTCCCTCCCGGCCTTTATCCCACCATCCAATTCAATAACACGGCCCCCTCCCTCCATCCTGTTACTGTCAATCTTTTATTCAGTGAAAAAGCGAGGCGTCACATTGAAGCAATATCCCTCCGTCTCTCACTCTGACACTGGTGTAAACATGGCTGGATTAGGTGTAAACATTGTACCATATGTAGAGGCCTAATACTAGCCATTAAATCATTATCATACGCTGCACATTGGACATAATCAAATGCAGCCAATTTTCTGTATACCTTCATAATACATTATATACTTTTGCAGTTTGAATAGACTTTAGTTAAATCTACTGCGTGCACATTGATGTAATTACAAACTAGATATAGGACTGGCTCTTCTGCCTTATCACAGATTCCACCAGTGGACACTTGTGGTATTGCTGCAAAAAAAAACAACAAAAAAGATCATAATATAAAAAAGAGATTAGATTGTCCACTGTGTATATAATCTATGTTATATTACCTATTTTCATATCATGGCCTAGTGATTAGCAGCAATATGTCTGCAACGTGTTCTCTTTAATCCAATGCATATAGTAAGGAAGTACAAAGTTTCTCACCTTTTTAAAAATAATTTTAAAAACATACATGCACAGTGAAATAAATTATGCCATAAGAAATATTAGCTATTGATCATCTGAGCTTGTATTCAACTCATATAGCATGTTTTTACACACAAAAATGTAATTTAAAATGTATTTAATATAAGGTGTGCCAATGAATAACCATTAAAATGTAATAGTGGCCATCACTGATTCAACACTTTCAAAAAGAATAATATTAAATGACTAATTTAATTAAAAAAAAAAAACTCTTTCTGCCTCTAAAATTCATCACTGGATTTTAAGTTGACTGCAGTAAGACCCCTTTTTAAGTATCACTGACCGCACCATTAAACATAAAACCATATGAAGTGAACCTTTATGTAACACATAAAATGAAGGCTTTGAAAATTAGAATTGAACCATCACAAAACTCAGGCGAGACAATCTTTGACAAAATTACTGTGTTTTTATTTTAAGCTATGGTCCAGCTGTAAAACCTGATGTGGACATGTCCGAATGCTAACAATGCAAAGGCAGAAAATCAGAAAGCACAGTTTTTCTCCTATCAACTACTTCAGTGTATTCAGTGTCATCCCATCCAAATCCAACTGTTCAGGAATGAAATCTCCTATTCCTTGGATAGTATTTCTCAAAATTCAGTGGAATTCCTTCCACTCCATTGAAAGGCACAGGTGAAACAGGTCCTAGCATTAATACTGATTTAAAGTAGAAATCCTGATCTGATTGTGCTTTTAGAGGAGTTTCTAAGTGTACATTATGTACTTATGGTGTAAGTATAACTTGCTGGCGTTGTTCATTATGAAATTGCTGGTTTGTGCAGTCACTTTTCTTGTGAAGCGCTGAGTGGGTCCTTGTTAAGCATACTGCACAGCAGAACACCATTCCTTCACACATACTCAAGCTGTTTCATAGTGTTTTTATCCTCCTCGTTATATTCTCATACTTGCTTAAAGATTATTAGCTGTGGTCATTTTACAGCTGCAATTATTGCGTGCTGCAGTGCAAGAATAAGGAGATGAATAGTGAATGTGTTGTAAATCACTTTCCCACTTTGCCCTGAACCATCCCACTAAACATGCAGAGTTTTCCCTCTTGTTTGAACTACTTCTAAAATGAGCCTTGCTCTTTGATTGCATCATGGAGAGTGCTTTCATCAGATTCCTTGTAGATTGCAGAGCCAGACAAGTAATAGGTAATGGACCGAATGTTAAGGCCTTAGCAATCCCAGGGATAATTAGATCGACTAACTGAATATTTGCTGTACAAAACAATAATTAGACAGTTTTCCATGTAAACAGGGGGGCAACAAACATAAACCTCACAGCAAAATGACAGGCCTAATGTCAGACATTAAAAATATTCACTTTTTTTCAAAGCAATATACTCTTCTGGCAATACAAGATTTTAATAAGTCCTATTTCCAAAGACACTATAAAATATTACGACATGCTTGAGACTACAGAGTCTCTCTGCTCACATAGAGCTGAGCTTTACGAGAGGCACACCACACTGCACTCTGATGAGCTCTACACATGACTCCTGAACATGGCTCCTCATATCACTCTTACTCTTACATGTACCTAGCACAGACGTGCAGTAAATCTCTGCTTTAGTTAATGACACCCTTTCGCTAATTGTTCTGTACAAATCATTTGTCAGATCTCAGTTGGATTCTAGTTTCAAAGAGACAGTACCTTATTAAAGAAGCAGAATAAACTGCTTCAAAACCCATTATCAGTTACACTTGGTCCGACAAGATTTATGGAAGAGTGGACTTGCTGTGAAGGGAAGTAAGCCTGGAATGGCTAGGTAGTTATACATTAGGAAGAATTATTCATGCTGATACTTAAATTAAAACAATATACAAGCAAAAACTGGCTTTTGTGAATCAACATAACAACTTACTCCTTCTAATTACCCTATAAAACAGGATTAAGATTTATATTTTCACAGCCACAGTGCATGAACCTAGACCTTGAACTATGACACTAATTGTCCTACAGTGTAGCCACCAAACAGTGACGTATATGGTTGTGGTTACATTGGTCTCACCATATCAGTCTTACTCCCTACATCTTGACTGGTCATAAATGTGCTTGCCATCCATTTATTTATTTTTCCAAAATCCCAAACACTGCTGAATTACAAAGACTCAAAGGAATGTGTGCTTTTTTTTTTTTTTTTTTAAGTTGACTTCACCTAATTCTCCAAAATAAATGTACAATAACTATATTTTTTAACATGTAGTCTACTTGATATTGGCATTAAAATCAACTTGTACTTATTATCAATATTGATTAAGACTATTTTTGTGAAGTCAATCTAAAAAGCCACTACCGTTCAAAACAACTCTAAGTAGATTGTTTGCAATTAATTTAGCTGTATAATTATAAAAACAACTGATTATCATGATTATAAATGCAATTTCCTCCAGTTTAAATCAATCTAATTAACGTGTTTAAAAATAACTGACTTAATTGTTCGGTTGTAAATGTCAAAGCGTAGTGAAAATGCCCAAAGCACACGGTGACATCTTTAAATGGCTTGTTTGCATATTTGTCACTATTGCCTTTTATTTTACTTTACAATAAGCTCTATACGAATTAAAGCAGCCCATTCTTAAGTGTAGCCGGGGTTAATTGTGTTAACTGATTAAATCCTATCTTTCTTTTTTTTCTTCTTCATGGAGGACAGGGTAATTGTTTCAGCGGTGCACTGTGAGGTCACGTTGAGGTGTAATTGTGATTATTAGAGCAGAAGGTCGCCACTTTGAAATTGATAGAAGCTCTTTTCATGCTCATGTGATTGTACGATAGAGCACAAGAAGTGGCTTGTACAAATAAAGAAGTGGAAGAAAATGCATCGGAGTTTGTAATATATTTGCAATCCCTCGGAGACGCCGCGGTGAGAAACAAATAATCCAACATCTAAACAATTAGCGGTTTAATTTTTCCTTGTGTGAAATTGCAGCACAAGAGAATGAAACGTTTCTTTATCATAGAATCACTCGATGAGGGAAGTTTTCAAGTGCGCTTATATTTCAATACAAACAGGTGTTAAAAATACATATCCTCATCAGAAAAATAAACCTAAAAACACAAGTTGGCTTTTCAAGTAAAGTTCCTTTTTTTTACCTTACTTAATTTCTCCAAAAGTAAGGATAACTTGAATATTTTAATTAACATATAGTTTACTGGATATTGACAGTAAACTGTACGTAAAATTCTATCTGTGAGTTAAAGGCTTTTCCTTTTCTTTCCTTACTTTTTAATTTGATAATCTGTTTGATGAGGGAGAAAAAAAAAAAAAAAGTAAAAAGTGAAATACTGAAATTTGTAATAACGATTTAGCTCACTCCTAAATGACCCCAATTTCTGTAATGGAGCAACATGTACACTACAAGGTGTGAGGATGAGCATAAATGAGTTGATTTCACATGAAAATAAAAGGCTGAGGCATAAAAACAAATCAAATATGTATGTATTTATGTATGTATGTATTTATTTATGTATGAATGCATGCTTTTTCTGAGAGATTCCAACTCACATTGTTCGCACAATTTTCTCAAGCTAATAATCAGGACTTTCCAGGACATTATCAGTAATGAGCTAGTTGCTATAACAACCAGGGGTATGTCTAGAGACAGGGCCCCTAACAGGAGTAATCTGGTGATCCCTGATACACACTGAGCTTGTGGCACATATTATTTAAGAAGCAAAGACCTGCTTCACCTTCAATAACAACCAAAAAAGAAAAAAGAAAAAAAAAATTGGGGGCTATATGCTTTTATTTTACACAATTACAATTTTTTTCCACAAATTTCAATCTTGTAAACTGTAACACTTGGAATATATAATATACAAATTAGTTTTTTATGTCTGTGTTTGGGGGCAATACCCTTCCCAATTGGGGATCAGGGGATTGTGTTGTTTGCTAACCCCATTAAAATGCCTCTGATAACTTCTAAAACTTCTAAAAACACAGAAGTGTACAAAAAAGGGACCAAACAAAAATGTGAATGAAACAAAATGTTACTTGACAAACAAGACAAAGACTGGCCAGCCAGACGGTTTTTCTCATTGTATTACATACAGAGAAAGTCAGTCTGGGATTGCGGGGTTTAAACAAGATTTCAAGGCGGGACCATGGGTGGAAGAGAGAAGATGCTTTGGTGATGGTGAATGACAAAGAAAAATCTGAGGACGCAAGGTGTAATATTGAGTTCAATGCTTATTTTCAATCGTAGTAAGCTCCCTAAACCTGTGTACTGTTTTGGTTGAATAAATTCTCGCGCTCAATATGACACTAAACAAAATCCCGCCTTCCTCGCTACGATTGGTCGATAAGAAAGAGCCGGAGCAGAAATCGGGGGCAGATTGGACAATCCCACACTGACTTTCTCTGTATGTAATACAATGAGAAAGCTGTCTGGCTGGCCAGGCTAACACATTTTCTCCCATTTTCTACTTCCTGCCACACTGTTTGACTTTTTCCCTGACTGGTATTCCACAGTGCATGGGAACCTTGACTTGTTTTCTGTTTTTCTCTTAACTGCTGTGTGTCCACCTCCCACACCATCACATCGACCGCTCAGTTCTGTTATGTTCTGTCCAGCCACATACTGTAAACTGTGTATACTTTTATAACAGCTCAAGAAGAAAGCCATCCCCACATTTATATTCCATACCACATTTATATTCCTAACCAGATGATTAGAGAAGAGACTTACGTGCCAGAACAATAAAAAGAATATGTAAATATAGATTAAGATGATTATTCAAAGTTAATACTTACATTGTTCCATAATAGAAGTAGGTTATAATTAAATATAAATGACTGTAGGGACCATACACACAGTAAAATGCTAGGTTAGTAAAGATTCATGTAAAGCTGAGTCAAACTTTGGTCCTAGCTTGATAAACATTTTTAACTGTCCAAATTGACATGCTCATGAGAAACAATGTTTTAATTGATGACACTGTTGCTTTGAAAGTGTGCTGCAATTTGTCAACTTCACTTCAATGCTCAGAGTTTGTACTTTTACACACTGCTGCAAATAAAAAGATAATCCAACAAAATCTATGCTTGAAGCTTGCATACTAGATTGCACTATGAGGGTCTTCCACATTTTATATATATATAAAAAATAATAATAAAACACCAAATCCTGTGAAACACAAAGCCAAGAAAAAGCAAAATTCTGATCGCTTGCAAACTTTGAAATGATTTTTTATTATCTTCAATCAAAAAGTTATGACTTGACTAAGCCTTTTACTTTTGTTTCTCAGAAAGTTTTTTCATTCAGTCATAATCAGAGTTTGGGAAGGCCTCTTTTTAAAATGGTGCATTGATTAAAATGTCATGGTACATAGCTCAATAAAATGGAACTTATTAAGTCATAGCTATGTTTTCAATAGTGTCGAACTACATCAAAATGCAAACTACAGCTGCTCTGAGAGGACAAACTGAGCACTGTCTTCCTAAAATTGCTTTTGTTTTGTTTTTGGTGGAAATTTGCCATTTGAACTATTTCCACTGGGTTTGTTCAAAGACAACGACATGTCCCTGAAGGGCTACCATAGCTGTTCACATGCTCTAGGTCAGTGGTGTCAAACTCAAATTGGTGAGGGGCCTTCCTTTCAGGGGCCGAAGATGGTGACATTTGGAAGCTTTTATTAAATTTTGAATGTGAGATTTCATCTTCATTTGAGTCTTACGTTATCTTATCTTATAATTTCCTCCTCATGGAAACTAGTTTTAGTTGTATTTAAAAAGGATTTAGTCAGATTTCAACAGATTTTAGTCAGATTTCAACAGGTTTTAGTCAGATTTGAACAGGTTTTTGTTGGATTTCACCAGGTTTTAGATGGATTTCAACAGGTTTTGGTTGCGTTTTAACTGGTTTTAGATTGATTTGAACAGGTTTTAGTTACTTATCTTTGTAGCAAGAATCAAATCCATCTAAAATATGCTCAAATTCAATGAATAAAACCTAGTGATAAAAATATCACCATCTAAATGTATTGAAGGGCCACGCAAAACACTGCAAAGGGCCTCATTTGGCCCCTGGGCCTTGAGTTTGACATGTGTGCTTTAGGAGGAGCGTGAGGTACATAATTGCAATCTGTACTTTTGCCCCCAGAAAGTCCATAAAACCACACATCTTACTTAAAACAGTTATTTGTGTTGAATTCTTCAAAATGCATGCAAAAATGTGAGCAGAGTGGAGCAGTGGATTACTGTCTGTAAAAGTATTATGTGTCATATGTATAATGCTGTCGTGAAGCGTAGACCGACAACAATAGGACGTTGTGAGCTTGTCCTTCTGGTTTCCTCCAGTGTCTGTTTGAGAGTGTGCAACTTAGCGCACCTGAATATGAATGGAGGAAGGCTTTGCGACTGACGGTGAGTCATCATCGCCGTGGTGTTAAGCCTGCTGTTCCCGCGGGAACAGGGTTACCGTCTCAACACCGCTGGGGATTTTTATTTTTACATTTGAAAAGCAAAGCGGAGCCGGGCTCACAACAATCCTCCGCTTCCCTCGCTCCTTCTCTCTCTGTCTTCGATCTGTGGCCTACGAGTACGAACACACAAAGTTGGAAAACACACACGACGCCACACCGCTGCTCATTTCAGAGCCACGTGTCCTTATCTGCGTCTGTGTGATGTTCAATATGTCCACGTATCAGAACCTATGCAGATGAGATGAAGGGGACAATATCACAGAGTCAATAACAGCCTGCGCTCTGCCATTTACTGCAGACCGCACACTCGTGACGCTGGATTTTAAACTACTACACAACAGTGGAGTTAAAGCATGCACCAATATGCGCTCATGCTCTGTTTATTTGTCTGTGAAGGTTCTCATTTCTCCAGCTCGGAAAACATTGCAGGTGTTTAGAAGCAGAATAGTTTGTTGTAGTGTCACGTATTATTTGGTAGAAGCTGGTGGTGATTTTTCAGACTGATTTTCCACAGTACGGTAGCCTTGGAGGGACACGCTGTTGTCAACAGTTTGTTTCATGCATTCAACATTAAATATGAATGTGCTTCTCCTCCAGCAATGCTCAGTTTGTCCACTCTAGGCAGCTAAGCATAGAGTATATAGCTAGTTTTCTCAGTTTTATCCAACAATATACTATAAAATGGTACTAGTTGCTTCTTTAAACTATGTCCAGCTGAATACCGCTATTTTAATCAAATCTCAAAATTTTCTATAAAGACAGCACTCAATAAGGAAAATTGACAAGGACTCTTGAACCGAAGTGCCTAAAGCAATTGACTACTATTCTTCATCAAAGGAAGCCGAAGGGATAACAGGTTAATGTTGAGTAATTACTCCAAAATTACTGCAAATTTTTGAATAAAACAAACAAACACACAAAAAAACTAAAAGAAAATGCTAGGGATGAATCTATTTTAACGTACAGGACGGAATCTTTTCTTTGCAAACTACCAAAGCTTTTGCTCTCAAAGGCATGAAACTCCTTTTGAAATCTGGTATTTTCAAGTATATTTTGTCATTTAAAAGAACAAAAAAGGGAGTGGATTAAAGAGGTGGATTAAAACAATGTCAGGTACTCTTCAGGGCACATGAAGAATTCTTTTCAAACAGTATAAACATGATATTAGCCACTTTTATTGCAAAAATCTTGCAATGTAGACTCAGGTTAAGGTTCAAGGTTCAAGGCACTCTGACTATATTAAAAGATAAAGCCATTTACTGAGTTGACTGACTGAGGATCAACAAGTTGGCAGCTGGAAATCAAACTCCCAACCTACCTGCTGTGAGGCAGTAGTGCTAAACACCATTTATTATTATTATTTTGTCTTTACTCAATGTTTAATCAAGCCACTGTCACTCTTTGTATATTTATATTTATTGATGTGATAGCAATTATACTGCTATACAAAATAAAGCACATCGAGTTAGTACACTGCACTTTAGTTGTGCCCTTTCACAATAAAATGTCCTTTTGTGTAGTAGTTTCAAAGATGTAAGAATTCAAAGAAAAATAGACTTTCTTGAAAATGACTTTGGCAGCACACATCTTTACATTTATATATATTTTTCTCATTTTGGCTTTTTTTCAAATGTCCATTATGAAATGAAATGCCCCTTTTTGGCAGACAATGATAATTCAGCTCCTGCAAAAAACCCAAATCGATCTGCCGTTCCACAACATTTATAGATCAGAGGTAGCTCCATCTTGTTCTGCACCGTTCTCAATAAAAAATCCCAACACAATGCCTCGCAGCCTCTGTGTTGTGATTCGGCACAAAGCAGATGTTTTGTTAAGTGTCTCAGTGCAGATCTACCCAATCATTTGACTATTTTTTTTTCTTTTCCAGGCAGAGGTTTACATTTATTTCAAAAGCCACAATGGAGGCCTCTGATGAAATGTTCAAATAGAGGTTGCCTGTAGTTACGTCTGATATCGCACACTTGTTCAACAATCACATTCAGAATGAAAACTATTGTTAAAAGAGGGAGAGATAGCAATTTTCTCACTGACACCGCCTCGGTAAAAGCAGAATAAAAGAGAGCACAATAAGTGGAGTTAAAGGGACAAATCTGTACTGGAAAGGACTGTTGTTGGAGAAGTGAAGTTAGCCTCTTGTTACACAATCGCTCCGGAAAAAGGACGGCACACCACACAGAGGGAAAGTACTCCAGCTTTGAAATGTCTATATTGTACTTATTAAGGCAAATGCATGGAGTGATTGTATTAGGATGGAAATATAATTAAATAAAAAAAACTTTTTCACATACTTGCTCATATACAATCACATCCACTCCATCCAGAGGGAACATATGTACAACAATAATTAACTGCTTCTAGTTTTATCATTTTATCATGTCTCTCATCAACAACAGCAATCTACACTGAGATTAACTAGATTTTCTTTTCTTTTTTTTCCTATTTGTCACACTGTTTCAGAGAATCAAACAGACTTAAATATTAGACAAAGATAACTCAAATAAACAAAATCTATTGGTTAAGTGATAATTTTATTTATTAAAGTAAAAAAAAGCTATCTAGGCACAACATGGCTCTATTTGAAAAAGTAATTGCCCCCTAAACCTAATAACTGCTTGTGCCACCCTCAGCAGCAACACATGCAATCAAGCGTTTGAGATAACTGGCAGTGAGTCCAATAATTACATTTGTTTGATGATCTGAAACAGTTAAGTGTGACAAATGTGCAAAAAAATAGCAAATCGGGAAGGGGGCAGATACTTTTTCACAGCAGCGTTTTTGGTATCTTTCTCTAAAAGCTCTGCCACGTTATGCAGAGGCATGTAATCATGTTCCTGCTCTATCTATCAAGCTTTCTTTGAATGTTTTTTTCCTTGTGAATCTTCTCCGATGTTGTCACAAATGGCCTCATGACCCCAACAACACAACTGTGATCCTTGCAGTAATAAGAATAATGCACTTGTTACACATGCGTCGATTTGTGCAGCCCTTCACCACAGTCACAGCAAACCATTGCCACTTACAAATGCACAGAGGGGTATTTGAGTGTCTATAATTAGTTATGGTAAACTTACACTCAATAACCATTAGGAAACACTGATTTGAATATTCCCGCTTTAAATCTGGAAGCACTTGAACACATCAAAAACCAACTTGAAGGTTGTAACATTTTTTTCTTACAATTCCACCTAAATCATCAACTTACTTTACAAAGATTTGGACTAAATTTATCTCAATGGTTCTTATGAGATTAGAACATCTTGAGAATTCATTTATCATCATCAGGGCAGTCGTTATTTAATATTTTGGCCAGGTAGGTAAAAATGGACAATGTAAGAAGGAGAGAATATGTCCTTTAGAAGCTGGTAAAACTTATGGGAGCAATTAGTTCCAGTTGTCATGTGGTGTACAGCGAAGGTGAGTATGACTTAGAGAGACTTACTGTATCTCTTTGGTCCATCTTCGAGGCAGAAGGAGAGCGTGAGAGTGGCATCTTCTTCAAAAAACTCTGTAGCAAAGGCGTCCCACCACAAATTGTCACTTTCCTGAAAACGTGAACAAAGACAAACTGTTAGACATCATCAAAAGTCTATGTTTCTCCAAACTGTTTCTCTTTTTTTTAATATACATGTGAACATCCTTTGTCTGTGTAGTTCATAACTTGTGCTATTGCATTTTACATCAGCCTAATATGGATTTACTGTGATAAGACCAGACGAGATATTAGGGCCAAGATTTCAATATGAGACAAATACAACTTTTACATATGAAGTCAGTTTGCAAGTCAAATAACACTGTATATAGGCTACACTGTTTGGTTATTATTTTTCATATCAACATGGGCTTTGAGAGGTTTATTCAAATCGATATTATGGAAATATAGCCTTTGAAGCTCATCATAAAATATCTCTTAGCGTGTTGAACCAGAAAATATAATATCTGTAAAAGGTCACCATAATTAACTAAGAGAGTTGCCAAGTTATCGATTGTATTTATGGTAGCTTTAGCTTCAAAATTATGGTCAGCGTAAACAGTTTTTTATTTTTATTTTTTCTTGCAAATTGCTACCAAATACATTTTAAGCAATGAGTCCCTCACAAAATAACCAGTGTCCATGTCTTTCCCGCGCTACACCAATGCAATACTTGAGTAAATCTGTAAAGTGATGTTTGTGTGTGTTGTATAAAGGATCATTATAATGTCAATCTTCAAATCAAGTTTGAATTTAGTTTCTTCAAATCCTGAAGTCGTTTATTTAAAAAAAGAAACCTTTGTGACTCTCTGGTTACAATAACATAACTTATTTTTCAGTAGCAGGGACTACTCACTGTGAAGAAACCCAATTTAAACCATTCTATTGAGTCTGAGGCTCTCAATTGCTCTCAGTTGCGTTGGCGGGACGACCCCTCTCCCCCTGTGCCCCGCTGCCCCCTCTTCCCACAGTCGCTCAGCTGAAGCTAATTCCCTGCGACATGATATGACAGATCACTAGGTCTCATCGTGCGCTCGCTGAGGGACGGCACCACTTCCCACATGTTGACAATTAGCCCTGTCACCATCGAGCAGCGTCAAAGCCAATAAGCAGCGACCCAACGGCCCGCGGGTCAAACTCAAACCGCTCCGATGCAAACGCTACCAGGTCTGAACTGTAGACCCGCGACTACCCACAGGGCACCGGAGTGGAGTGCAGAGTCCTCACGGGCCCAAATGGACTACAATGTGAGTCCAGCAGAAAGACCTGACAAAAGCAGTTATTGAGTTCTCAAAAACGATAAAAGGGTTATTACAATCGATAACTCTTTAACAGAAAGTGGTCAACAGTGGACAGTGAAGAAAGATATTTGACCAGACATTTGACCATGTACTGTGTGATAGTGGAGCGGACATCAGATTTTTTTTGTTGTTTAGCATGATTGTGGAAAAGTCCATTATGGTGCTTCAGCAAAAAACGTGTTATGCCTAATGAGGGTCCAAAATCCTGATGTTAAATTAAAAAAAATCAGCAACTAAAGACAAAGGTATGTAGTTAGACCTCTGTGTACAATTGAACCAAATGAAACACATAGGGCATGTTTTCAATAGTGTATAATCACATCAAAATAACACTCCTTCCATTTGTCTTTTATCTTAGGAAAAATAGACTAGTCAATGTTTAAAAAAAACCCAGAGAAAGTTGCATTACTTTTGCTTCCTGTCCCTGCAACTGCCAAGAGAGGACAAACTGAGCACTGCTGGAGCAGAAGCACGCTCATGTTCCTTTTCATGCACATATACTCACCTATACTGATTGGGTTTTATTTGCTTTTAAAACTTTAAATCATCTTCATCAAACCTGTTTTCTCTGGCTCAACAGCATGTCCCTGCAGGGCTACCATAGCTGTTCACAAGCTCTAAAACAAAGGCCTTTGAGAGGTGACATTGCAGTCAGCACTTTTACCACCAGATGTTACCAAAAAAGGCCAAAAACTGCACACCACACTTTAAACATAACTTAGATTGTTTTCAGTTGCCTGTTAAGTCGTTTATTTTTCTTTCCTATTATGATGGGATTTTATATGTTGTGTTTTGGTTTTGCAGTGATTTTGAAGTTTGTTGTTCTGCTGTACAATGACATAAAAGAATACTTTTCTAATTATGTTACGTACATCTGTCCATCAATTCATTTTCTTGTTATCCGTCCAGGTTATGTGGACAACACACAGTATTTCAAAATGCCAAATGAAAAGTGTCTAAAATCATATTGTGACCTAATTTTTTTCCCCCTTTATTATTGTTTTGATTCTTCTAAACATTTTAAACCATTTCCAAAGTGGCTTTTTATAGTCACAAACATACATATAAAAAAATCTACAGTAACCCACCTTGTTTGTTTGGCTGTCTAGAAATATAGTTCTAAATATCATAGCATATTATACAAACTGTGCAATAAGCTGTTGAAATAGAACATCTAGCCTTGACTGTTTTATTGTCCACTGTTTATTGACTTTTATTAGATTGATATTTAAGACTGAAAACAAACAGCTAAGGCAATTACAAAAATCTGTGGATCTGTTGACTGATCTCCATCTCTCATCCAAAAGAGTTGTTTTATTTTCAGATATGGTAAATAGAAAACATGCCCCTACCAGAATTTTGTATCGTATTTGCTGCTCAGTGAAGCATACTGTATGTGCCATTACTTGTTTTTTTTTTTTTTTTTTAATAGAAGAAGAAACAGAGCGAGGGACGCAGAGGTGGCAAACCAATCAGCCAAACAATCTTTGCTTTAAAGTCTCTATTTGAAGGCGTCCGATGCCAGTCAAACACACCTCACTGCCCAGCTGCCCACTGGGACCGAACTGTGAGCCAGGCGTGTGTCACACTGAGCAGCAGCAGGTGTCAACAGCCACAGTCTGCCATGTCTGTGTCTGAATATATCTATTTTAGTAGAGACGGGTGAGACGCAGGACAAACAGACGGCTGACAGTCTCGGGTAAGTCTTTAGGCTGAATCTAGTACATAATCCAGTACAAAGCAATAACACATTAAGTCAATACTATAAAATGTCAAGATAGAATGGCAGAATGTACAGATTTCTTTCATGTCAAATTGCTATATATGGGTTAGCAGCTTTACCTGTGCTGAAATCCATCAAATGTAGCTATCCCTTTGGCTTGTTTAACTTAAGTCATTGCCCAGATGCTCTTTGACACAGAACCACCTTTGCAAATGTGCATTTAACATAAAGTGAACTAACCTGATTAGCTATAGGCTTATTTTGGTAAGTCTGGCTCATTTTGTTGTAATGTCTTTTCCACAAACCAGGTTCATCAGTTACGTTTCGTCACCAGAGAACTTTTAACGTGGTCCAGAGCAGGCCCAACATTTTTTTTTTTGTTTTTTAAGATGATTTTTTTGTGCCTTTTATGCCTTTATTTGATAGGAGGGTAGACAGACAGGACACAGTGTGAGAGAGGGGAGTGACACTGAGCAATTGACCTGCGCAGGAATCAAACCCAGGTCTTCCAGGTATATGGTATGCGCTCTACCAGGTGAGAAACCACCAGCAGGCCCAACATTTAGTTTTATCAATGTTTTATCATACATATGAGGGAAAGCGTTAATTTCACAAGTGTCTTAGTAATATTGTGTCATATGCATAAATATTTTTAACAAGAAGACCGAAAAAAAAACAAAATAAATATTCTTTGTGGAACTGCTTTAGTCCTGTGTTTGCACTAATGCAAGCTAGAATTCAGGTTGGACGCCACACTTCAGCAAGTTTTACAGAATAAATGTGTAAATTTGAATCAGGTGTGTAAAATTTGTCTTAATTTTAACATACAGGAGCACATTCAAAGTGGTTTACTTTTGGTCAACAGTCAATAAAAACCCTTCTTAATGATCATCTTAGTAAGCTTTAGGTCATTTGAATGAAAGTATTTAACCCTCGTAATGTCCTCGCAATTGCCATACACCTTTTATGCTCTGGGTTTGACTGTTTTTTAAAGCATTCAGTATACATTGTAAGTCAATTATGTGTTTAACCTTTAGTCTTACTTCAGTTCCATCTATTGCCCAATATTTTTCCTTCATTTTGGAATTTGAGGCCAAAATAACCTTGTATACATACAAACTATACTCTGTTGTTGTGAAAACAAATACATTCTTTGGGTCAAAAATGTCCCCAAGGACAAGACGAGGGTTAACTATTTGATATTTCCAAGTGTAGCTTAAACCAAATCTATTTCATAAGCTCCCTCTCACTGTTCGAATGAAAAATGTTTCACCTAAGCTCCCGCTATGTCGGATCTTTCTTAAAACCCCCTGTAGCTCCCATTAATTCCCCTGTATTCACCCGGTGACATTCTGATATGTTTCTTACACTTCCATTGGTCGCTCCTATGATGTTAGCAGCCATTTTTTACACAGTCACAATCTGCCTCATTCGTCTGTGCGCTGATATCTGCCCGTGCCGACAAGCATCTCATAAAACAGTGCCGACTTCCACAAAGAGCGCGGTTGACAGTGGCGTGTCTATTGTCCCGTCTCCATTAGCTCCGCTCGGGCCCAGCTGGGTTCAGCCACAGATGATACGCTTTGGCTGGTGTCTCCGTTAAAAAGCCTCCCGCACGGACGCACCCACACACCGATCAGAAAATAACAAGCCCGTTTTCACGTGCGATGAAAACAGCACTTGGCAGTTTTATTACTCCGCTACAAATTTGCGAAATGAAATGCACATTTTAGCCGGCCGCGCTAATAAACTGTTAAAACTTTTCCATTATAGCTGCGGAGGGTTCAGATGAGTCAGTAAACATTAATCCACACAAACCGGAGCTTTTGGGCGGCTTTTACTACGCGTCTGGCCAAATAGTGAGACGTGTCTGGCTTGAGCAGAGGAGAGCCAGGTTTAGACTGGATCCACAAGACACAAGAGATGGATTTGGGCCAGCTCTAGTCTGGTCACTGGACACTAGCCATGTGGACTGTGTGTAGTACCAGCAGACGCTCACACCACTGTGCACAACATGTGTCCTGTCCTACCTCTGTCCTGCTACTGAGAGACGGTTTATATATTGTCCTTTTTTTGTCATGTGTTAAAGAAAATGTGGATAAAACTCTGCACTTTGTTGTACGTTTCATATCTGTTAAATTCTGCTAACTGAAAACACAATTATTAATGGGTCATTAATGGGTCAATGTTGCCATTTTAGGTGTACTTCATCTTCTTCGTTGACATTGAAGCCACTGAAACATAAACATGAGGTGAAAACGGTATAAATAACACAAAAAAGCCTGAGATCCATTTTTAACACGAGATTGGGCAAACTGATGTCTTGTATGTGCAAAAATTAAAAAAAGTGTGTGTTTATTATACCACTTTTGTCTTAATTGATGCTATTATACTTTTGAATTTCCACGTTTGCTTTGATTGTCTGAATAAAGAGCTTGTGTGGTGTGTATTCTGGCCCACTCAAAGCAAAATGCAGGGTAAAAGTGAAAAGTGGCTCACTGTTTTTGCTGCTGAGCATAAATGGACACAAGGCTGACAGAGAAAGAATACTGGTGGAAGTAATCCTCAACAATGTCACGGAAAGTCGGCTAAAAATGGAAATATCAAACAAAGATATGTAAATAAAAAAGACATATGGTTGATTTTCTTGCAAAAACAACCAGAGAATAACAATATCATCATTATTATTTTGTTATATATCATGAGTAACTTTGTGATTTCCATTCCTCGACCTGTACCTCTCTTCTCTGTCTCTGCCTCACTCTGTCACTCACTGACAGACGACGTCCTGCCTCCGTTCACGCCCTTGGACTCTCTGACGAACCACGTGCCGTGACCATGTTTGTTGTCAAATGCTACAAATCAGGCCGTCTGCGTGGAACCTGAGGTGAACCGTCGCAGCCGCCGCCGTGACGGCCATCAGCCGATAAGGCTTTATTGATTCAAACAGATCGCACCCCATCTGAGGGGGATTTATCAATGTGTCAATTGGCCACTAGCTAACCACAAATCACCAGCGCTGGCCAGGCCGTGGGGATTTACAGGAAATCCACAGGATTGAGGGACAGCACAGGGAGGATCCTCAGTAAATAGCAACAGAGCTGAGGGTTAAGTCCGCCATAGAAATGTCCATACGGGATGAAAAGGATACAGTGTGCAAGTAAAGACAAGAGAACGTTGGAAAGTGTTACTGCTCGCTGAAATGTTGAAGGACTTTTTGTAACAGAAAGTAAAATGCTAATGTCTCTCTGTTTTGTATCACGCTCCTCCACAGACAGCTTTTGTTAGTGTGAGTTTTTCTGCCGTTGCTTGCAGCCTCTTGTGGCAGAAAAGCCTCCAACAGTGTGGGCGTGTCTGGGGCCTGACCTTGGAGAGTTACCAGTGTCTGAAACCCCATTCAGCTGCTGAATAGCATGCAGCCTGGCTGACTGGTGGGCCAAGGAAGTTCCACTGTCTCAAAGACTCAAATGGTTCGGGGTTATCAGCAGGCATATAGGAACTAAACACGCAAAAACACTCTAGATGTTTAGAGGATCTGTAGAAAGGCACCTTTTGTTGGATTTCACACTGAAGGCCACTGCAGATGAAACATTTTCACAGAAGTTTGATAAAACACATAATTATTTTACTTTGATGCTGCAACTTGTGTTTATCTGACAATATTATAAAACAATTTAGTGTGTACTGTTCTATGTGTTGTATACTCCATATACACTATATTGTATACTAGTTACAATACAATACAACCAGCCAAACCTGAAGCACAGTACACTGTATATATTTATCACTTTAATGACCAAATCAACCCAGTGTTCTCTTGGACCGTGTGTGTTTTCTATACACTCACTCAACTTCCACATGTTGCTGCGTTTGGCCACCTTACAGCCCCCAGCTAAGCATTATGCAAATAAGGGAAATGAATGAAGCCATTGCCCTTGAACAGCCTCAGTGCACTCACCAGGAATGAACTTTCTCCCTGGAAATGAAGTCAGGGAAGAAGTCTCGACATTTAATTATGTTTCCACCCATTTACTCAGTCCCTGTTTTACATGTTTAAAGCGTCAGAAAACAATTCTGTTTATGATACAATATTGGTATCATAATGCTCATTGCTGTAAAACATGTCAGTGTGTCAGTTTGTTTATTTATTTTGCATCAGGTGGAATACACTGTCTACACACCACAACCCTGAGAAATACAACAAGTCCAAGACTCTAACTGGCCATCAACCTATGATATTGTATGAACATTAGGTTTAAGCACCTCCTCTTTAATAATCACTAACTCTATGTCAAAAACTATGTCTAGAAACCTTCTTTTTGACTATTTCTTTACATTTGTTGCAGGCAGTGTTAGCCTAAGATGTTATGCACCACTGTAATTCCAATCTGTCCAGGGCTGCCTCCTTTTCCATTCCACTACCATCACCAGATGTAAACAGTCCAATAAAGTAGCAGAATTCTTCTCTATAGCCCAAGTTGAGTGTCAAGGATATAGAAAACCTTTCCTTTAGATTTTTTCCCTGTATTTTGTACCATTAATAATTCTTTACATAAACACATACAAAACTCTAATCCAGACATTTTCAAGTGACTTATAAAGTTTGAACTTGAAGCTTATTTTGGATTCTTTGGGGTTTGCAGGGCGCTGTGTAAAGTGTTCATAAACAAAAGCTGAATGTGATGTACTTCCATAGTGATGTTTTAGTAGTATCATGTTTTATTTGAACATGTAGAGGAGCTGCATACAACACAGCTAATACCCAGCATACCAGCATCAGCATGCAAGATTGATCCCTACCGCTCCTATATTGTCACTGTCCTGCTAAAGTGCCCCAAGCCAAACACAGTATACTTCCACAACAGAAGTACGTAGTCGCAACAATAAACAATAAATGCCAAAGAAGCTTAAATATAGTCTCACATGAATGGAGACAAATGAAATCGTCAATATTACCAGGCAAGACACACCATGCTAAGTGACCAGAAATGTCGATAAGTGAGAATATGATCAAAACAACAAGGAAATGCATGAACGGCAAAGCGGAGGAAGTGGAATTACAGGCGCCACCCAGGAGAAATTAAAGCGTAAGGTGAGAGCGAGGACGCAGGATCTGACTTAGACACGCTCCTCCAGCTCCAGGATCTACCGAGTACACACTGCCGCGCTAATTAGAGCCATGAACAATCAGCACACAACGCGCCGCTACTGTCTGAGAGCACGCAGATCTATACTGGGTCTGCTTCAGGCCGAGGGGGGGTGGGGGCTGGGTTATCAGTTTGTTGTTAACACGCCGTCACCTGTTGTTTGTTGGGTTGATAATGTCCTGGGGGTAGAGCGATTCAATTTGTCTCACACAATCTGAAATGATACTGTTGCTTCGATGCACAGGTTATTTACATACCATAGAATACAACATGGACACCCCCCAATTTGTTTTTTTACTACTTTAATTATTTGTTTCTTGTTCTTCAGTGTTCATTTTTTGCCCCTTTAATCCCGCTTTTATAATTGTGATGACATAAATATAAAGTTTGTAGTTTTGGTAGTTCAGTATCTATTAGAGATCGCAGATTGTAATTCTACATCCTACACCTACAGAAGCCCTGGAGGGACATGCGGTTGTCTTTGAATAAAACCAATGGATATACAGTGGTCCCTCGTTTATCGCGGGGGTTATGTTCCAAAAATAACCCACAATAGGTGAAATCCATGAAGTAGTCAGCTTTATTTTTTACAATTATTATATATGTTTTAAGGCTGTAAAACCCATCACCACACACTTTATACACTTTTCTCAGACAGGCATTAACATTGTCTCACATTTCTCTCTTGTTTAAACACTCTCAAAGTTCAAACCTTAGCATCTTCCTCTGTCTTTTGGGTGCGACCGCAGGTGCCTTTGTCGGTGCAGAACGTTTCGTCGACATTGTGGGTTGTGTCGGGAGAAAACTTGCAAACATACAGCACTTCAGAGTCACTCTGCTAGCGATCGAACATTTATGTAAATTTGGCAAGCTGAACGCATTCTGTACTGTACAGGAGACACGGCACAGAGGAGACTGATTGACAACGGTCTACAGTTCCTTAGCCAATCAGGACGCAGAACACAATGCGCGAGTTCTCCCTTAGCCAATCAGGACACACAACACAATGCTCGTTCATACGCTGTAAAAAAAAAAAAAGCATGCAAAATTGCACTAAAAAAATCCACGAAACAGCAAGACCGCAAAAGGTGAACCGCGTTATAGCGAGGGACAACTGTACAGTAGGACTGAAATAGTAACAAAATTGAATTTAGTTCATAAATGTCCCAAAGCATCAGCAAAATTTGTCTGTTCGAAAATGAAAGATGAGCAGTGCTTAGTTTGTCTGCTCTGGGCTAATGTAGGAAGAGAAACAGAAAGCAATAGAACTTCCACTGGATTCTACGGACGCTTAACTATCTATTCCTCTTGATTTTGGAGTAAACATTTTTTGTGTGTGTTTTGTTTTTGTGTTTACATGTATTTATTTGTAATAGACATCATAACCACATTCACATATATTGTTTTTTTGAGTAAATGCTACTTATCAACATCTCTTCTTTCTCTTTTTTTTAGGGGGGAGGAAAAAATTCTATGGCGTTTCCAACCCCAGTTTATTTAAGTCCATCTCACAGTAAACCTCATCAGAGTCCAAACGGCTGATCTGCGAAATGATGAAACAGACAGAAACTGGCTCTTAGTGTAACCTCCACTGTCTCCCTCTGGACGATTCAACACTGGGATGTGAGAACTACCAACTCTGCTTAATGATGAAATATCCTCAGCTTTTAGTCATGAATACTTACTGTTTTCCGCTAATTTTAGCCGCAGTGATGAGTTTAAGCAAAATATGGAGTAACGTAAATCTCTTTTTGTGCTGGATGCAAATGAGCTCCGCCTCTTCATCATTAAACGGAGCGAGACAAGGGCAAGGAGTGAAGAGAAAGCAGTGAACAAACAGCTCCAGATCTCATTGACAATTAGAGCGCTGTTGAACCAAGCGCTTTTGCAGATCACTGCTTCCTCCTAACACTTCCGTTCTTGTGCCGCCGACAGTAAGAAGATAAGAGTTTAGGAAGGTAAATAATGAGCAGAGGGAGGATTTATGATAAGTCTTAGAACTGTCTGAAGCAAGTATATGGTGGAGACTGCAGGCCTTTTTACATTGTGCTCTATCGACTTAAAGGTACATTTACAAACGATGGAGAGACAATGATTTAATACCTTTTCCTCAAAATAAAGAATATAAGGTTTAGATTTAGTCCTTGTGCCTTGTCGAAATCTTGATTGCTGTCTATTAGGTGCACAATTTGTTAAAACGCAATTTTTCATGTTACATTTATTCAACCATAGAAAGTAAGTTAAGTTTGTGGGATCTATGTCTGCTTCAGGAGTCTGCATGTCTTTCCATGGATTCCTCTCACTGTCCAAAGACATGTATTGGTTTGCCCATAGTGGAATGAACATGACTCATGGTCTGTCAGTATATGTCGAATTAACTGGTAATTATCATGGTGTGCCTTGACTGATGCCCCAATCTTGAATTAGGCTCTTGGCCCCTAGGACCTGCAACTGGATAAGTGGTAGAAAATGCCACGCCACTCAAAACTGACCTGCCTTTTTCCAAACATACTTCCTTTTAAAGAAAGTCTTTAGTTGTTTTTATCCTAGCATATTTATTACATATAACTGTCAGAGTGGTTAGCACTTCTTGAGGGGCAGAAACCACTTAGACAATAATATTCAGGCAGGTTTACACTGTTAATAGCAAGTGATAATCTGGGCAGGGAAGGCTTTTATAAAAAACTTAAATGTGAATTATCAAAAAATGCAATTCATATTTAAGAATATGACAATTACTAGGTAACAAAATCAACAACTGTTTGGTCTGCTGCAAAGATACCACAAACTTCAATTCAATGCTATTGATCTAAACCAATGGTTCTCAAACTGGTGGTACTCTGGCTCTCTGTGGTGGTACTTGAGAATCTCTGATAACTACAAAATGTAGGACTACTTGACTATCCCACTAAATGTTTGGACTCTTAAAAAGCCAAGTGATCCAAAATGTCATTTTTAAAAGAAGAAGCACAGCAAACAAAATCCATTTATGTAGATAGGTACACGTTCATACAAAACTTAAAATGGCATAGATCTGTCGTGGCGTAAAGATTTTCTGGGATGGTACTTGATCCTTGAACCGTTTTAGAAACACTGGTCTAAACTATTGACTGATTTGTTTTCAAGTTCTTCAAACTACATCAGTCCACAGGCAGTTTATTCAGCATCTGTTGTTACTGCCCCTTAAAAATCCAACTCAAATCCACAAGAAAACAGATTAATTCTTTGTGTAGATTAGAAAAAGAATTAGGATGTCTGACCAGGTTAACCAAAGATACATTATTTGACAGCCTTATTCTATATTTTGCCCTATTTACATAATTCTCAGCACTGGATGGCCACAAGAACATGCTGTACCAATGGTCCCACCAGTTACTCTGGTAGGTGGACACACTTGGGACCGGGAACAACAGGACATGCATCGACCGGAGGCAAACTGTTATCTGAGCCGCAGCGCAGCCTGGAAGGAACCATGGGAAAGACGCAGGAAAAAGGTGGGTCTATTGTCCGAGCATCCTGCTGCAGCTGGACTGCTTCTGCTTTTGAAATGGACATCCTTCCATCGCATCGCTTAGACGGTATGACATTTCATACAAGGACAATGACAGCAGATTATGGGTAACTTTTTATCATTAACTTGCAAAAAAAAAAAAAAGAGTTCCTTTTAAGTAACTTTTGTAACTTTCTGAGAAGTGCACAAAGCGAACTTCCTTTTTTACTCTGTCCTTTTTGTCTCGACACAAAGAAAAGCTATATAAAAACCTGAATAAAAGACACTCTTCTGAGTCGATGCTAATGACCACAGTTTTGTGCAGATAATTTTACTTTCGACTTTCTTTTCACAACCTCTTGGCGGCCACTGCTTTTAGCAATATTGTCCTTTTATTTAGAGGCAAGGTGTGGGCAGAGAGTTAACTAACAACTGCACTAACTAATTGAAGTCCTCTCAATGGCCGCAGTATTATGAAAATTGTCTGAATGTGTAGCGGCTGCATTAGGTGTCTGTCTGCTGTCGACGAGGCCGTGACTCATAAAGGAGACATAAAGAGGTGGCTCGGTAGAATAAGGTGGATATACAATAATGTAAGCAGTCTGTCTGGAAACTGGAGTGTTTGATTATTTGAAAATGGACAGAACTGTTGCAAAGTAAACTTTCTTCCAACACTAATAAAACAAGTTATAAACACTTGAACTATAAGCTAGACAACATTTATTTACATGTGACTACTTCTCTATTTACACCTATAGTTTAAAGTTCTGTGGAGTTCAGTGGAAAACGTCAACACCAATGGTCCAACCAAGAACACATTGATATATTTCTGATTATTTAATGGTAAGAAGCATACAGATGGTGTCTCTGAAAGCACTCCATAGTCCATAGTGTCTTTTTGCACTTTTTTGGAGGAAAAGCTATTAAACTGTAAACACATTGGAATGAAACAAATTAAAGGCACAGGTTTGAGCAATTCTGTGGAGACATAACCAATATATACATTGATATTATTTAACATACTCTCCATATAAAATGACTACTGTTAGCTCACATTTGCCTGCATGTACAAATGTATAGCTCTCCTCTGAAAAGTCCATTACCTATTTTTTTTACTGTATTTAGTTTGACAGTTTAATCTCCTAAAGC
Source organism: Rhyacichthys aspro (assembly GCA_036850595.1). Taxonomy (NCBI): domain Eukaryota; kingdom Metazoa; phylum Chordata; class Actinopteri; order Gobiiformes; family Rhyacichthyidae; genus Rhyacichthys; species Rhyacichthys aspro. The sequence continues at coordinate 6,637,853 of CM072157.1, read as the reverse complement.
TAATTGTAACAGGAATCATCTGTGAAAAAAATGAGACTTTAAGACGTGATCTAGGCTTTATAATTAAGGATTTTAATAATGAGAATGATCAGCCCACAGTGGGATTTTGGCCAATCACACATCGCTTCAGGTAAAAAGACGTGTTCCCATTGGTGGACACTGATGTCAACAACGAAGGACCAAGGAAATAAATCAAGGAAATGGATTATTCTGTTGGAAAATATGCCTTATTTTACCGTGAAACTGCTAAAAAAAGATGAAAATAGAGAAATGGACAGCAATAGCTACAGTCTGTTTAGGTAAGCTCTAAACGTTGATTTAATATAACTTATTAGTATTTTGTGGTGCCTTTTTTTCAAATAAAAGAAGCAGCTGTTGAGGGTGAGTTGTGGGGTTCAGACTGGGATGGCAAAAACTAAATCAGGAAGTGGAACTTTAAGGCAAGAAAAACAGTGAGCCAGTTTTCTTAGTTAAAACAAGACCTGTTCAATATAACAGTTTGTGTATTAATTGTATTTAACACTAAAGTCTTGTGGTGGTGAGGTTTTTACAGTCTACTACTACAAATCAGTCCAGCAGTTTCATGTAATTGACCACAAAAGGAAAGAGTAGAGCCCAACAATGTTTTACTATACTATATATACACTACTAAGTTGGATTTCCAGGAGCTCTACAAACAGACACAGACTAAACGGATAGATATAAAACCAATCAGAGTTACGACACATTGCACAAAGCCTTACAAAGCCATTTTAGATAACACTGATTACACCTTGTCTGACTGAGTATTTCTGTGAAGGGAAGGGATGCCACACATTTGACATTGTGAACAGGTATGGCTGGCCAGGATAGTGAGTAGTGTGGCCATGTTATCTGCTGCATCTAGATAAAGTGTCAGAGCTAATAGCATTAAACAACACTAGATTATATAGATAGATATAAGCGTTACACCCTTTATAATTAGCAAAACTAACTGTTATTGTAAAAGTCTATTGAATTGGGTTAAAAAGGGGACAAGGTTAAGCAAGTGATGATTAAGATTGATATAATAATCTTCCATAATCAAATTTTTCTTGCCAATTCATTTGCGGCTTGTAATAGTGTTATGTTTATTCACCTTTATTTGTAAACCCAATATGTACTGTTTTTTTTTAATTTATTTATGATTATTATTTTGAATTTAATTTATTTTTTAAGTTTTCTGACAACCAGCAGAAATACAAACCAACAACTCTTGGAAACCTTTTTTTTTTTTTTCATAGGCTATTTTTACAGAGAAAAAAAAAAAACCTAATTTGCAGCCCAGATGTGTGGCTCACTAAAGAGCTCGTCGACAGCCAATCCACAGTCAAATAAAGCCCTCGCTGTGAGCTTTGAGTCTCGTGGCTGATTTTAATCCCGTTGTGTGAACGTTAGCGTGCGGTGCCATCTTGACCTCTACATCATAAGCCTATTCATGTCAATCTGACACGTGGTGCAGATGGGAACACATCCACTCGGCCCTGACAGGAACAAGGGATTTGGCCATAATGAACACTCCAGTTCCTCCAGTTCACACCGTTCACAGCCCTGACTCGGTCTGTGGGTCCATTTGAATAATGAGAATGAGACTAACTATGGGCAATAGACACAAGAATCCAATGAAGGAGCTGTCAATCACTGATGCTGGTATATGCTTTGTGTATGCTGAGAGCTCTATGCCCTCTGGAGGTCCAAATTAACCCCTTTTAGACTGAGATTACGGCATATTTGTGTCAATATGATGACTATCTATCCCTTCTCTTTTTAACAATGTACTTATACCTTTTTAAACTTGGATATTACACATTTTTACACTTAACCTCCACATTTAAGATACCATTCCAACATGGGGGGTGTACCTTAATGCACCTTTTCCCACAATGGGAGGCAGCAACAGAGGCAGAGTAGAGGCAAGATTGTGCACTAATGTAAGTGTATGCATGACATTATGTAAAGCAATTGTGTATTATATGAGCTGATCAATGTCTAGGTAAAAAAAAATACTAATACAATAAAATAAAATAACAACTACACTTCTTTCTGGTTGAGCTACTACTGTCTTTTCAGTCCAAAAAACACATTACTTTTGTCAATTACAATAAATAAACAGACTAGCTATGATGTGACGTATAATAAACACTCCAAACAAGTAAATATGTTAAAGATTTTTTGTTGGAAAAGCCCGCTGTGAATTAAGTAACTCTGTTTGCCTAATTTGCATTGACCAATACATGCAATTAAAACAATTATGGCAATTAGACACAACTATTCATACTACTTTATTATGCACTGCTGACACATTACACACAAACCCTCTGACACTTTGAACTCTTTTGCTCTGTTGCTACGACTGATTATTAACACTAGTTATACTGGAACCCTAGGCTGTTCTTATTAATATATATATGTATATATATATTTTTTTTGTCCATGCACTCTGCACCAGCTTCAGATGTTTATCATCTATGGACTTGATTTGCACTACTATGAACTCAATGTTGTACTGGCTCCACTGGTACTCTTACATTAATAATAATAATAATAATAATAATAATAATAATAATAATAATAATAATAATAATATCTATATAGTACACTTCAACAACTTCAAGTGTGTAATTGTGTTTTTGTGTTTAGGTGCAATTGTTGTGTACCTACTGAATACTCTGACTCTGTATATTTTATACTTGATGTTGAGCCAGTTGTCATTCTGTACACCACTACCTGATTTTTTATTTCCCAACCTTTTCATCCACCCCCAAAAGCAGCATAGTCCTGCCTTTTTGGACATTAGCCATTAGTTTAGACCAAAGTTTAGAGCATAACATAAACTTTTAGCTCGGAATTCAGCGTCAGATCGATGCAATTCTGCAATTTTCTCATTAAACATCTCATTAGTGAATTGCCAAAATTCATCTGTGTTTGCTTTGTCTCCCTTTTCTCTAACTTTTTCACTGTTGGCTATTTCTCTGAGTCAAAAACAAGGCTAGAGAAAGAATGGACACTTTCTCTGTATTGTTGATAGACATTTATTCCTTGTTGAAATCAGTGTAAACTAATGGGAGAATCTCTTTTTCAGGAGCGAGCACGAGAAAAGCTTCTGATATGAGCTGAACATTCTTAATCCATGATAGCCTGGATGATCTCTTAAGGTCTTGTTTTTTCCCATTCCTATTACAATATACTATTAACAGTTTTTCCTAAATGCATTAGAAAAGAATCAGGTACTGCCTTTCTCTAAGTCATATATTTTCCTTCCTATAGGTGATACACTTATCCAGAATCTCAGCTCTGTCCTTCTTCTCTTACTACCTTCCTTTACAGAAAAAAGGTGGAACAAAATCACCTCAATCCGGAAAGATACCTTTTAGTTCAAGGTGAAGTGTAGAAATAAAGATATATCTCTCTGAGTAAAGTCGGCTTCAGTGAGCAGCTTGGAGAGCTTTCTCTGCACAGACCTTTGGGTTTTGTAACGGCGCCTCCATTAAGACGCTTTTGTTTCCCTTCTGTGTTGCAGTTTTACTTACAGTGTTATTTTCTGTCGCCGCTGCTTCGCCGCTGCATATTAATGCCTTCTATGCTAATGGCCTCACACCGGCTGAGGTCGACCAAAGCTCCTCCTCTGAATGTTAATCTGCTTGCCTCATTTGCATACGCTTAAGTGTCAGATTCCCCCACAAATCAGTGCACGGCAGAGGCCAGCGCACTACCCCCGATCGACGGAGCAAAAACAATGTGGTCGCCGCGTTGCGCATAGCATCGGATCCACATCAAAGCCTGTTTAGATTGCCGGGTCACGGCGGGTTCACGATGTGTAAAAATGGAGGTAATGGGATAGCGGTGGAATACAGGCAGCCGGGTAATAAGTATGAATGGAGCAGGTAATAAGGTTGGGATGGAAACAGGCCGAGTCAGGGCAAGGAGCGGTGATGTTTAAGCTGCGGCACAGTTCCCGGTTCAAAGGTGGACGATGATGCCAGATAAACACCGGACTTTTGCTGTTATGACTGGGCAGAGATGGACATTATGAGGTGATGCAAGAAGCTGTCTGTGGTGAAATATTAAGGAAAATAGTGGGGCTAGAGGTGGGGAAATATATAGTAAGGATCGTTATCAGATTATTTTTAGATATCGTGATGATTTGTGAGTAGAAACATGTGGAGGTTATGTGTTACGTACAATAAAATGATAATACAGCAAAGAAATAATAAATACAATCCACTTTCTTTCCATTACACTTTTAGATCATCATGATTTATTGTAAATTATTGTATTGCTGTATCGTGATATTGTTATCGTGAACAGTGTTATCGGAAAATCGTATCGTATTATGTGGAACCATGTGATTCCACTTCCACAAATGAATCATGCTCCCATTCCTTTCTCAGCTACTGATTGTTGTCATTGTTACTATTCTGTCATTTGCATGTTGACTTTGGTAAATTGGATCAATGTGCTATGTGTAATTTTGCAGATTTTTGTTCAGAGAAGTGTTTAGCTTTTCCAAAAAACTCCACATTAAAATCTGACTTCCTCTTACCAAATATTACTTCCGCTCATTTGTTCTTGTCACACTCCGTTTTGGTCAAATTAGACATTTGTGGTTCTGGTAGTGTTCACATTCACATCAAAGTTCACAGTTAGTAGCAGATCTAGACTGCCCTTCTCAACAGGTCTCTGCAGATGTTCGGTGTGTACTAAGCATCTACCCTGACGTTCCTTTTCACTGAATCCAATGAGGCAAGCATAAACATATACATCTCTGAAATTTGTTGGACGGGAGCAGCTTGTAGAAAAGTCAAATAGATCTCATTTGGAAGGCTTTGATTTGGCTTTAACATATTAGAAATCTATGAATACAAAAAATGTGTGCATTGACTATGCATTGTTATGGTTGTATTATTAATGCAATCAGCCAAACAAAACAAAAAAAATCTCCTGTTTGCAATGAAATCATAACAGCATCAAATCTTCATATTAAAGTAGCTTCACAGTTTAGCATCTTAACAAAAGTATCATTGTCTTGTTATAAAAGATGCCTATGTGGCTTTTTATTCTTTCTCTATTGTTCCTTGAACAACACTGTGCACACTCTCAAGTAAATGAACAATCTCTTGAATTCACTGAATACTCGCAAACTCTTCACCACAAACAATGGCCCGACAACAAGATATATCTTTACCAGTGCATCAGTTGTCTGCCATTTAAATTGGATAGAGAGAAATGTGAAGCATCTAACATGTCCACTTCATGTTTAGGTGTTAAGAGGACAGAAGAGGTCTTAAAAGAGCTACTAGATATATGTACACAAAGACACTGACATGTATTGGTCAAGGGGTAACTTCTATGAAAATGCAGAGCTAACAAAATTGTGTCTTTTCTAGGGGAAATACTATTGAATGGATGTGACAATACAGTGAGAAATGGTCTTACATTGCTGCACATGAAATGCTTATGGTCCATTGGCTTTTGTTCCAACATTGTGGGACAGTTACTAAAAACTGCAGCTAAACATTGCAAAACACAATAGGGTAAGTTTGTCGTATTCTTACTGTCAAAAAAGCCATACTCCTAAAAAGAACAGTAAATGTACTTATTAGTGTTATGGAACTTGCTTTGTAAACATAAAATATAAAAAATAAGTAAATATTGCATTGAATAGTCAACATTTCAAGCACAGTTTAGGAGCTAACAAAATTTTCTGTTGAAAAAATCAGGGATTCTTAGGATGAAAGGGGCACATAAACATTATATCTATGGTTTGGTTTGAAGCTGTTGAAAAGATTTGATGCCATGAAAGTGAAAACATAAAAAAAAAAAAAAATTCTATTACACTTTTATGGGAGGGACAATTTTTGGGCTTAAGGGTAACGAGTGTATATTAATTTTAAAGGGGCCACGAGGATTAAAAGTAGGCTTTAAATACCATTTACAGTATATCTCATAGTGAAACGTGAATTGAGCAGCAACTGTACAATCTTTCTGACGTCTGCCATCCTGCACATGCCCCAGTGGAAGTGTAAACCTCTTCAAGGGTTACCTGAACCAAACTGTGCCATACCACTCTGTAGAACCACAGCTTTAGAGACATGGCTCATGGTGGCTATGTCCTCACAACTTATGCTGTCATTCCTGTGAGACTCTGAGCTAGATACTCCACTATCCACGTCAGCTGGGGGACTCTATCGTGACATGCTAACTCGGTAAAGTGTGGACTGGAGCTTCCTGCGGGTGACTCTCCTCCGCGGCATCACGTCCTCGAGTCGTGGCGGCTCCAGAGCGAGCAGCAGTGGCACCGTCAGCCGAGCACACGCAAACTCTCATGAATAAGACACATGGCAGGGTTTCTAACCGGGGAGAGACTTCAGTCGACTTCTCCGGCGCTTGTCCCAAAGGGTGGTGTCAAACTGGAGCTTAGTCAGTTCCCCCATTCAAAGCTAGTGAGTCATTTCACCAGCGCCCTGAATGTTAAGTACACTTGGAGCTATTCTCGTCCTTAACAATGCCAGCTGCTTTTGCACGATATTAACAGTTTCTACTCAGGCGATAATTCAAGCGAGACTTTGCGACCTCGAACTCTGACCAGGCCAATAAAAATAACAAGGAGAAGCCTGTAAACACTTGAATATATTTTAATAGAAGCTATCCAATTGGAACGCTTTGGGTTTTTTGAGCATTTTGTATATTTTTGCTTTGTACTAGAGTATTGGAGATGACTAGTATGTTGTAAATGTGGTTATTACAACATTATCGTGTGCTACATGAACTATAGTTTGGCCAATCAGAGCTTCTTGAAAGATTGCAAGGGACTCTGAGGTTCCAAGGTTGCTGATACCACAACTAAAGTCAAACTTATTTTTGTAAATTAGATACTATGGCAAAAATAGCCCCAAAACACAAATGATGTGATAACAGCAGAACAGAAAAACATCAATAGTCATGTGTTGTGGCCAGTCTTTTTTTTTTTTTTAAGATAATTTTTATGACCTTTTGACCTTCATTAAAATGAGCAGTAGGTGGACTGGAAATGGGATGAGAGTGAATGGGGAATGACATTGGGCAAATGACCCAACTGAGATTTGAACCCGGGTCTCCTGTGTGCTAGATGTATGCTCTACCTGAGCTGCCAGGTGTGCCCCGTCTGGTAAGGTTTTTTTTTAAACAGTATTGATCACTCATTACAGTTAAAATTATTCTTATATCTTGAAACGAGCTCAAGAGACACATGCATGTATTTTTCTTTTTTTTTAGTTTGTTTGTTTGATAAAAATAAATAAGAGAATAAAAGATTTTAGATACATTGTTGGCCCTAGAAGCTAATAGTGAATGTTATTTAACGTAAACTACCAAGGCACTCCAAATGTATGTAATTATTTGATGAAAAACTGTAATTAACTTATTGATTTTGGTGTATGAGAGTCCCCAGCTACTACACATCCTGACTCATGATATACTTCATGTTGTATTTTGGATGATTCAGAATATATGTTGATTGCAGAGAAAAAAAATGGTGAAAGCAAACCATGCGGGAATGTTTGCTTCATAGGTCAATGGTTTAAAAAAGAATGACATATATGAGAAAAAATGCTTTGTTTTTACATCAAAAACATGCAATAAATGTCAGCAAAAAAAAACAAAACAAACAACAGTGGACTTGGAATGAGAATGGAACAAATTTTCAATTGACAAAAGGAAGGTCACCAAAAGCACCTGTGCCTCCTCATCAAAGACTACTAAACTGAGATGAGATTAGCATTCACATTATAAAGTCAGCAATTCAGTTAAAATGCACAGCATAATGAACAATGGGTAAAGGAGCTTGCTTCTAATGTAATTCCATAAATAATAAGTCCACCAATCAAATATTGAAAGTTGTTTTATTTCCAGCCTCTAATGTGTCTAATTTTTGTTGTAACAGGTTTTGTACAGTGAATTAATTGCTTTATGCTTCATACAAAGGAAAGTTACCAAATGTAATTGTTTGACTATCATTATTCAATATAACTTTGACTGTATTTCAAACAAAAATAAAGCAGTTATATGAAAGTAAATCAGAAACAATCCAGTGGATACATACGGATAAGGGTATGGATTTGGAACAACAGCTAGCAGCAAACCTCTTGATGAAACATTCAGAAAAACATGCAGCAGGACAATTCAGCTATTTGCCTTTAATGGAATCCAGATTTTTTTTTTCACGCCAAACTTCCTGTTTTGAAACAATGTTGGCTTGACCCTGCGCTGATACCGACATACTCCTCTGTCCAAATGCGTGCTGAATTTTAAAGGACTATACTGTGTGAGATAGACTGAGCTGTGGGACGGTGATAAGGCAGTAAAGCAGCAAGACCTTTCAAGCTTGTATCATAATTCAAGACGAAGTGACCTCAGCCCCATGGACAAAAAGTCCATCTTTTTCTTCTGGGCCTGTGTGACTAATATTAGGTAATATGTTAAGGAAAGGAGGCCAAACTAACAGCAAGTAAGGAGTGAAACCAAAATCAAAAGCAACAAGATTACACTGAATAGTAACAAAAGTAAAAAGAAATTGATCGTAAACACCTTAATACAAAACAAACCAAAACTCAAATGGACCAAAAGAACCCTTAATGGAAACAAACACTTAAAAAGTAACAAGTACAAGTATCCAAACCTTGCTAAATAAAAACAAACCAAAGCTACAAAGTGACAAAATGTTGCCAAATAAGATCAATATATAGTTAAAAGGGTGCAAACAACTCTATAAATTAACTAACGGATGCAAACAATGATTGCATAAGAAAACAACACAAGCAATGAAGAGTGTGATGGTAATTAGAAACATACCACTTGGTAAAGAGGGAAGAAACTGTTAAAGAAGAAGGAGTAGGGGGTCCTTTTGTGAGCCCCGGGTTTGATTCCTACTCGGGTCATTTAACCAAGGTCATTCGCCTCTCTTTCACCCTGTTTCCTGTCTGTCTATCCTATCAAATGAAGGCCAAAAAAAAAAAAAAATATATATATATATATATATATATATATATATATATATATATTTTTTTTTTTTTTTTTTTTTTTTTTTTTTATATAATATATATATTTAAAAAAAAAGGAGGAGGAGGTGTAAAATGTATCTAAAACTAAACAACACAATGCTAAAAATAAATAATAATAATTTATAGCATAAAATGAAATTAAACTGGACAAAAAGATTCAATAATAGGTGAGATTAAAATGCATAAAAAAATCCAACTTTTCCATTGCAATCAAATCTAGTCAAGTATCATTCTATTTTTGTTTTGGATTTATTTCATATGTATTTGTAGGGTTGGGCATTGCAAACAATCCATTCATTTATCATTCATACTGCATATTCCTAACGGGCTATTTCTGGGATCAGAGGCGAAGAATACACTGGACCGACAGCAGTTAATCGCAGGGCTAACACTTTAGACAGCTCTTTTCTCTTAATCTATTGCTGGCATCTACACCTTAGCTTATCAATAAAGCTGTAGTCTTTACTTATTACTGCTGTGCTTCTGTAAAGGCTCTTAAGGCACAAGACAGGCCACATTATTTTCAATAGCAGTGATCCAGGTTGAAACAATGGCAGATTTCTATGATTAATCACATTACGAAAAGCTTAGTCACTGATTATTTTCCTGTCCCTATATGGCCCTCAGTGATTGAAGTGTGACACTGCTGCCTTATGGGAAGTAAACACATCTCTCTGATAACATATGCTTGGTAAATATAGGATGTTAGCGCATACACAGCTCCGTAAAGTCCATTTTATTCCAACCTTTTTTCCTCGTCTGTGTTTTACAAGCAATAGTTTTGGTGTAAATTGATGGCTACAGTTGCACATCCACGAGGATAATTACTGTATAATTTTGTTAAAAGCCGAGCTGTATCGCACATCTGGATGCAAACAAACCGCACACATTTATTCCCCGCTATAAGATGCCATTTCCTTCTCATTAAATCCACCACCTGCAATCTAATCGAACAATAACCATAACGCTAAAGAGAAGACAGATTACGGGCTATGCTCACGCTGTTCGGAGGGGAAAAAGTGAGCGGACTGAAGATGTGTCGGAACAAACACCAGGAGGGAAAAAAAGGGATGATATTATTATGTAATTATATAATTTAGATGTAGATGAAGGCAGTCGAAAGCAGACGGATGTTTGTGATTAAGTTTCTGCTAAACACCTTATACTGTACATGTTAACTGTGGTTTTATTTGTGTAGCCTTGTGCCCAGGATTTTTTTTTTTTTTTTTAAGTAAGAAACATATATGTCTCTACCAATAACTTGAATGAATTTTCTAACTTACCCCTTCCCCCTATGATTATACCCCAAATAAATGAGACACCACTTAAATTAATAACAATATTACGTCTATAAAATAAATCATATAACATATGCAAGTCTTTAAAATGTAGGCAATATATAATCTCATGTGGTTTGAAACATACAGCATAATATTACAATGAGGTCTAATAATACTTTATATATACGTCATCATCATAAAACATTTTAAATAAAAGTTTTTACCCAGGTCTCTGCTAACAGACATAAGACACAAGAATGATGTTGCTACGACAACAAAAACAAGACGAAATATCAATTGAAATTGGACCAAAAACCAAAAATGATAGCAGTGTTCTGGATTAGCTAGTGAAAAGTTAAAACATTCTGCAAATATAAGACTGTGACCCTAACATTACCAAACAGTGATTTTTCAACTTTCCATGGTGAAAATGAACTCGAAAGTACATAAATGAGTTCAAGATTAAAGGGACGTAAAACAGGACTGCCGTAATTTAAAATCTTTATTTTTGCCAAAACTAGTGACATTTTGCTCCTCTCTTGCAACATGCTGGGAGTTTATCTTAACCCGTTTTTTAAATGTGGTCGCCATAAACCCATAATACCCCTTCGCCCTGATCCAAATGAGTGTTGGGACACCCCTACGTCTCTCGTGAATGCACAAAACAAGGGCTAAGGGGTAGAATTGGGATTGGGCCTTAATGTGGAGAATGCCATGACACTACTCTAAACTCATCTGCTACTTTTACCAATCACTTATCATCAAGTAGCTATAAGGTCAAATATGTTTCAAACACAATTGGAGCACTTTAGACCATATACCATAGAACTTTCTTTCATGTCAGCTTTAAATGTAAGACAAGAATGCTGATGTTCTGATTGGAATTAATTTACTTAAGAATGTTTTTTTTTTTTACCTTTTTCCCTGGCTTAAACCCTAATTAATAAGAACCTTACTCTTCCTATGACCAATAGCCAGCGGGTGGCTGTGCTTTTTTATAACCACTCTTCCTGCCCCACTTAAGAATGTAAAATACATAACTTCCATATGCATAACTTACATTTTTGCACTGACTGGATTTGTCACTGAATGCAAAAATGGGCAAATAGGTCTGATTTCAAAGGTAAATTTTCAATCTGCTGCAGTCAGAATAAATTTGCACGTTAGCGCTAGTTTGCAAAATGTAAAAAAGACTAAAACATTTGCAGAGATAACCATGTGGATGAAGCCTAAAACTGATTCAAATTCAGTTTATTTACACTGACATAAACAGCGCTGATATGACGATAAAGATGTGACCACTTGTGAGAACAGTGTGAACGCTCTCATACGTGTTTTGTTGAGTAATGTGAAATAAATCAGATCCCGGACATGTTTTGCTGCAGTGTAGACGCTGCCTGTGTGCTCGTATGTAACACTGCGCACATGCCTGTCTCTGGGTTTGTGTGTGTGCTGTGTTTGTGTGCCGTGGCGGAGCGGGAGTTGAGGTCCACTGGGGCTTAGACCACTCCACATGAATAATGCATGAGAGCGGCCCGCTGCATCTCAGCAACATTTCCTTGCTCTGCTTAAAGTTGCAACTTCGGAAAGTCAGCATCTGCGAGCTGCTGCGGTAACTCAGCTGGAGCGCCCCTTTCCAAACCAGATCTACCAAATGACAGCCAATATCTGTCACGCATATTTAGCCCAGCCAAACCAAAGTACCTGTTCTTGTTTTTACCCCATCATTGAAATTAAAAAGGAATGTTCTGGCATATTATCACAATGTAGAGTATATAATGTAATGGTTAAGCTGGATTTAGAAATATAGGGCTGGACAGTGGATAAATTAATGACTTTTAAAATCTTGGATCGCTGTTTATAGTGATTAACTGCCTTGGATCAAGAAAAAGGAAGAGATATATTTATTGTGCACATAAATAAGATACGTAAAGCTATTGAATGTGCACTATTTGAATGTCAATGTTATAATTTAAATAGTGGCATCTGACTTGACATTGTAAATGTAATGCATTTTCAATAATGTACACTACATAAAGCTCCTAATATCTGAACTAAAGTGGTTTAGCATTTAGTGATAATGATCTCGTTGGAGCAATTGGAACAGTTTTGAAATGCAGCGGGCTTTATGTGATGCTTCCTTTTTCTGATTGGTTTTATGGCTATATAACTGCGTCAAAGGCAGTTTATCATGGGTCCATTCCCTTCCCTTCACAGCAGTTTCTGACTGGCAGCCATTCTGTCAGAACAATTCTAATGGTTTGTCTAAAATAAGGTGGGCTTTAAGCTATCCATCTTTTGGTCGCATCTCTCTCAAGTATCCATAACAATGCAATGTTTAGGTTAGACGTATTTGATCAATGTTTTTAATGACAGCTGCCATGGATCAAGAAATAATATGCACTTTTTTATTAATAATTCACAGTACAAACTAAACCACTGTTGTATCCAAGGCATTTTTACCACTATATATTTGTAATCCCTCATGCCTCACTTAAACTTTGCAGCTTCTTTCTGATTTTTGTAGAATATAATGAAGATAATCAAAAGAAACAAGAATAGCACTCCACTGGCTACACATGCTAACCACTGGGTATTAATAATGAAGGAAACATGCAAATTTACTGAAGGGAGGCAATGGAAGAAAAGTGCCCGGGTCACATTCAAACTGATTTCTATAAATATTAGATGATTGGAGTTTAATGATGATGTATAGCAACATCTCATTTGACCTCTGGACATTTCTAACTATAATCTAAATTGACCTTTGACCAATGCACAAGAGCAACCTAAACTGTGGCATTTTTCGATGGATATTTTTGTATTTTGTGGACCTGTAAATCATGGTCTGACTAGAGGGAAAGCCAGTTTTCCAAAACATCAGGTGGCATTTAATGATGCTCCACATGTTAGTGAAAATAAGAGGTTAAAGGTTAAACAAATGTGACAAAGAAAGCTGCAGTTTTAGTGCAATAAATCACAGACACCAGTATATCTTCATTTTAAAATGTGTATTTAACTCCTGTGTTGTTACTCTGTCTTCCTTATCTAACATCATAGCATCCATGCTAAACTGCTATGTGTCTATTTATTGTACAGTGGTTTGAACAGAGGTATTATATGAAACAGACAATACAAAAACATTTCTGCACAATTCATACCTAAAGCTGTCACTGTGAAGTCAGTGCAGTATAAATATTGCAAAAGACTGCTTGGATTGCAGAAATGATGTTGTATTAATCTTATGGCATTATATTACAGGTAATAAATACTCTTGGCCGGTGAGACAAAGTCAAACTTACTGCATTTTCACCTTCACTTTTAAACATTTCAAATTCTCACTTTTATTGCCATAAGCTTTGATAATTAAGCAATTGTTACTACTGTGCAGCAAACGGATGAAGCATTACCAAGAAATGAACAAGTTAAAAAAGAAAAACTCAATTCTTTTTAGATACAGATATCTCTCAGACATGACACTGTAAGTCATATTGTAATGCATCTATTATCTATCTGTATCTGAACAATAACATGAATTAAAATGTTATCATAATTGTGATGTCAGCATACAGAAAGTTAACTGTATTTTTTAGTAAATGTATTAGGGTGATGGATAGTGCCAGTACATTTTCAGATGAAGTGAAAGCAGTTGCAGTTTTTGACTTCAATTCCAAACCTTTTTCATGTCTCCAATGGAAAATGTATACATTAACAACAACTCAATACTTATACACACATCTCTCAGGTTGGACCTAGTCATATTTGAATGCATATAACACGTCATGCACAGACAACGTGACATGTCGGATGAACTTTTCACAGATTCACAGATTTATCCGAATGATAAAAAAAAAAAAAAAAAATATGACTAGCATTTGTTTTGTATTGATGATAAACCTCTCTTTATGCGAAATGTGCCAATGTTCTGCTGCAGTGGTATCAATACAGATGTAAAACTGCAATTCATGTTTAGAATGAATCATAATTGTGACATGTACAGCCCAAATATTGCAAATGTATGTTCACACATTACAGCAGCCAGGTAAGCACTTTTAGCCTGTCACTAACTTTGGTCAATCAGAAAAAAAGCAAAAGCCACAGCAATTTCATCTCCAACTTTTTTTTTTTCACAATTCTCAAATTAAATTAAAATATCACTTGTCATATTGTCATCATCAAAGAAAACCAGCATTATCCACAATAAAAAAATCATATTTAAACCTTTCTGTCGTCTCCAGTTCATTCTCATCACACTCAACAACAACTTAGCATAACACATCTGTCCCTAATATTATGCAGCGCTAAAGCAAAACCATTACTGACAACAGAAACACTCAGGCTTGATCTCTTGAGTCCTGTTGGAACACATGTGAAACTTTATGCTCAGACAAAGTGACATGTCGGATGAACTTTTCATTGGCAGATCTGCTCGTGATCACAGAGCAGCTGCTGGGGACAGATGCTCGCTGTAGACCCCACTGTGGGATCAGCAGAGGTCTGAGGGTCTGTGGAAGTGACACTGTGCTGCACTCATCTCAAAATGTTACATCAAAATCAGAGTTAGTTTAAAAGAGTTTAGTTAAGCTGATGTGCTGCTGTTACGCATCAACCGCTATGAGCTGGACCTAAACTGGATTAATCTAACTGTCTCTGAGCAGTTATGTAAATACAACATGCAAAAATATGTAAAAAACGTGCCTCTGTTTTACAATATTTGCAAATGGTTTTACGCACATGGAAAGGTTTCTTCGCATTTCACTCTGACTTTAACAACTCACGTGGGTTTACTTCTGCATTTGACTTAAAAACAATGCATTTTTACCCAAATATTAAAAAGTCTGTGTCTTTAAAAGGAGAAATTGTCTTGATGGAGTTGAATTAGTTCGTTGTATCGAGACGCATGGCGCACTGAAGTCACGCCAGAGTTCAGGTTCGAACTTGTGCATCTTTTGGACTAAACCGCATTTCGTTTCAAACAAACGCCACGTGAAATGATCTGCTTCACTAACAACACACTTTGAGGCACATATTCCTGTTTGAAATCGGAGTGAGTGCTCCGGAGCAGCACCTGGACTTGATGTTGTGGCTTCTCACTTTAAGCTCAGGAATGTTTGGCACTTTTTGGCACCGCGTCTTGCTGGTCAACACTCTAAACCTAAATGCCCCTCTTACATCCCGGACTTTCAACCCGAGCACCCTCTCTCCCGTTGAGAGAGGGTCCCTGCGTCCCCTCTCGTGTGTCGTGCTCACCTCGGTGCGCGCCTGCAGCCGCTTGTTCATCTCGTAGATCCTGTACTCGGGCTGGACCATGTAGGGCGAGTGCCTCCGGTAGAACGGTCCGAACGGGGACGAGTAGAAGGGGTCGTGGCTCGGGTTGGACATGGTGGAGGTGGTGGTGGTGGTAGTGATGGTGGAGGAGGCGCGATTTCAACATCCAGCAGCGGGTAGAGCAGCAGCGGCGGCGGCGGAGCGCATGAGGAGCGTATCGGTCAGAGTCGAGAGGGTGAAAAAAAAAAAGAGAGACAGGAGAAGTAGAGGAGCCCGGGGAAGAGAGAGCAGCCGCTGCCGAGGCTCAGCTGCACTGTGCCAGTCGGCCCTGCGCTCCGCCGCTATAGCGTGGAGCCGGGAGGAGGAGGGAGGGAGGGAGGGAGTGAGGAGGAGGAGGAGGGGAGCGTTTCCTGTTCCCTCTAGACCCACACTCAGTTCTGCACTCCTGCAAAGTTCAAGTCGAGACGAGCTGAGCGCAGTCGTGCGGAGTGTGCGAGGCTGCTCCGAACCGCAGCGTGGAGTTCTGCCGCGCTTTACGTGACTTTGGCGTTCACTGGAGGAGTCTATGTAACACTGCTTTTACATGTACTACTGCTGATAATAGAAATGTGCTGACAACTGGGGAATAACATTGCAATGGAGCCAAGCAAAGAGATAATGGGACAAGGTGGACATACAGGGTTGTAGGATTACTAAAGGAATGGCAAAGACATGTTTTTGTGTGGTTTAAGATGTTTTTAAAATTGACAGATTATTTAACTAGGATATTTCATGTTTGTTGAAGCCATTGTGAGTCTGTAGAACAAGGGTGTCCAAACTTTTTACCTCAGAGGGCCACAGCAATCTTTTGCATGTAATAAAAAGAAATGCTCTTCCTCCCAGGTTCGTTTAAATGCCTTTTGTCTGTGTGTACCGCTCCATTTTGTTCTGATGAGACAGTGCCTAACTGGGAGCCCATGAACTTAATCTATTTGACCCAGGCCTTTCAAAAATCAATCAACATTTTGTAGTCTTTACAATAGCTAAGTATGCTCAACCTTCATTGGCAATAAAAGCAGGTAGTTTGTATGCAATTTCAGTGATAAAACATGATGACCCCTGGTGGACCAAGGACCAATTTTGGTTTCTGTGCCCCAAATTGGCTCCACTGCTGCAGAAAACCTAGAGAAGATCACTAAAATTTAAGTTGTAAGCCTTTTGAGTACTGTACTCAAGTGAGATAGATAGTAATTTAAGTGACAGAGACAAATTATAGACAAATAATTAATATAAAATACTGTAGCCTTTGAAGTTATGATTAAAAAAGTCCTGGTATTAGATTTATGGATAAACAAACACTACTAAAGATCAGACTTTTATGCTGTATTATGAAGAATTGCAGGATACATTTTGCAATAGGATGCTTAAAATTGCAATCACTGACTTTATCTTCACTGTAGTCGTATGTAACACTGCTTAAGGCCAACACTGACTGTAACAGAGTGTGGCCTTATGTGACACTCACTCACTACAGTCACACGAGCAGCAGGACAGGGCAGTAATAGATCAATTTGTGCATGAAGTTGATTTATATTTAACAGGGGCTGCACATAAACATTATTGACCTCATATGAATTATGGAAATAAGCTTTGTAGCAGGTTTTAACTAAGTTGCTCATTTCTACAGATGAGACTAACCCAAACCCCAAGCAGGAAAACACACAGATCCTAAACTTGAGCCACATTATTACACATTATACTCTTGTGTTTTTTTCTTTAATTCTTTGCATTCTAGGCCACTTTCAATTAACATTTGAACTCTTTTAACTTAACTGAATATATTCCATACTCTTTAAAACTGTTTTAGATAAGGAATATGGCTCTTACACTAGAAATAAACAATAGAACCTTCTAAAATTTGTGCTTTTTTTCTTTTGTGCATATTATAGATTATAATTTAGGGTCCTCTTTCGTCTAAGCATATAACTGGCTTGACCCAGTTTTCTTACCCATTGCAACAGCCCTGGGCATGGACAGGTAGAAGTTAAAGGAAGTTAGCAACAAAATATTCATGTAAATAGGTTACAAGATGCCAGTTAATCTTTGAAATGATTGAGTTAGTGTGACTAAGACTCAATATCTGAAAACATCCCAGTCGAATGAAACCTAATACATTTTGTCCTGGACTAATAGTGTCCAGTTAGAAGATGCATTCAAATGTATAGATGCCAAAGCAAGCACTTGGCCTAGTCCCTCTGAGCAATACCCACCAAAGGTTATAAGCTCTAATCACCGGTGTATCCGACTGCTGTGCTAGTGTCACATAGTGCTGTTGAGAGTCTTGACAGCTGCGAATGAAACTACTGTTAGACTCCAAAATGATTACTGTTCATTCTGTTCAGACCAACCGAGGCATACCAGGATTTTAATCACATGGAAAAATACAACTTCTCATCATTTCCCTCTCATTGTCTTATATTATTAGAGATTTATAGTGTCACTCAAGTGTCGGCCCGGTTTGGAGTGGACTGTATTTGCTCATTGATTCTCAGCAAACAGTTAATGGGCCTTTGTGACAGCTATTATAAATTAGTCAAAGCGATGTTTTCAATAATGTGTAGTCAGATGAAGGGAACTTGTTTGCATTTGTTGGAAAAACAGACAAGTAAAGCTCCATAGGAGACAGTGCAAGGACCCATTTGTTCCATTACGTCTGATTTCTATGGATGCCCAGAGAGGACAAACTGAGCGCAACTGGGAAAAAAAGAGTACTCATATGT
Organism: Rhyacichthys aspro; assembly: GCA_036850595.1. Taxonomy (NCBI): domain Eukaryota; kingdom Metazoa; phylum Chordata; class Actinopteri; order Gobiiformes; family Rhyacichthyidae; genus Rhyacichthys; species Rhyacichthys aspro. The sequence continues at coordinate 6,619,490 of CM072157.1, read as the reverse complement.
TTTTCCATTTTTTTGCATAAAGGTTTCAGCATTTATGAAATACGTTGATTTGGTTTCAGATTTTGACATTAAAATTTCAGACCAATTACCACTGGGTTTGTTCATAGCACGTTAGCATCTTATAGCTATTCACATGTTTAAATAAGGGAGATATGGAATCTGCACTTTTGCCATCAGATGTCACCAGTAGTACATAGAAATACTTTGAAGTTAATCAGTACTAATGAACCTGATCAATTCTTGTGTTTAATATGCCAGCCGTACAGAAAATGCATTGTTTTACCAAAAAAGAGTGAGAGAAGACTACTATAAACTTTAAACAACACTGTCATGCCTTTTTTAATTCAGGAATATAGTCTCATGATGAGTAAAATGAAAAAATCAACTGTGATTGTGTTAAATGTGTCAAGCATGTGTGCAAGAAAAAGTGTTGAGCAGTGAGTTAACACATAAAGCCAAATAAGAAAAGTGTTTGAAGGTGGTGTGTGAAGATCTTAATGGGTGACATCTTGTGGCAAAAGTGCAGATTGCAGTTCCACACCTGACACGCCTCCTTTTTAGAGCGTGTGAACAGCTATGGTAGACATGCAGGGACATGCTGTTGTCTATGAACAAACCGTGTAGAAGCAGGTTTGATGGTGATTTCTCTTTTAAAAAATGAAACAAAATCCACTTAGTTCATAAGTGTTCTTCTCCAGCAGTGCTCAGTTTGTCTGTTCTGGGCAGTTGTAGAAACTAAAGTAATGAAATCCTTTTATTTGGTTCTGTGGAGCTTTAATGGCAAAAAGTGTATGATGTGATTGCACACAACTGAAAATATAGTTGTTGCAATGTGTACATTTCACTCAGCTTTAAGTCAGTGTTGAGTAAACACTTTAGAGTAAGGGAATCTGAATTATCATTAATTCATGCAGCAATGAATACATTCTTTATGCAATACTTCATTAATATGTCATGAATCTTTAGGAATTTGCATGAATTCTATCCTCAGACATGAATAACACATTAACTCAACAAATACTGTAACTTGACGGTGACAACCACATCCATCCAGCTTCTTCCTCTGATCTGGGACAGAGGTCGGCAGTCTTAGCAGACGCCCAGACTTCCCTCTCCCTGGACACTTCCTCCAGCTCCTCCAGGGTCCTAGGTGTTCCCCTCTGCCTCAGGGCCTCCTCCTGGTGGGACATACCTGGAACACCTCCACAGGAAGATGTCTGGATGCATCTGGAAGAGATACCCCAGCCACCTCAGCTGGCACCTCTCAGTGTGGAGGAGCAGTGGCTCTACTCTGAGCTTCTCCCGAGTGATTAAACCCCTCCCACATAATAACATGCTCTCCATTATGGATGTTTAAGATTGTTACAGAATTGATGCTGTGTGGTGTGGCCTGTCCATTTAATGAACACTGATGACTCAGAGTTTAGGATGACATTTTATTTTGTTTTTCTCCTCAAAACTCATGTTAACTCCTAATGAAATCATAAGGTAATGAATGTATGATCATTTATGTACCCTTACTCTGAAGTGTGACCCAGCGTTGTATAATGTATAGAAGTGGTTCATTATTAATGACATGAGATCAGGCTCCATTCACATTTCACGTTTGCCTCATCTGCTGAAATATTATTTTATATTTAGTTTTGTTTATGATTTAAAGCTTTACTTAAGCAGCTGTATGTGCTTTCTCAATTAACAGTGGTCCTTATTAGATTTATAGAGACCAAACCATGTCTATTATTTCCCATTGGGTTCATATCTGGGAGTATTAAAGCTGGAGGAGCAGCGACACTCTGATTGTGATGAGCAGCTCTGACGCGGCTGTAACACAGGCTTGTAGTGTCATTTCATAAAAATGTATTGATTGTGTTGCCGGCAGTCAATGCTGCTAATGACACAGTGTTAGTACCTGCTTGTAACGCTCGGAATGAGGAGTGATTTTTGATTAAGCCGAGTTCTGAGTGAGAGGAGGGGCTGTCTGTTGTCATGGACGGTGCGCTCGTCAAACTAACGATGCTTTGTTGAACAGGACATTTTTCGAGGAACATCTGTGAAGTGGGCGAGTCACAGTCTTCACTTCACTTTCTGTAAAATCTTTTCTTACTTCACCTTATTAAAATGTACCAGACAAACTTATTTTTAAGTTTCATCTCAACATTTTGCCACAATTCTTGTCTCAAAAGTGATTGTAACAGAATTTAATAAAATAATAAGTTCGCTTTATTGGCAGACAAAAACAGTCAATGAACTCTAGCCTGACCAGCTATACCCATTCAGTTTGGAATCCCTTCCCTGCACAGCATTATCCTCTTGGTAGAAGTTCAGTCCAGTTGTACCCATTTATCTAAAATGGGGAAGGGTTTATGTAATGCTTTTCTCTGATTGGTTAAATGTCTGTATAATTGTGTCTAGAGGCAGTTTATTCCACGTACATTGGTTTTGCTGCCTTAAAGAATTAAACTGTTTTACCCAATGATAGGGACAAAAAAAATCTGAATTCTTAAATGCTATCTTAATATAATGACTTATTATTACTTATCATTATTTACTAACATATATAATCTTTTGACATAGTTTTGAAAGTGATCATATGTTTTTGCATTTGAAAAGGGAGGGTACTAAGATGGATTTTCGTGACTTTGTGAAATCACATATCTTCAACTGCTCCTTCAACTGCTCCACAAGATAACATTTAAAGGTAAACAGAAGAAAATTTTAAAATGTTGCAAAAAGAAAAATGTGCAATAGGTCAGTTTTCATCTGACGATAATTGAATACACTTTATAGGACGTCAGAGACTTTAAGAAAATTAGATCTAACTTTGTGGGAGACTTCTCATTGTCCTGTTCAAATGTTGCCAGATACTGGTCTCCAGAATCTGAAGCAGCTGACGAGGTGAGTCCGACATTTGCTTAGTCTTTTATTTGAAGATCTCCTTCCGTTCCTCTTAATGCTCATTACAAAGAACTACCTGTTGCCAGCAATTTGGGAGATTTGGCAAATTTGACTGCTCTTGTGTATAAAAATATGATACTGCAAAATGCAAATCTGTTCATAGAAATATGACAATTGTTTTGCGAGAATTTTCAAAGAATAAGTCGACGTTTTGGCTTAACGGAGTCATTATGTTGAGAGGAAGTGATGACTTAATGGACATTTTCACATTTCTACCATCAATGGTAGAAAAAAGCTTTAATGATCACGCTCTACAAATGCTGTTCATAGCCGCAGTGAAAATAAAGACATACTTTTTTTTTTTTTTTTTTTAAAGTTCATTCTTATGTTGGTGTCAAAATGGCCTTTACACAGCATGACAAAAAATGTAATGTTGATGTAATGTTGAGCACGTCAAAGTAATGTCCAAACACTAACAACAGAGAAACAATGATAAACCAAATGGAAACTAGCGGAGTGGAACAATGAAGAGAAATCCATTTAGATTTTCATCAGTAAAATAACAAGGTGACAGTTAATTAATTGAGGTGTACAGTGTGACTCTTTGTGAAGCGTGCTTTATAGTATTCATGTGTAGTCTTTATATTACAACCTTTCCCCAGCTGTCTGAGTAAAGAGAGCGTAAGTCACGCTCTTTTGGTCCCAATGGATCCAACAGTCAGAAAATGTGAATGGATTCCCTTCATGTCATGCTGTCATATTCACATGTTGTCTGTTAGCCCTCATAACTCCGCTGGAGCGCCGGCGCCCCAGCGCCGCAGCATCAGTATTTTGCTGAATAGCTCTAAAACTACACAACAGATCTTAATGGGGAAAATTGTGTTTAGAAGCTTACCCTTTCGGCAATCTACAGTGGGCTCGGGGCAATTATATCCTTTCGAGAAAGTTTTCAATTCAGCCGTTAAGCGCGGCGTTTTTTCCGGAAACTTCGCTCAGTAAATCCACCATGTTAACGCCGTCACAATGTGATTATTTATGACATTTTGTGATCAAAACGTGTAAATCATGATAGCGGACCTCCATTTTGAGGCTTGACGTAAACAATGATGACTTCTGGCCGGACTTTTGACCAATCAGATTTGCCCAATTCTTCTTCTCCTGTTGTTGTGAGGTTACCATCCAATCAGGAGTAACCAAAGATCATCTTGAGAGAAGAAAGTTCACTACCAGTATCGAAAAGAAAGTTTATGGCTAAAAGAAACATTTACACACAACCTTTGCCCATAAAAATGTACACAAGCTTCATGCACAAGCTTTACAGAGTGTATGGCACGCACTTATTGCGCAGTTTGAATGCGCATGTGGCATTTACTCTGATTTAAAAAAAAGTTACTGTTTTTTTTTTTACTGATAGCCAAGACCTGAGAGAATAATAATTGCAAATGAAATAGCTTGTACATTATTGTTCTCTGTGTTTTTTAGATTAAATTCTGTAAAATTTAATTTTTGTTTATTTTGTTTGTTTGTTTGTTTATATAGTCATATAACTTTTAATCCCGTCATGTGACATAATTTTGGCATACATATTCTGATAGCCCAGATTGTCCTGAAAAAAAAGATGTGTATTACTTGACTGTGCTTGAAAGGGTTAAGAAGAATGTTTTTATAGTTTTTGTTGTTTTGTTTTTTTTTTATCAACAAAGCTTGCATTTATTAGCAAGAGCTGTTTCTGAGAAGAACATAGTCAGCATGCTTTTATTTTATTAAAAAAAAGGAAATATTAACCACTGCAAAATATTAATACATTAAACCAAAGTTACCTTAAACTTTGATGTGATCCCACCATTTTTTGTCTCTTTAAACATTGTGTAAATGCATCACTAATATGCTAGATTTTTAACTGCTTCCCTTTTCACTATTTATGTTTTTCCTTTTTAGACTTTGCTCAATGTCACAGCCAGTGCTGGAATAGACACTTTTCTAGTCGAGACCTCCTTCACTGTGAGGATGTAATCAGCCCACTCTTCCAGTATGTGTTGAGCATCTATTAAACACCTTTACAATACAGATTGGATGATGTAAAGATATGTCTTGTAAAAAGATGATGATTCCTGATGTGCTAGTAAGAAGTAAGAAAAAAGGTCAAATACTGGATGTTGAAAAGCTGAGTCCTTAAAATGTAGGAAAGACTAGAAACAATCTTCTTTCTCTGTGTTTTTTTGCAGCAACATCAGGCTAAACCTCCAGCTAATTTTACTTCAAATACCATTTATATCAGTGTTAATGTTGACAGCAAATTTTTATTTATTTTTAGTCTTAGTCTAGACTAAAATGCAAATTAGTTTTTGTCATTGTTGTCATCTAATTCTTATTAGTTTAGTCTAGTTTTAGTCAACTAAATATCATAAGAGTTTAGTCGATTATATCTACAATAGACTTATATAATAGTCATTAAAATACTGTATAAAGGGTAATGCATTTTTTCATTTTTTTTTTTTTCCTGAAGTACCTGAATGAAACGAAACTACTAACCTGTTATGGCTGGTATTGAGATCTGATTTTAATAATAATAAAATGAGTAGGAGATGTCTGCTTCCCCTCAATATTAAACATTTTTTACAAAGTGAATCCTGTAAATTTACCTGTATAATAGGTTTAACAACATTGTTTGTTAACATCAGTTCTTTTGTCATCGCCTGTCGTCTTCCTGCGGCTAAGAAATGTTTGCGTCTGACATCTCTTCCGTGACGCTCAAAAACTTGTGTTCTGATTGGCTCTCTTCTCAACTCGTCCTGTCTCCTCCTTTTGATTGGATTTTGTCTCTGTCTGTCTTGTTTTTATTTGTGACAAAAGTGTTTTCGTTCTCATTAACTACGTTTCATTTTGTTTTCGGACGCAAAAATATGTTGTTGACGAAAACTACGATAATAATTTAAATCTGACTTGTGTGTTGCATGTTTGACGTCATTGTGTATGGAGCAGCTGCTGCAGTGGAAACACAAACCTCTTCAGGAGTTTCCCAGACCAAACCATCCTATACCAACTCAACCTTTTGCGTATTTTAACCTCCTGCCTAAACTGCTGCATATGTCAGCACCGGCGCTAACCGTGCCAGCATGTGTCACTAATATTTCAAATTTCCACACCACAGTGCATTCCCCCGTCTTCCTCAGGCACAGCGATTAAGATTTCCTCCCTGTACTCTCCGCCGTGACAGATTAGGCCCGGGCTGCGAAAGTAACCGCGAGAATCTAAAAATAAACAGACACATAGAGTTGCAACCCCGTCTCACATTAGCTGCCCGCGCTGGGAATTAATGAACAGCGTTTATGAAGTCTGACTTTTAATCCAAAATGGCTGAATGGGGAGAGGCAGTCTGAATAGAGCGAGATAAAAGTTGTAATCCAAAAGCCTCAGGCATCCGGTCGGGTAATTAAAAAAAAAAAAGTTTGAAAAATCTATTAATAAAGCTTTAATTAAAAACTACATTTTTAATATCTCAAGACCTTTTCAATTGACATTTCTAACAGGATTTGGTTGCTCGCCTCAAGCCACTCGAGTCATACAGTACACAGTGAGCATTTAGCAGACGTTTGCATTGATTGAAATGTACAGACGTCAAAAAACCTAAGAGCGTTCGACGTGAAAAACATCAGACGCGCCATCGAAACACTTCCACAAACCAAAGGAGGGTGATTCATAGCCTGCTTTGACGTCAGTATTCTTTAAAGTGATAATGAAGCGTACAGTACAGTGACATGTTTCTGGATTAACATTAACGCCTACATGAAACGGCCATGTACATTGTTTTAATCCAAATAGTGAGTAGTAATCCGCATCTGAAAATAGTCCCGTACAAATCCGGTATTTTTGAAAGACATTTTCTTATATTTAGTTCCCAGCTGTGGAAGAAAATGAGGACATATTTTTAAATCTTTTTTATGATTATGCAGCAGTATGCGCCATTAGGTTTATTAGAAGTGTCTCTGAGGGTGCCATCTTACCTTAGACTTACCTGACTTTTACTGTAAGATTCACACTAACACTGTATTTTACTAGTACAATATCTTTTTCGTTTACAGTTTTGGGGTTTAGTGTGGACAAACTAACAAAGAGACTTTTATGCCCAGGCTTTACATTCATGAATATTTAGTATCTTTAGTATGTTTATGTTGGTTTGCACCACTCCACATGCAAACTTTGATTCTGCACAAACACAGTACAAACACCTTCCATAGATGAGATTTTTAAAAACTCCTTTTTAAAACATATCTGTTATTTTCATATCCACAGTGATGGCTAACCCTTTGATCATTGTTACTTAAAAAATGAATACTTGTGTATCCATGGAAACAACATATGATATAAAAGATAAAAAAGTGGATACAGTATCGGGTTTAGGGACTAAGAGTCTTAAACACTGAAAGTTATCATGTAACACTATAACAGCTCATTATCTGTCCATGAACATTAAAAACAACAACTTTCATAGTGGTGCCAAGTGGGTAGAGAAATAATTGAGAACGTTTCATTTTTGTTTTTTTGTTTAATTGTTACAGGTAGAAAATGTAAACAGGGAAATTTGCAGTTATTTTCTACTTTTTTCCTGTTTTTTTTCTAACTTGAAGTGACTTTTTGTTTTTTTTAAAGTTAACGCACAGGAAGTATAATAGAAAGAGTTCTGGCAGACATCAATTTTGAGAGACTGCAATTTTGACAGAAAACGGAAAAAGCAGTTGAATGTGCTGTTAGTTCAAACAAAGATGTGGTGGTATGACCTTTTCATCTCTGTTTAAAACCAACTCATACAATTCTGGATGGTGTTAGGGGTAAAAAAAAAAAAAAAAAAAATCCCATGTCATGTGTTTATTTACCCACCTACATTTTTTTTCTTTTGCAATTACCAAAATTTTGTTTTCTAAATTTGCTTTATTTATATTTTTTGGAAACTTGACTATTGATTATCACATAAATAAATGGCATCTCTGACAGTTTATGCCAAATCATAACACTTCGAAATGCTATAAACAAAGTTAATTTTTATATTTTAGCTTCAGATAAAATGAAAAGGTATCATAATGTAAAACAGTGAAAGTGAAACATTAAAATAGTGTGCACTTAGGCCAGGCTTAGGATACAAATAAGAAAATGCCTTTATGGTCATATAGATACCACACCAATCTATTAGCCTGAGATAAGTTACATTTGGTAGAAAAAAAAATAATGTCGAAAAACAGCTTTTAAATGTTCTAGACCTGAATTCATGTTTACAATTAATGTTTGGTTTAAACTAATGGCACAATTTCAATTGCACTTTTCATTTAAATAAATGTGGCTAATGGATTATGTATGGCTTTTCCAGCATTATTATGAGTATGGTCATTTTTAAATTGAAGCCAACAAATCAGCTATCAATGTGAGGAATATATTTACTATTAATCAGTTTATATCTTAACAAGCAAATGCACTTACTTCAGTAAAATTCAATAAATGAAACTGCCATTTATTACTTGACTACACATAGTTTGATGTACTTTTTCTCTTTTTTCCATTTGTTCATTCTGGGCTTTTTGAGCTTCAGGGACAACAAACTTGAACAAAATTGAATTGAACGGAGCTGAATAGAAACCAAATGTAACTTGAGAGTTTTCTGCGTCGTATCCTGTGCATGTTTGCTGAATGTTTTAAGCCTCGGCCATTTGTTAAACGCAGCGAACGCATCAAGGATGAAGGAAGAGAGGTGCTTTTAGTCGTGGAACAACAAGGTGAGGGAGACGAAACACTTGTGGATGAGAATGGAAATGGGTCAGGACACATATAGACACTGTGCTTCTGCTGGCTGGGTTCCCTCTCGCTGTTACTATGGAAACGTACCCTATCTCCATCCTACCTGCCTGCCGTAGCACACCAACTACACACCCCGGCAGTGGTGCTACAGGTTTTGCACCTGAATGCACCGGCGGCGAACACATCTTATCCTGTTTTACAGCACCGCGGGAAAATGTAAAGTTGTTAATGTTGTCGCTGCCGGAGTAAACAATCTCCTTTTTTTTTCAATTGAACATGAGCTAACATGACGAATACATAGTTCGATATTCATAAAAGCAGTGTCTTAGTGATTGACAAGGAGTGACAAATAAATTCTCTAAAAATAGTATCAGCTGCAGAGGCACAATGTAGTTCAATCAGATTAGTGTCTTCTGATGCAACAGTGACTGAGGCTACAGAGGTGTTTCTAAAGAGTTTAGGGCCCAGGGCATGAGGTACACAGGGCCCCCAATACTCACTAAACTTAAGAAACATACATCACAATTACTGATTATATTTCTGTCTGCTTGAGGGCATAATTGCTTTTTTTAAATTCCCATAAAACATGTTCAATTGTGCAAATTTTATTTATAATGGACATTTTACATGTACTGACACCTGCATTATGCATTATTGGATACAGTGAGAGAACCCACAGTGACGAAATGAGGAGATGCAGACTCCATACTGAAATTCCTTTTACTAGCCTGCCCTGAAATGGAAACCACAACCTTCTTGCTGTGAGGCAAGAGTGCTTACCACTTACACACATACAGCTGTGACTGCAGGTGATGGCACATTTATGATGATGGTACAAAGCCAATAAAAAGCCATATTAAGATAGTGCAACTTAGTCTAGTTTTCACTGTATAACTCACACTCTTTTGCTGTTGAGTTAAAATGTCCTGGTGCTGTGACTGCTGTTGTGTCATGCATGAAAATATAAGCATGTTTAAGTTTTTTTTTTAATCTATCTTCAAGTACAAGCTACTTAGACTAGGTTAGATTATTAGATGGTAAGTTAAATAGATGTCATGTACAAGCTTATTTTGATTTACAGCTTTTGTTGCAGGTTAGGTTACAGTGCTGAGGAGTCTTAATTTAGGACAGCTAATCAGGGACTTGAACTGGCAGAACACCTCATGTGCAAATATAAATAAACAGCAAGAGAATGTATTACCATTTGATTTAAAACCTCTTATTAAAAAGAACTTAACTTTTGTCCTTTAAACTTTGTGTCTCACTTTATTTTTAGTCATGATTCTACGTGAAAAAAGAGAACTCACCTCAACGCTTGTCTGTCGTGTGGGAGACTCGGGGTTTGAGACTGCAAGGAACAACTGCAGCCACAATGAGTCACACCTTTATGCCAGTCCCAAGCCCAGAGAGAAGGGAAGGTCATCCGGCTGTATATATATATAAATGTATAAATATAAAAAATATATAAATGTGTACCAGACTAAACATGTGAGTCACTGGATGATTTTCTGGAGAACCCTGAAGGGGGCTGCCAAAGAAATAGTTTAATATTATATTATATAGATGAACAAAATGGATCACATTTGTCAAAACTGTGTTTGTACTAGTTTTTGTTTTTTACGACAGCAATGTACAACTCTCTGCATTTTATTTTATTGTTTTAAAATGATTATACAATAGACATTTGAAAGCAGTGGAAGTGCCATTACTTGTATTACAGCTGCCTGGGGAAGACAAACTGAGCCCTGCTGGAGGAGAAGAATACATTTCGGTCAATTATGAACTGAACTGTTTTTTTTCTAACATTTTCTGAAAGTGAAATCACCTTCAGACCTTTTTCCATTGCATTTGTTTATAGACAACAGCATGTCGGTGCAGGGCTACCATAGCTGTTCGCACGTTCTAAAAAAGTCAATATGGAATTTCTGCACAGATGTCACCACAAAGGTCAAAAACCACACACTTCACCTTTGACATCCATCTATAGGTAATAATATAACAGGAAATAATATAGTATTTATTCTATTTTTAAAGGCGTAATCAGAGCAGTAAGATAGGTAATACTATTAAACAAGAGCCTGTTTCTGTCAAATATCCATATTAGCTGATGCTGTCTAACCAGATTCATGATGACTATGGACCTTCAAAGTGCAGACCCCACATAACACTGGAAAACACGTTCCCTATTTAGTGCACACAACTGTTTTCCAAATATGGATGAAATATACCCCGGATGCCGGAGCAGCAACTTCTATGGTGGAATCTCATTAGCATCGTAATAGCTTCCAGGCTCATTTGCATTTTGCCGTGAGTGATTTTTTTCCCCCCTTTCCCTCTCTCTTTCTCTCTTTACTCTTCGCTGTTGGATGGAATTATATATGGAAAAAAAAAAGAAAGAACTAAAACTTTGAAGCACTATATTTTATTTCATTATTTAAGTTAAACAAATTGTAATTGAAAAGCACTTTTCAATTATGCTATTTCCTCATACCAGTGACAAATGAATCATACAGTGGTGTCAAGCAATTATGGGCCGACGCATAAAACTACAAACTAATATTTGCACACAGGGATGACGAATTAGTGTAAATAGATTAATACAGGAAGTGGGGGCTTTTAGTTCTATTTCTGAAATGGAAATGGTGGAGTATAAAATCTTATTTGCCGCAGTGTTTTGAAGTGAAGTGAAAGCTCATAGTGACTCAACCCTGCAGAGTGAGGGAAGAGTTTGCAAAGAGCGGGGAGTTGGAGGAAAGAAAAAGTTTAGGAAATGGCTAAATGAGCTGCAACTGGGCTTTTAGGAAACTGCGGTCTTTTAAAATAACTCTATAGAGCAGCGATGTCTATTTAATGTGTGAAAAGTTAAATGGCAATGACAATACGCCGAAATATGTGGTAACTGAACAGCTTTTATTCAACTGGACAAAATGTTTAAACATGTATTGTGCCAAGTGTAGAATTGTCAACTGCTATTGCGCCAATAAAGGTTTATACATGGAATTTAATTGCACAATGCAGATGTGTTATGTAATGCTAACAGAGTACTACACATTTCTTACATAAAATTCTAGTTGAAATCTGTTTACTCGAGCTCAGGCTGATCTGACTGCAATTGATTTTGAATGTCATGGACTGCATCTATTAATATGTTACAGAGATAATAAACAGTTTCAGGTTAGTTTAAGTAACAACTGGATAGATGGTACAGAAAACATAGAAAGTCACTAATTGTAATGGATTTCAATAGAGTTCCAAGCTCAGAAATGAGTGTATTAAGAGGCTACAAACAATCTGTAGACTGACTGGCTTAGAGCATTTTAGGGAAGGCCTAACGATAACGTCATTAGTCATTAATTGCCAAAATGCTAATTAGTGTACTGCAAGATTTGGTAAATGATTAAAATTTGATGTCCTTACAATGAATAATTCTACTATCGCTGAGGTAATTGAAAAAAGTAATTGTCAAAGTAATATAGAGTGGGGAATATGTAGAATAGTTCCAAGTTTTTACACTATTTTGTTGCACTCCTGTTAGTTTTGTCCCTTTGTAGTAATGTTTTGTTTATCGTCAGTGTCAGTTAGTTGTGTTTGAAGTAGGGTTTGTTTATTGTAAAGATTGTTTTGTTCCCCTTTGATGTTTTGTTGTGCTATAGTATTGTTTTGCTCTTTTGAACAATGTTTTTTCCCCCCCAGGAGCATCAAATTGTTACTTTGTAGCATTGTTTTGTTTTCTTTTTCAATTGTTTGGTTCATCTTAAGAGTTGTTTTGTTCTGTTTTATCAATGATTTTTTTCTGTTTGGTAACAATTTGTTCTTTGATGTCGCTTTTGTGTCTGCTTTAGGTGCTTTTTTTTTTTTTTTTTTTTACCCATTATAGCAAATTTGTATTTTTCAAGGCATTTTTTTTATTTTGGTGTATTTTTATTGATTTTATTATTAAATTGAAAAATCTTGCAAATATGCCTGCAGATTGGATAAAAAAATGTGATTCTGAGTTTGTCAAATGTTAAATACAAAATGGAGACACTGTTATGCCTTGATGATGTGTTGTTGAGTACTGTTCTTTACTTATTTATGTTTTACTTAACACTTGCATGGTCTGTTCTTATGCATGTCTAAGAACCACACGCATCATATTCTTTCTCTTTCTGATTCCTTATTACTTTTTATGATTATTTATCAAACATTACTATAAGCTTCACAAACTAACAGTCCCAATGCAATTCAATGCAGATGAACATTTCTAAAGGGTATAGATACAGATGCAACTTTACATGCATCCACACAGCTCCTTTCTCCGGCAGAAATCTTTTGCAGGGAAGCAGCGCAGCGAGCAAAGAGTTAATATTTTCAACCAGTTCTGCCTCTGACACACACAAACGCACACACAACCGCACACACACACACACACACACGCTCGTATCCCCACAACCCATCACCCCTGATCACACTCAGCCTGGCGCACACATCCACATCCACACACACAAACCCATAACTCCCAACACCACCACCTCTCCCTCCTCCTCCTCCTCCTCCCGCTGCCTCCCTGGGCTCCCCCCTCCTCCTCTTCTTCCTCCTCCTTCATTCTCCATCTCTACTCTCCCCCCTTCACCACCACCACCACCACCAGCCCCCCTCCCTCCCCCCCTCAGGTCAGTTAATAAGCGAGCCTGAGCCTGTGCCTCTCGGCTCGGCTGTCTGGAGGACATGCAGAGCAGTGTCTCCTGGGAATTGGCTCATGCAGAATGCCTTCTCCGCTGAGAGAATGGAATTTTACCCTCGCTACGGCTCCCAGCAGGAAACCTGACAGACGTACACACAGAGCAGACGCAGAAAGACGGACATACACTACAACGGTCCCAGGGGAGAGCTTCCTGCATCTCCCAAATTTAATGTGTCTATATGGAACCATTCCAAATAACGTGGATATGTTATAGGTTGCATTAAGTTAAAGCCGGGTTAGGCAGTTTGGGCAGAGTAAAAACAACAGCAATAACTCTTGGTGCAAGTGGTATGAGAATGAGTTTCATTCCTAATGCATCAGAAAATCCATCAAAAGTCTGAGTGACTTTAAGGAAGACAAATATGGAGGACTTTCTGTGTGACTTGTGGCTTTCATATTAAAAATACAAGGTCCAAACAACATTCATCCTACTGCACCTTTAATATTACAAATACACATTTTTTGGGTGTAATTATAGAAGAATAGAAGTATAGAATTTGTCATGTATAGACCATCAGAGCCTCATCGAAGGTTATGAAAAAACATTGCATAACATTGTAAAACATTCAATTACAATTAATAGTCAGCAACTATAATCCAACTACTACATCATACATTATGTAATATTACAACCTTATTTTCAACCAAGTAAGCCTAATTACCTAGCACCAGTGACATGTGAGCATTATGTCCCATCCACCACCCCAACCGACCTCCTATTATGTCTATTTTAGAAAGTAAGTACAATTCTAGGTTTTATCATCACTCATAGGCGTGGAATGGATCTATGTGCATATTATAGGGATATGTTTTAGCATTAAGCAGCATATAATATATATAATACTAATACTGAGATAGAATCCTCTAACCCTCTAACAAATCTTGACTGAAAACTTAAAGTGAAAACTAATGAGACAAATTGCAACCACGAAATGAAAAAAGGAGTTGCTTGGACAATGAATGGGCAAAAGTTCAATGTTTTTGATTTTTTTTGACTCTTTCCAGCCTCAATGTTACATGTCATTCTCATTACTTAACTCGTACACAGTATAAAATACATTATTTACCATGTTTTCTTACTTTATTTAAATCTTAAAGTACTTACACATGCAGGCAAGGGCTCGGTATTCTATAGCTTTGAATAGCACTGATTTACAACCTTGGTACTTTAACCTTTACTTCATTGTAGAAATATTATTAAACACTTTGGTGAAATGGGTTTTAGTAAGATGATTTAGCTTGGCTTAGTACATAACAAATATCTCTTAGAAAAGTGTTCCTTTGATGCTGAAGTGGGCATTTATTATATTATATATAGTTGGTCCATTAGCTGTATTTCTTGCATGCATGGAAAAAAAGAAAAAAAAAGAAATAGTGAGATTTTCCAATAAAATAAAACATAATGCTTAAACTGAGGAATGGTCTGTAATTTTTTTTTTTTTCTAGGAACACAAACTTCGGGTTTCAGTGGAATTGCATTAGGCTTTTATGTCCCATCCACCACCCCAACCAAATGAATTTCCCCAGGTTGAGGGAAACTATAAAAAGTGGTATGTCACATATTTTCAAATTTACATACACAATTAATGCACCATGGGGAATACAGCACATTGTGAATGTAATAGAAACATGTCATACCATCGCTGTTTATACACACAACGCTGCTCCCATAGGTGCGTTTCTTGAGACGTCTCCCTCTCTAAGCAAACTGACCACTACCTACTAAAGAAAAAAAAAAAAACAACCCTTCTTTTTTCCCCTGAATCATCAAGAAGCCATCATTAACTTAATGGCGACACAGTCTTGAGGGAGATGCGCTGATAGTCTGTTGCAGCACAAAGCCTTCATTTGGCTGCCTCCGAATGTAAACACGCCGCTCCGAACGCCGGCTACATCAGCGCTGCTAATGAGTCGCCCTGTAGATTTTCGAAACGGTGGCTTCTCCGCGCTGCTGCCTCAAACTTCAAGTGTTGAGAAAGTCACCCCACTGCACACACATTATACATCCACACACACATCCCCATCCTCCTCCTCCTCCTCTCTGGCTGTTATTTCTCCTCAAAGCCACAGCTCCATCTATTGGTATCAGCACGGAAAATGGAAAAACAGTCCGGAGCAGATTGCACTAATCAACATTCCACTGTAAAGGCAGCTATTGAAAATCAACGACTGGAAATAACTTTTAACATAAATGAATAGTATTTGAAGCATATATGAATCATAATAGCAGTACAGACAAGAAGGAAGCTCTGTTTTGCCAACCTGACCTTTAACCCCACATTTGCGATTGTAAATGAGATGTTTTTTTTGTTGTGTTTGTTTGCTGTTGTCTTTCAAAATGTCCGTGAATTCAGTTTTGGAGAGATTCAGGACACAGTGGCAGAGGTCTGATGAATCATTTTTGCCCAGACATGGAGAGTATGATTCATGGCTCCAGCAAGCTTCTATTTACTCTGGGAAAAACAATGCTCCCTGCACTGTATCTATACACAACACAAATTTACAACAGGAATAGGAATTTATGTTTTTTTTTAAACAGTGTGAACTGGTAAATGAACGAGGAAGTAGTCCAGGAAGCACAGGTTGGATGCAATTGGTTAAAATATGTAGGCCTTTTTGTAAAAATTCAGCCATTAGCCTAAAGGCGTGCCAAGACTACTTTTTGTTTATGCAGTTTGGTTCTTCCATAGATCTTTCTTCCAAAAATGTGTTGTCATCCACATTATAATCCAATAAAAGGTGGAATTTGAGGTGGAAAATGTTTAATCCCTCTTCCATTAAGGTTGGACGCACCAAACGTCCTCCATTTTAAAACACCATGTTCATTTGTTGTCTTTGTAAATCTTTATTAAGAGGTTATTATTTTGTTTTGACACATTTTTTTTTTTCCTGTTCCTTTTGCAGTTTTGTGTAGCTCTTAATATAACTGTTCTCTGCTCTTACTGTTTATTGCACACATTCAATTTCATGGATGAAAATGTTGAAATTCCTTTTGCCCGAACCAGACAAATCCACCAATTTCATGAACTAAGTAAGACTATGAAAGGTTCTTTATTGCTATATTATTACCTCAGTATTACCATGCTACTGACAAAGTGGTGCGCTAAAATTTTCTATTCTATGCCAGATTTTAGGTCCAAATGTTCCTCTCTACTAGTTCTTATCCAACCCACAAATGCATTAGACTTCCTAGAATGTGGGACTGTGTTGCTAAAAATGGGAAACAAAAAAAAAGTGACATTTGAGGTGAAACTAAAATATATACATCAAATATTCTTCTTTATAAACTCTTTTTTTTACCAAAACAATAACAATAATATTAAGATAATCAGTGATCAAAAACCAAAATGGCATAGGACCATACAGTATAGAAGAGAATAACATTGAGCATGTGACCTGAGTCGGAATCGAACCCGGGTCACTCAAGAAAAAGTTTAACAGTATGTTTTAAAGACATGAAAGCTTTCCACTAACAATACAGTGAAGCATTGTATGAAACTGTTCCAAATCAAAAGATACCCTCCATTTTGTGCCTATCATGCTAAAGTTGGACAATGTTTTCAGCCACATTTCACTGCTGCAATGCATGATGGAACTGTTCACCAACAAGACAATTCTTTTTCAAACAACTGGATTGAATTTTAACATGTATTTGAATGTGGTCATGGCTACTACTGTGCAATAATAATGAAGATTTTTTATTCTGTGGTCAAATGTGTCCAATTTATTTTACAAGGCCCACAAAAACATATTAGTTATTAACATATTGGTCTGAAATGTGTCTTTTGTTTTATCATTTTAAATCAGTTCATAAAGTCAGATGAAAATATGATTAATGTTTTGGTCTTTTTGTTAAGTTGGTCAAATGTCGCTTGTTTTTAAACTGTTGATACTAGCATTTTGTTCTAATTAGTCATTAGTAATGCAAAGATTGAAAATCCAGTAATGATTAAAAATGCTACCTAAAACACTGATTCACTAGTGCAGATAGGCTTCCATTTGGAACATTTTGTGCATTTTTGTCATGTGCTTCCTCATAAGTTTTCAGTTTGGTTCCAACAGCCTCAAGTATAGATCCACTGGGATTAACAGCCCAACAGATTGTTCAGGGTGGAACTGTTCACGTCGGAACGAATGATCGAATCATTAACATATCTTTCAATGTGGTCTAGGCTAACGATATGTATGTGCAACTTTGCATCGGCACTGAGCTAAACCATCCTATTTCCACTGGTGGTTATGAGAGGTGGCTCGTGAAAGCGCCGGCCTAATTGCAAATGAGATTTTTCTTTTCAAACTAAACGTTATCCTCCACCCCCAAACAAACCGTAACAGGGGTGGAAAAAATTGTGGAAATGCTGAAGCAAAAAAAAAAAAAAAAAAAAAAAAAAAAAAGCTCACAGCCTTCAGTGAGCACTTCGGCATGAAATGATGAAAATACTGAAGCTAAGGCTGCGTTTAAACCTTGAAACGTTCCAAATAATAACACGCTGACACTCCACATACAAGATCCTCCCGCACTTTTTGCATTGTAAATATTATTCCCGGTTTCCAACACTTGTCAGGTGGAAGCGAGCGGAGGTTATCATTCTAATTATTTCCCCTCCTGTGTCTTCACTGTGGAGCACCCCCAGCCCGTCTCGACGCTGGCTGTTTGTAGTGCGGCAAAACCCAGGCACCAGCACTCTCTTTGGGATTTAGCCTTTCAAAAGTCCTCATACTTCTTCTACTTCTGCTTCTGCTGCTGCCTGCCTTTGCCGCCCCCACATCTCTGCCCCCCTCTCACCATCACCGCCGCCACCATCACCATCCCTCCTCCTCCTCCTCCTCTTCGTTCTCCTTCTCCTCGCTCTGCTGCAGATGTTTTGGATATGTTTTCTTAGCGAGGAAGGCGCGCCAACTGCCAAGTGCCCCTCGGTCGTCTCCGGCAGTGGCTGCTGTGGCGGCTGCTCGCTCAGAGGGGCGAGACGTTGGCCGCGGAGAATGGCGGCCAACATTCCTCGGCCCCGGACGAGGCGGGTCACGCAGAGGTTACGCCCGGTGGCTGTGCACATAGCAGCCTCCCTAATTACACGCAAGCATTAGAGTGGTTAAAGAATGTATATGTGAATAAAGCAGCTAAATAAATAAGCAGAGGTAGGAGAAAGTAATTGCTAGGATTCACGTTACTGTGGTTAGGTTTCTATAAGCAACAAGATGTAATGTCTCAGATTAATAGCTAGAGAATCATATCCATTGCTCCCAGACAAGAAAAAGAAAAGAGACACTCTTTTTTTTTTTTACAACAGAACTCAACTGGTGGCACTGATGCAACATGGATGTCAGATGAGGTTTCTTGACCATTTTGAAATAGGATATTTTTGATGCATGAACAAAATATACTTGCTAGTTTTCTGTACTTTTATTTTCTTGGTTGCATTCAAAAGTGCATAATCTAATTGTGTAAAAAAAAAAGATTAAAGGTGCAGTGTGTAACCCTTTGAAAGCATCTACTGGTACACTGCAGACTGCATTTTCATATTCTTTTGATTAAGGGCATAGAAATGAATCAGATGATGAGTACACTTTAAAATCAAAGTGCAGTTTAGTTCTAAAATGTCCAAAGATTTCATGCAATATTGTGTGTTCGGTAAATAAATAAATGCTCTTCTGCTTCAGCTGTGCTCAGTTTATCCATTCTTGCACAGAAACAGGAAGTAGTGAAACTTCCACTGGGCTCTATGTAGCTTTCAGAAATGCAATTAAAACTAGGATACATAATTCAAACATGTTTTTTTACTGATTTTTAACACAAGTAGTGGCTCCTTCATCATGCAATATGTTGCATCTAGTAATCGATTCAACAGATCAAGCTCCTTGCAGATTTTCAGCAGAAGCGCAAAACATAAGATAACAGACCAGAATCAAAGACAATATGGACCATATGTGCTGTAGGTCTACAAAACTGCCCCCACCTGACAAGTTAAGTCCACTATGTAACTTTATTCTCCTGCCAGACACTCTATAATAAGAATATTTATCGTCCACCTGTCACATCTACACTCCTCTCATAGCTATGGTTTGCATAATTATACAGTCATTCATACATTTTCGACTGCTGGTCCTGTTATGGATCTATGGTGCTGGGAACTAAAGTTGCTTTAAAGATTAGGCGACATACACCATGGAAAATCAACAATTCATCGCAGGGCTAACACTTAGAGACATACAGAACACTGACAGATAATCATTCACGAAAGGACATGTGTTGGTTGGCTAGCTTAAAGAGCAAAACTATGACCGTATTGTTGTGAGACTGGAGTGCTTAGCAAATAAGAGTTACAAGCAAACTATATTTACGGGACTTACTTCCTGTTTCTGGAGAATGCAGGTGCTCTTTACGTCCTTTCCACTGGACTTTCACTGGTTTTAAAAAACTCATCCGACCTGCCAAGCAACTACAGCCTCGTTATTTATTTCCCAACAACCACAACGAATTCTTTCTATCAAAACTGTTGGAAATATCTTCAGAAAACCAGTGTGCCACAAGCTTAGAATTTTGCTTTGGAATCTGAGAAAGGGCGAGACGATCATGGCTAGTCTTACGAAGGCAAAATCTACAACTAGAGAAAAAGCACTGTTGAACAAAATGTGAAGGTACACCTGAATGATGCATGAATTTACCCACGACATTACAAAACTACAAAACCCAACTACAAAGGAGTTCAAAGAGCTGTAACACCAGGAACTGTCAGAGTTATTTAACAAATAATATATTTCAATACTGTGCCGGTCAGCTTTATTTATTGGCTTCTACCTTTTGCTTTCCAACAATGCACCAAGTGACCTTTATATGGCGCATAGTGCTTCTTTAAGAGGGGTTTACATATAATGAATAAAAACACATTCGTCGATTTTTATTGCTAAAAATGGTTTGAGAATTATTGATGGATATTGGAAACTCCAAAAATCGAACTTGTCGGATCAGATTAGATTATGTTGAATTGAACAAAATGGCGGACTCTGCTGGTTTGTTTTCCAAATTGTGAAATAAGTATTCCACAAACCAAAAACTTAGGGACAAAATGGTTATATTTTACACAGATGAAAGTTTACGTAGAATTAAATTGCATTTTACTTGACAATTTAGTACATTGCTGCATCACTGTGTTCTCCGTTCACACAGCATTGTTTTCTGTGGCTTTTGAGGCACAATATGGCAAACATTTACTGAAGGGATTTCAGGTTGAGTTTGGGTTTTGGCTGAACTGAGCAGCTCATTAACTTTCCCGCTCCGTGGCAGGGCATCACAACAGCGCTGCGAAGGAAACTTTTCTCAAATACACCAAAAAAATGGGAACGTTGTCGTGCGAATGGGATCCACCTCTCCCACACGCCGCATTGTTTAATTAGTACAAGTGTTGATTATTGTGAGTGTTGATCATCCACTCGTTCATAGGATACGGCTTGGATCCTGTCCAGATATGTTTAATCCGAGTGTTCAATTGGCTCTGATGGGGATAGGATTACACAATAGAGACAAAGAATAGTGACTGTTGTTGTGACAAGTGTGATGTTCTCACTTCCTCTTTTCAACTGTCAGCAGCCACTACACTTCGGTCAAATACATAATGTGATTCTGGTTCACATGGTATTGCTTGCTTATACTTGTGCGCATTAAAAGATGTAGTAGGTAATTGTCAAAAAATAAATAAATTTAAAAAATAAATAAAATAAAATAAATAAATAAATAAATAAATAAATAAATAAAATATCAATCTTTATTCCGAATGTTTTGGGTAGCTTTAGATAATTTAATGCAAGCTGTAGATTTCTTTCCAACAATCCAATGTGTTATATACACTTTACTTTCATGTCACCTGCCATCATCCTTTTAAAATGTGGCCTACTGCACCGTTAAATTTCAGGCGAAGACCAAAGCACATGGCACATTATCTCATGTTTGTGTTACATTAATGGGCAGAAAACTTGTTGGTGACTGGTCGCTGTGAACTGCAGCTGACAGGTTTTATTATAAGCTCCTGGAAGTCAAGATTGCTCAAGCTCTTTAAAGGTTACAGCGTTTTACTTACTACCCATGCCCTTGCTGTCTCAAAGACAAGACACCACAGTGATTTCACAAATTATTCTTTTTGTCTCCTTACAGAAAATGACAGTTAATCCTCGCTTAAGGCTTAAGTAAGGGTCCTCTAGAGATGTATCAATATATCAGTTTAAGGGAAAATCCTTCTGCCATTTTCTTTCCTGCAGTTTCAATAATGTTCGTTGCTGGAAAGAAATATACTGATGATCTAATAATTTCTAAAAGGAAGAAAGAATAATAAATGCCAGGATGGGGTTTCTTATCCAAATTTCATAATAATGGATTTAATGCTACAACTTACAGCAGCTAGTTTTCTTCACTGGTGTGGTGCAGTCAAGGAACATCTTTACTCAGGTTTCTGAGACTGAAAGGCTGCCCTCAGGCTTCAGGTTTAGGCTGAATCAAATCCAGACTGAACCAGTACAAGTTTTCTTTCACTTCACCCTCCACTAGATTACTTTTAATGAACAATAATGTGAAAAGCACTTTACATTTAGATTCTACACTCTTATGATTTCTATCTATTGGGATTACTTGTTCAGTGGAAGTCTCATAATCTATGTTACTGTTTTTATCATTTCAAGTGGGACAGTAGTATACCTTGAGTATGCCAACAGCACATGGACAAAACAACTTTAGATTAGAACTTTATCTACCTGATTATTTGAGGTAAATGAGATACTTTACAAATTCTTTAGCTCATGGAGAACTGACATGCTACATGCTAAACATAAAGTTTGTCAAAATGGATTATATATTTGCATGAATTCCATGTGAGAGTCTGCCATCTTGGATTGCGGACAAAGAACTCCCACACACTGTTTATTAGAAAGTGAAAAATTTACCATTAACACATTTGCCTCTCTTTTATTGCATCCATTAATTTATTACCCGTTCGTTAACTGCGCCGCACGAGCAAACAAAGCTGTCAATTAAATATGACACAGTCGACTTGAGTCAGCCAACATCTGCACAATTCATCTGCCGCTGGCCGACAATATGTAAACATGTGTATTTATGCCCTACTCAATCTTACATCTACATCGCTGCCACTTCTGCTTAATCAATACGTGCTGCGTTTTTTACCAATCAATAATCAGATGTTTACGGTGTTGAACGCGCTACATCGTTCTATAAGCAGGCTGCGTTTTCTGTGGAGGCTGATGGGAGACCAAACTTGATGTTCGGGAGAGAAAGAAAGAAAAATAGCTGGCTGTGCTGCTCCCCTCCCCCATCTCGTAGGCATGGCAGCAGCCTCGCACACAAACCCGGCACACACGCACACCGGGCTTGTTCACGGACACACATACACTAATACCCACACACACACACACACACACACACACACACACGCAGCCCATCTCTCTTCTACCTGATGTGAGCCACACAGAATATTCCAGAGACCAAACACAATGAATGTTCCAATGCTATTCACACAAAACACTAAACCACGCCGCGATTGTGCTAATTCAAATTAAATCCAAAGACGCTCTATTTAGATCAAGGTTCAATTTTAAACCCATGAGGAAAAAAAAAATGGAAATAAAAAAATGGAAAGAAAGAAAAGTTTAGTGAATAAATCTGTGCCAAATCGGAGCGGCGCGTTGCTTTCGGTGGTCCAGCAGCTCCCCCAACAGTAGACTACCGCACACGAGAAGCCATGGCACGTTCCATTTACAATGCACACGGTTCAATTAAACACAATGTATCATCCATTTATCATAGGAATACGTTCTGGGAGGCTGTGGATTCATAAAGCTATTTTCCAAGGTGTTAGGAGGAGTAATAAATGGCGACATGAGAGACACTTTGTCAAGATGTGCCTGGGATCACTTTAAAAGAAATGCATATGTTGCTTTTTAACAATTAAAGGTGAGGTAAGTTATTTTTTTGTGATGAAATAAAGGTTAAATAACTCTTTATCCAAATAGATGTCACTGTTAAAGAGTGGTTTGACAGAATCATGGCTGTCCCGGTCTTTCTGCTTGGCAACAAACTGACAATATATTTTCTAGTATCCTGTCACCTATTATTCAGTTAGAACAGAGAGAACTGATAACAAACCTATGATATTATCAAACAACAAAACACCACCAAATAACAAAAAAAAAGTTTTTTTTTACCAAGTTTTTCTCTGTGTTGTAGTTGATTCATTAAAATAAAGCAATGCTCATGCAACACCACAAGAAACAAAAATAATGTTGATATCGCCTCACTTATATTCGTTTTTATTCAATGTTGTTTTGTTTCTTCAGTGTCTTTTGCAGTGTGAACATGTTTTTCCAAAGCTATTACCCATTATATTGTATGAATGTGAAATAAAGTAGATATCAAATGCTGTTTGTACAAGTTTTTTCATTAAACGTCCAAACACTTTTTTTCAGAATTTCTGAAATTATTTTGTTAGAATCTTTTGATGACTCCCAAAAACATTCGCCCAGCCCATTTTTTGGTCCTGACCTGAACTACTGTTTGGGAATCACAGCCATATTCCATTTTTGTATATTTAATTTTATTGCACTTACAGTATAGTAAACTAATAATAAAACTAAAAACATAGCTGACAACTGAGCTGTATTCACTCTGTAGTAGCTGCAGCTTTTGTTCATTGTACTACATAACATACAAAAAGCTACTTATCTTGATTACAGCCAAATGTAATACTAACTGCAAAAGAATCTTAGCAAAATGAGTCTATTGGCTAATTGGCTAATTGTTGAATTACTCAATGAGTCAATCCCGTTTTATGTTTGCTAAATTCTTTGTTAGATGAGTCATCAGCTTCAAAATGTGCTCTGTGCATGAATTTGGCATCTTGAGTATACGAGTACTTTGAAAAGTACCATTAGATTTGAGTTTGTGACCATCACAACTACTTTACACTTAATTATTGTAAAATGCAAAAAGAAAATGGTTTGTATCACTTTAAATACAGGCAGCAGTGTTTTCCAGTTAAGTCCAGCTTGTAGTCTGTTGTTTGAGTTGAATTGAGCGCAGCCACCAAATGCACAATAGTAAGTGATCAAACATCTGTTCTATATGAGAGTCAGTGGAATTCAGCCGCTTCCAGAGGCTGGTGCGTCGGGGATCTTTGCCCTGCAGAGTCCTGTGTTGGGTGGATATTCTCCCAGAGCGTAGGCTTGCTCCAGGTGCTTTACATTCCTCCCACAGCCACAAACACACAGGTCAGCTCAGAGATTACAAGTCACTAAGGACTCCATAAACCACGGTGCAGTCATGTGGCACCAGTTTAATGTGAGAATTAACCAACAATGCAAAATATTAACGTTCCAAGTGTCCAAGTGTATTGAGATTGAGCACAGGCAAGTACACTACAAGAGTTATCTATTAAGAACTAACAAAGCCTAAGGTAGTGTTAGCTATTTTATAAGGTACCAAGGTTTGTTTTTTCCCCATTACCATTAGACCTGGTGGAGAAGAGAAGGCACATCAAATTACAGAGATTTGCTTTTCAGTGCAGAACTACAAAAAGTGACAGAAATACCCACAAACGCATGATGTTAAGTAATGAATCTTTTTTTGTTCATGGTAAACTGCAATCAAGCCTAACCATGAATGTATTATGAATGATAAGATCGAGATAAGGCACTGCCACCTTCCCCTGCCGCCAATTTGATTAGTGGCCAATCGAGCTATTACAACGAAAAAGACACAAAAAAAACATGCCTCGTGTTTGTCTATTTTAAATTCCTAGATGTTTTAAAAATCCTTAAACTGACTAAAAACTTTTTTCATCATTGTTTTATAATGTCACAATAAAAGCCTTCACATTGGTCAGAACGGATCACGTGGAACCAAACGGTCAGTAAAACCCATGACGGCTTGTGTCATAGTGCCATAGTGCGCCTCCTCTATGGGACACATAATGCAGAAATAAACCTGGCAGCCAACAACTTTGCCAATGAGCAATTTTATTTATTTTTTTCAAATGGTGAAGTATAAGCATGTGGACAGCAAAATTTGTCATGGTCGGACAAAATAAATTAAATATCCATGAAGTATTAATGGATAGGTTAAGTATTACTGCTGTGACAATAGTTAGTATATCAGTACTCCCTCTTATGTGATACTGCATCGATTTTAATATGATAAAGGCCTGCTTATACATAGAAGTAATACAATCTGCTATTCATAAGTTTGTTTTTTTGCATTATATAAAATAGATAACCTAGAATAATATGGACAACCAACAATAGTAAATGTCTTTTTTTATAGTTTTAGCCTATTGCAGGACAAAGTTGAGTGGTTCATTAATTGTGCAAAATTGGTTAGCAACCACAGCCTTGACTCCAGCTTTGAAATGGTAGAATATTTCAAACCTTACCAACTGATATCACTAAACCAGACGCAAAGGATGATATAATGGCAACTGACATGCAACATCTACATGTGTGCTGTGATTGAGTGGGTATAGAACACTGCAAGAAGTATTCTGTCAATCTGAGTAGCATAGTGTCACCTGAAGCGTTATCCATGAACTTGTGGCCTTCAGAACGGCAAATAACAATCGAGGAGGACCAAGATTTATATTAACAATCTTATTGGACCTCTTAGTACTGTTCAACCAAGCTGCCCGATAAGATTAGCACATAGCCTATTGCTAATGCCAGCATCAAGGCAAAAATGAATGTCAACGTTAGAGCCACTTTAAGTCTATGTGAACAACATGTGCATGAAGGCCAGTAGCACTCTGTAATTTTTGGAAAACATGATATGCTTTAACTACATTGAAAATTGCAATGATACAATTTCTTGATATTTATTTGCTCCTCTTGGTGTAGTGTAAGTAAAATATATAGAAATAAAAGCTTCTAAACTTCTAAACTGTTTTTTTCTGGTGCCTCTAATAATTTTTTTCAAGGCTCTGATTGACTATTTTGATATAAAAAGTGAATATCTGTAACATAGAAGACTACTGATATTGCGGTTGATTATTTTGCGATAATGATACATTTGCAACATACCGTGCAGCACTAAAGGTTAGCTTTTAGCATTCTTTTCCAACATCCTTGAGTTGGGATGGACACTTGAGCAAATCTTTTATAAATGGATGAAAAATGCTGCTGTTCTTAGATAACTGAGAATCTTCACAGACAAAGGATATATTATCTCGTCCCATACTGCAGCCTACACCACTGCCAGAGTTTTCAGCTGTCCACATCCAACTGGACACAACAACGACAGTTCACTGCTTATTTCCTCTCTCTCTCTCTTTTTTTTTTTTTAAACTCACCAGCCAGTGTCCTTCCTCCATTTACGCTCTGCCACAATACCTAGTTTGGGGGGGCTTTGTGTAATGGACATCTTCCCAGAGTCGATCAATAGCACAACAAAATTACCTGGCTGGACTGGGAGCTAACTCTTGGCTTTTGATTATTGGACTTTGCATAGAGTTGATTTTTTTGTAGGTTTTTTTTTTTTTGTAGTTTTTGTTTGGTGGGCTTTAGTCTTTCCAGCAGCCAGGTGTAACACGGGAATGGATATCTGTTTGAATAGCAGCCCAAAGCTTCTGGCAACTTCAATACGAATCAATACTAAGGCCAGGGCACCAGAAGAATTGTCTCTGCTCAAAAGAGATCCTGTTATTTCTTATTTCTAAGGATTTTTCCCCCCTTAAACTTCGATCCCTATTCCCCAAAACAGAGCTGAAAATGTGAAGTGAGAAGTTAACTTTTTTATGAGACGGTGGGAGGTTGCAGTAAAAAAAAAAAAAAAAAAGGTTGGGGTGTTTTCTAATGAGCTTCATAGAGCTCCGGTAAAATGAGAGGAAATAGACCTCCCACCAAATATGAATACCAGAAAGATGCAAATGTACCCCACAGTGAATTTATTATTCCGAATATGTTCAGAAACAAAGCGGCGCTGAGAAAAAAAAAAAAAAAAACAGGGAGGAAAGTGAACTGCACCCCCCGCTCCTCATCGGCAGGAAGGGAGGGGGAATAGAAACGAGGCAGAGAGGAAAAATCCTAGGCCCCCGTTTCTTCTATTTTTTTTTTTTTTTTAAGCAATGGCATCCTGTGTTCTTGGATGTGTCGTCGCCATGGCAACTGTAACTTGGTGACCTCGTTATTTCTGCCTAATCCCGCGCTGAAATTATGGTTGCTCCACCCTTTTGCCTGGCTGCCCTGATAACATAATCATTGCAAATGAGGCAGGGGAACGGAGCCCGCGAAGAAGAAGAAGAAGAAGAAGAAGAAGAAGAAGAAGAGTACAAGACCGCAGAGTCATATTTTATACATTTATCAGCGGATGCATTTACTGTAGGATGGAGGAATGATTTTAAGAAATAGTGGGGATGTATAGGAGTGGTGTGCAAGGCCAATCCACTAATCCCTTTTTTCATTTACTGTGAACTAAAACAGATATATTTTTACTAATTACCTTTAATTATTGTTGTTTAAAGCATGGCCAACATTGACTTTTCATCTTTGTTTTTGTCATCAATCTTGACTGTTCACTCCACACATGCAACAGTGATTACATTTTTTTAAAACTTAACTCACATTTTTTTAAATCGTGGACATGTAACAAAAGAGCATTTCCTGAACCAAGTTATATATTTGCTTAATTGGCACACTTTCTTTGATACCGAGAAAGCACTGCAATTGGCAATGGCAACAACAATATATCAGTTTTGGCACCATGTTTTGTAGATTTGCTTCAAAGTCCATTACCTAATTTGTTTTACTGTTGCATTTATTTGACAGTTTAATCACCTAAAGCTTGTTGTAACAGGAATCACATGTGAAAAAATGAGACCTTAAGACGTGATCTAGCCTTTATAATTAAGGATTTCAATAGATGAGAATGATCAGCTGCCATCGGGATTTTGGCCAATCATAGCTCACTTCTTGTAAAAAGGAGCCCTCTCATTGGTTGATACTGATGTCAACAATGAAGGATCAAGGAAATAAAACAAGAAAATGGGATATTCCATTGCAAAATACGCTTTATTTTACAGTGAAACAGCTCAAAAATGATCACAATAGAGAGACGGGCAGCAAATTAAACATGAATAAGTGTTGGCAATGCTTCGATGCAACATTTAACCAGGAAATAATTACAGGATCACTACAGTCCACAACAATAAACTCCAAAGGTGATTGAGTGGATGAGTGGTGGGGCTAAGACTGGGACGGCAAAAACTAAATTGGGTTGTGTAACTATAAAACTGCATGCAGAAATCACCAGTTTACAATTTTGCTTAGCTGTAATTAGCTTGTTCAAATTTGTCATCAGCCCATCAAATGTGGATATCAGGATTGTGGATTTTAATTAGGTAAAAATTGCTAATTGAACTTATTATAAAAATGATCTTGGATTCTTGGTGTTTGTCCTTGTTATGTCTCTTAGGCACATTAGAGAATTACAGAGTCTCATATTTCACCCTCTGTTATCTTACATTATGACCTGTTCTGTCCAATGCAGTCACACATGACATAGCTGCTAGCTGTTCAGGACATTTAGGCAATTAAAATTTTAATTCCATAATAATTGCCAAGAAAAATATCACACCATTTTGTTATTTCTTGGTCCCGTGAACCTTTAAAAATATGTCTATTTTTTACTGCATGGCCACAGGTAAAAATGGTGACAGGTTGGCATTGAAACCAGTTCTAGGTCTGTTAAACACACACATGTATTATCAGAGCTGGATCCTGAGTCTGTCATACTCACTGTTGATTTCACTGAAAATAGTTTTTGTTTGTTTGTTTTAACACAATCCACTTCATTAATCAACTTAATAGTCTTGAAGGCAGGACAGAGCTGTGACATATTTCTGCAGTTTACTGAATTTAAAAAAGTGAAAAAGTACAAGATATGAAATAAGCAACAGACAATGCAATATAAAGTTGCTGACAAGTTGTAGGTACTGTAGGCTAATTATTCTCTGGGCTGCATGGGATTTTTTTGGTTGCAATACCACAATTGGCCACTGGTGGAATTGGTGACAGGACAGAGGGGCCGGTCCTGTATCCCATTCTTACAATACATGCATGGGTACTCAACAATGCATCACTTAAACAAATGTTTCTCTGGTGTCTGGCATATAATTTATCGCCACCTAGTGAACTGGAGTATTTGTGTTGTGTGGTTCAGGATGCGTTTTCAAACCTTATGTGTCCATTTGGCTTAATTTTGTCTTTCTGTACAAACTGCATAACATACTATGGGTGCCGAAACTTTTTTTCTTGGAGGGCAAAAATGGAAATGTATTAGTGGGCCACGAGCCGAACGAAACATCTTTTGCATGTAATTAAAAGAAATACTCTTTCTCCCACTGCCTGTGTTGCTCCATGTAAGTCTTGAGCTGACCTGAACACACGCTGTCTGACCCAGACTTTTTAAAAATCCTTCAAAATCTGACAAGTTGCGGACTTACAAAGTGTGCAACACAACTGTCCTATAGTTACCTGTTTTTTTTTTGTTTTGTTTTTTCAATGATCAAATGGGGCAATACACCTAAAAGTGAGGGCAGTAGGCTGTTTCTGGGGCAATGTCTCCTCTTCAGTGGAATAGGTCATTATCTTAACAAGTATGCTTGACTGTCATTGGAGATTAAAGCAGTAGTCAGTGCAATTTCAGTCACAAAACATGACAACCCTTAGAGGGCCAAATCAAACCCCTTGGCAGGCCAATTTTGGCCCCCAGGCCCCACTTTGGGCACCCCTGTGTTAGACATTGTTGTTAATTTGTCTTCATTGTTTTTTATTCATCTTCTACCACCTACTTTGGGCCTGGACAATTGCCAGATAAATGCAGGGATTATACAGTTGTTCAAAAGGAAAATCATCAACACTAGATGATTAGTGCTCTGTTTACATCTATTCAGATCTTTCATAGTTTCGACACATTTAACACCGACATTATTGGTTAGTACAATTTATTACATATGTCTGTACTATCTGTGTCTAATTCTCCACCCTGGCACTAAACACCAGCCTCTCAGATGACAGGACAGAGTAATTAAAATAAGTACTTAGCCGTAATGACCATCGAGTGCTTGATAAACTGTATTGATTTCAGATCAGTCACGACTTTATACAGTCCGCTCCAGTAAACAGTGCGTCTCTAAAAGTTTACGCCCCACGTCCTATAATAACAACTACACATATACAGACACCGCGTTCAGGCATAAACAGCTGAATTATTGATTCCACTGTTTGATTAGATTTACTTATTGGAGAGGGCGCGAGGGGAGACTGAAAAATTGATGGATTTTTTTTTCTTTTTTTTTTCTTTTTTTTCAAATAAACATGCTAACTAATAAGACACCCTCAGTCATGCCTATTCAATAATTCACCAAATTTACATATTATTATTGGCATATCTCATTACCCCAGACCAGGACACACTTATATATTCCAAAACGTTTTTAGTTAGATATTCTGAGCATAAATTAACATGAATAATAAAGCACGGGTGTGTCTTTTATTTTGGAACATAAAAGAACAGTGTCCTTGTGTGGCCAGCCTTGTCCTTAACAAGTGGACACCGTGGCTAAAAATAGCATCACAAAAACACACATAATACTCCAGTTATGTTTATGCGCTGATGTTTTGGAGGTGCTTTCATTTTACAGTGGTTTTCTAAAGGTCAATGCATTGCTGAAGTAAAATTTGATTGGCCCTAACCCAAGGCAGAAATACTGGGATGTAGTGATTGAAGCAATTCAGATTCAAGGCTTCTCTGTGAAATAGGCTTTACCTGCATTTTTTATCTTTCATAGTGCTTCCAATTATCATACGCCATAGATGACTCATTTTCTTCCACCTGTGTTGTAAGCTACTGAATGTGCCATATCTGCATTAGAATTTTAATGTGGTATTGTAGAACTTGAGCAATAATCAAATGATCTCTGGGCACAATATCATTTAATTGAAATGAGAAAAGTAAAATCATGAATTCAAGCTGTATCGATTGGAAATAATGGTCGTCAAGGTAACATTGTTTTCTTCCGAGGGAATGAAAGATGGCGGGAGGCTGGCAAATACAGGCGTCAGCGTCATCATTTTCGTCAGTTTGTGTGTGTCCGTGTTACAATGCAGCACCTGTGTTTTTAAACCGAAAAATTGGGTCAACAGTGTCTTGTGTAAAAGGGTGCAGAGTTAACAATGAAAGTGTAACAAGAGTGATGCATTTTAAAGCAGCACTATATCATTATTAAGGCTTCATACACTAAAGAATGAAAAGTAACAGACATGTTCTCACAGGATAGTAGCGTGACCTGCAACTCACAATTTCGTAGTGGAGTATCTGCCAAACCAGACTCGCTTTGTCCTTAAATTAAGGGTTAGTCTCCTTGTTTTTTGTCAAGAAACCATCAGAATGTCTGCAGTAATTTTGATCATTTTTAGATTCTGTTCTAAATTGCTTAGCGTTGCTTTAAATGTAAACTGCAATTGTAGAAAAAAAACAGCCTTTAAACTGTAAGAATTAATCAAATTCAACAATTTCAATTATTATTATTATTATTTTATAATTGGCAACCATTTTAGTCATTAGTTAGTTCTATAAAGGAAACAGTGCAAGGTTTGACACAATGGCTACTCATTGATGTATTATACGCGCTGAATATGCATTGTATGTTTGTGATTGATACATAGAAACTATGCTGGAGTTGGTGTCGAAATGTGGGTAGACCCTGTGTTTTGCTCTGTGCCGAAAAAAACGTATATTTTGAAATTAACTGCAAAATGAAGGTACAATTATGGTCATTTTTTTGCAGTGTAAATGAACAATTATGGTCAAGGGGTGCATGGTTGTATGGTTAGCGCTCCTACTTCACAGCAAGAACCCCAGCTGACTCAAAACATCCTTTGGCTGGTTCTTTGCTGGTGTGTTATTGTGGGTTCTCTCCGGGTTCTCCAGCTTCCTCCCACCGCCCAAAGACATGCATGTGTAGGTCAATTGGTGACTCTAAAGTGCCCCTAGTGGATGAATGTGAGAGTGAATGGTTGTCTGTCAGTGTCTGTCTCTAAGTGTCTAACTGGCCATTGTCCAGGGTGTACCATCCCAGCCCAAAGCTGCTGGGATAGGCTCCAGCCACCCACGACCCCCAACAGGACGGTAGAAAAATGAATGAATGAATGAATTACGGTCTAATGCATGTAAAAATATGTAGAAAAGGGAATTCATGTGTTAAAAAAAAAGTTTCTGTATTTGAGGAAAAGTACCATAGGGTTTTAATAGATGAGAGTGTTCTGTTCATACCAGAACCTTTAGCTTGTGTGGAAATATTGACAATCCATTCAGGCCATGTTTAACAAGGTGGAGATAAGTGCATAAGTGGCATGGACTCAGAGCTAACATCTAATTATTATGAAGTAATTGTGAGCATTTTGTATATACTGGAGATTTTTGTAATAGAAAATTCCCATGTTTTACACACTGTTATTTTTTTTAATCATGACTTAATAAAAGTCCAATTCAATATTTAAAAAGCTTGCATGTACTTGCACATCTTGGAGTGATTTTTTTGTTCTCCAATCCTGCCTCAGTCTGAGTTGGTGGTCCTTTTTCTGCAACAAAAGCAGTAAAAACCATGTGGTGTGGCCAACAGCGAAGGGAGCGCCATGTCAGCTCAACCCCAACCTGCTCCGTTTAAACGAGGAGGCTGTAAATGAGACGCTCTCGCCACACGGCGGGCTCCACATTCTCCTCAGCACACTCTGCCATTGTTGTGGTCACAGCCGACAACACTGTCTGCTTTGTCGGACCACAATGCATTGCATGGGCTTGCATCAGCCGCAGACTCAGACGGGGTTACGCTGACCGTTGAGGACAGGAGTGGTGATATGTTTAACCGTAACACCTTCAGGTATTTGTATGAAATATATTCTCATGATGTTTTATTTAATGCAAATGAAGACGAATTTTTAATTTAAATGTGTGGATCAGTGGTTCTCAAAGTGTGATACATGTACCAATGGTGCTACGCTGGCTTTTTGTGTTGTTAAAACATTAAATAACCACATAATGATCACATGTATAATGACAAAACATATTTCAAAAACATGTCCTTGATCCTGGTTTAGTCCTGTTTGGTTCTGCCATTTTAATCCGTTCTAGTGGGTGTTATAGTCACGTCTAGTCACTGTTTCCTGTGGATAACTGAATAAAAAATAAAACTGATATAGAAATATAACGGCCTCATGTGTTAAGCTATCATGTCATCTCACACTAGTACATATTGTATTGTATCACTGCTGTGGTACTCAGTATGAAGTCTGAGAACCGCTGGGTTACATTACATGGTGGTAATAAAGATTCTGTTACTTGTGAAGGTAAAATGAGGACTTTGCCTCATGCTATAGGTCCTGAGTTCAATCCATGGCCAAAGCAAAGTTTCTATGTGGAGTTTGCATGTTCTTCCTGTGTCTGTGCAGGTTTCCTCCAGGTGCTCTGTTTTTTCATATCACCCAAGTCTAGGTCCAATAGACCCTTCTGACAAAGATTTGAATAGTAAGGCTATACTACGTCATTCATAAGGGCGCATAGTGTTGTTGTCAAGACTGCACTGACCAAGGACAAGACATGTCTGAGGCCAGAGCCGATCAAGACCATGAAGACTTTTAGCTATCAACGCTGGGTGAAGACCGAGATCATTCAAGTCCATGTCAGTGTACGGTGCACAGTAACAGATACAAGGGAACAGTTAAAAAAATCCAAACAGCCCAAGTATAGTTTTCAAGTCAAAACTCAAGGAGGTGAGAGTTTGAAGGAATCAGATCAAGAACAGGATTTTTAACTGAATATAAAATGATTGAGGTTCCATCCAATCCCATGAACCACCAAATATTACAGTTGTGGTCTTGGTAGGTCTTGACGGCTAAGACCAAGACAAGATCAAGAAAAAATTGTACTGAAAAAAAAAGACTTTTACAAGACCAGTCTCAAGTACATCATCACTAGGCTACTTTGTAATTACACATTAAAAAATAATGAAATACAAGTTTTTTTTATTAGCTAGCTGGTTTTCTTTATGCCGAGTACAAAGGGCACATTGAAGTAAAAAAGGTTTTGTATAACAGTAACAGTCGTAGTAAGTGTTTTATTTGAGATAAGATACAGAATGTTTGAATGTTGTAAGGCCTTTTATGTTTTCACATTGCTCACCTTTTATAAAAAAATATATATGTTATGTTGATACAGTTCTTTTCACACTGTGTTTCTGCTTTGACTCAAAGGTAAGTGGGCGTAACAACACACTAGTAATCTTATCTTTGAAGATGAAATGCTTTGGAAAGTTGTGGCTGTCCGATATATCGTATGTCATTAGTCTTCTTTAAAATGATAGTGTCCAACTGCACACATTAGACATTATTGACGTTTGTTTTTCAGTGTTTTTTAGTATACACTATTCCATTTCCCATACAAAAATTCAACCATTTTTCTCAGACAGAAGATCATATGTTGGGGTGGTGGATGGGTCATAGGCTCACTTCATTGCTCCAGGGTTTTTGCAGAAACTATTGTTTGCATTAAGGATTTATAATGCAACATTTCAAAATGCAAACTAATTGTTGTGATATGAAGGAATCTTAGGTTTGCATTATTGTTCTGTTAATAAAGAACAGTGGACTGCCTTGCTAAATGCCTTGTGACACTATTGGACGAAATTTTCCTAAACTCTAAATTTCCCTGACAGAATTAATGTTTTTGTTTTTTTGTTTTTTGTTGTTTTTACCTTGATTGATGATTGTTGACAGACAGGAAACTGTGAGAAGGAGCCTAGTGATATTGGGCATGTTAACTGAGCTGGAACCAAAACTGGGTCTCCTGAGGATGCAGTATGCGCCTCCAGGTGAGCGACTAAATAGAAAAGATATCAAACGTGAGTACCTCTATTAAAAAATTTAAATCAAACAATTCACATGATGCAATACAAAGATAAATGTTGGAATGGGTTCAACACTATTCAACTTCCTGCAAGAAATTAACTGCATTTTTCTGTCAGATATTTATATAAAAATTTTAATATATATTTAAATACATTACTCAGCGAAATCCTTTTTTTCTTGTCTGTCTGTATATACGTGTTGTCAGTTTCTAAAGTCAAAAACAGGTTAAGGCGTGAGTTTAGCATTTGCTACGCCTTCAAAGATATCAAAAAAGGGACTTTTTGTGGAGTTTACCATTTCCATTAATCTTCCTAAGGCTTTTTTCATATTTTTTAGTTCTTGCAAACACGCCTAAAGATAGATATGATTGTCAGACTGGGATACAACCTGAGTGAAGTGCCTACAAGGCCATGTTTCTCTCACGTCAGTTTGCACATATGGAAAATACTCCTTCTTCATAATGTAAAGAAAAGCCCCATATGGACCGAGATGTTTCTGTTCTCATCGTCAAACACCCACCAACCAACTCACCCACCCACCCACCGGCCCCGACCCCCACTCGCCGAGTTTTTTACTGAACCTAGACCCGGGGACGTAGATGAGAACCAGATGTGTAGGAGGCTGGGGTAAAAGGGGGGGCACCCATGTTTCCACAAAGACCAGAAAATCCCCCTCAAACCTGGCTCCGTCCAAGCTGTTACCGCCGCACCATCCTGGGAACCAAACAGACGGACGGACGGGGGGACGGGACGGGACAGCCAGACAGATGTGGACAGATGTGCGTACAGTATGAGACGGGGGTGTGCGTAATCCGGGCCGCTCCCGAGAGGCTTAGCTCGGCCAGATCCTGTTGGCTTGAAGGGGAAAAAAAATCTCAATTCGGTCACATCATTTGTCCAGTGTGTGTAGTGTACAATCCCCCCACCCACACACACACACACACAGACACACACACACACACCGACTCCTACCCCCACCGTCTCCTCTGACCTGGATTTGACTAGATGCGGTATCCGCCCACATCCCATATCGGAGGCTTTAGCTGCAAGAAAACAACTTTTATACACTTCAATAACGGCTGTTTAAATCAAGAATGTAACACTGTTCGGAATATAATTAGCGGATAATCATTAAAGACATATGTATATAGAACTGGAAAGGTCAATGAGAGGCCACATTATGAGCAATTAGAGCAGCGGCTGTTGCTGATTTGGTGATTTGTACATTTAAAACCATGCATTTATAGAAGTTTGACCTTATTTATACGCCCTTGACTCTGACGATGCAAGTCACAAGCTCTTACACTTCTCTGAATATTGCCTAGGGTATAAATTAAGTATTTTTGACTGTTTATTTTTCAATTGAACTGATTATCACTCATTCCATTGAGTCATATACGATATAAATATCTAAAATGACCAACAAAATACCAACATGTTTAAAATTATTGTGTTTAACAATTTGGTTAAAATTGGCATTCCTTTAAGGGTGTAATCACCAATGTGGTTGTCACAGCACCTAAGTTTTATTAAGTGGTAATTGATGCATTATGGGTAAGAACGAACACGCGTGGTGAGGAGAAACATGGCCCTACAATTAACAATTCTGCACAAGGTTTACAAGGCACAAAATAAATATTATGTGTATTAACAGTGTTTTTCCTATGTGTGATGACGTTTATTTATGAATGCAATACATTAGAGTGCAACATGGTTTAACTTAAACTTAACTAAAAGCCCTGTTTGGTCTATTTTAATGAAACTAAAGTCCGTTTCCGTGAGATGTTCAGTGTGAATGTGCAATTCTGATGCAGACCAATAAACAAATTCTGATCCTGCATAAAAATATAAGTCTAGGTATGGATCCAATTGAATCCTTGTGTGGGTTGATTAAGGTGAAAAGCAAAGAACCAAACAAAGAACCAAAGGCTGGAATTAAACAGAGATTACCTGATTTTTTTACTGTTTAGTAATTTACTTTGGACTTTATTGTAACAGGAATCATCTGTAAAAAAATGACCTCAAGACATAATCTAGACTTCATTATTAAGGATTTTAATAGATGAGAATGATCAGGCTACAGTGCCATTTTGGCCAATCACAGCTTGCTTCCAGTAAAAAGAAGCACTCCCATTGGTTGACACTGATTTCAACAACAAAGGACCAAGGAAATAAACCAATGAAATGGGTTATTCCGTTGCAAAATATGTCTTATTTTACATTTAAAAATTCAATAAAGATAAAAATAGAGAAACTGGCAGAAAATGAAACATGGATAAAAGTTGGTGATGCTTCGACGCAATGTTTACAATCTAACGGTAAACTCCAAAGCTAAAAGTTGCAGGTAAGCTCTAAACTTCGATTTAATGTAACTTATTAGTATTTTGTGGTGAAAAATTTACCTTTTTTTTTTAAATAAAAGAAGCAGGAAAGGTTACTACGCTACTGTTGGGGGAGAGTGGTGGGGTGAGACAAAATCGGGCACTGGAGCTTAAAAACAAATTACAGTTTGCTAACGACAAAAACCCAAAACAAATATTAATCTAACATAAAAACGTGAAAAATTACAGATGTGCTGCAAAAAGGGGATCATATGTTGTACTTATGTAATAGGATTTGTTCAAGATCGTTCTTCATTAAAAACATTTACGATATGCCAAATACAAAATACAATAATTACATTAATCTAATCTGAAATTGATTTTAATAAATGAATGAATCTGATTAAACAGGTGAAAGCCACTATCAGAGTTTGGGTTAGTGACTATTGAGTCTATATACAGTATTATGAAAATGAAAAAGACAGAGAGACACCACTGTAGCACACGGAGGAGTATTATTATGCTATTATTTTCTTACTCCCTCATCAGCATAAAGTTGAACTCTAAATGCTGAATACACAACAAACATCGGCAATGACAATCTCAGGAGACACAGCGCTATTATCCTAAACCAGTGTCTTGCTGTAGGCCTCACTGAGACACACAACACTAATAACTCCACCTGTTTCATTAGCTGGGGCAACACAAGCAGGAAGTGGAGGCTGTCCAGTCGTCTTGTTTCGGGAGTGACAGATGTGATCAGACGGGTCATGTGAGCGGGGGTCCCTCTCTCCCCCGGCCAGGCTGCTGCTGCCAGCCCAATAAGCAGCCTGTTAGTGAGTCTCTAATAGCAGCCCGCTCTCATCTCTCTCATGGAGCAGCTTGTCATCACTTAGTCAATCTGGGCGTCCTGTGTGTTTAAGTTCTGCAGGATCAACAGGTAAATCAAATGTAAAAGTGTCCTGGTAGAGACTATAAGATTTGATTAAGATGTACAACTGTAAGTAAAAAGGAATTAAAGATGTGTAGATTTAGGCCTTCGATTAGGCATTATGACAAAGTTAACATGATCTTAATTTTTCAAATCCGCAAATTCTTGATTTAGTGGCTTTAACTAAGGCTTTTTCTGCAAAAAAGTATAGTAAAGTGTGCTATAAAAACTACAAAAGCACATTTATATTCATATGTTATATTTCCATAACTAACAATTAGCCCCACAGGGTGACTGTCTGAGTTGGTGGCTGACAGATTTGCTTCTAACAAACGATTTCACATTTTATGCTTTTCAGATTTTGGGTGTAACATCTAAACACCATGCATACTGACAAAATGCCAAAACTGAGCAATGTCCATTTAAGACCCAATTAAGTGTGTGACTATATCATTTGAAAAAAAAACCATATTTGTATAATTGGCCAAACACTGAATACTAATATACATACTGCAGAGTGAAGTGTAGAAGAACTATACTTGAAGGTAGTGTTAGGCAATGTGGCTACAAAATAAAACAAAACAAAACAAAACAAAACAAAACAAAATAAAATAAAATAAAATAAAATAAAATAAAATTAAATTAAATTAAATTAAATTATAAATAAATAAATAAAACTTTTTTTCTGTAGAGCAGGTCTAATACAATTTCCAAAAAGCCTCATGCACAAGCACATGGCTAATTTGCCTAAATCAACTAAAGTTTGCTCTACTGTTCCTGTTTGTCATTATTATTTTCTGCCACTTTGCTAAACAAAGGAATTAGGGTAATATGACTCCTTTCTCTGGTGATTAACGGTGCATATTTAGTGTCTGAAGAGTCTTTCTGGACATTATTTGAGCTTGCTCTGGTGCAAGCAGCATTAGCCATTAGAAGAAACATTTTCTGTTCAATTTGATTTCACAATATGGCTGTTTGTAACAATGCTCAAAATGAATCAACCTAATTTCATTCATCACCCCGCCATCACAATAGTCTCAGGTTAAACCACTTCCTCTGAGGAATTTAAAACTCAGCTCTCTTAATAATTGAAACAGCTATGGAAGCCCTGCAGGGACATACAATTCTCTATGAACAAAACCAGTTAAAACTAAATCAGTTACAATCTGTTTTAACAGTTTCAATCAGCTCATAAAAGTCCTAAACTTCCATTTAATTTGTGCTCTTGAAAAAACATGAATGTGTAGGAACAGGAAGTGATTAAACATTCAGAGGGTTCTATGAAGCTTTACAGACAAAAGCAAAGAGTGTTATTTAAGATTATAAAAGGAAGAACAAAAAACTATATCCTACAATGGTTAGCACAATGCTTTACCAGACCTCAAATAACCTAGTTAATATATGTGCTTAGGATATGTAACTTGTGAAAGTGGTTATTTTTCTCATAAACACTTGCCTTCCAAAGTGATTTTACAGTGAGCACAAAAGAATAACTGCTTTTGTATCTCATTTTGCTCTTTTTAATGTCAACATCATGCAAACCATTACACCCTTTAAAGCATTCTGTTGAATATCCTTGAAATCTGTTGGCATTTTACAAGCTTGTACGAAGTCAGTTGAGTTTTGAACATCCGTGCTGCTACATCATGAATATGTAAAAGAATATGAGAATCACAGCATGCTTTAATGATGCTGCCACTGATACAATACAGAGTTGCATGAAAGTCTGAAGTGAGAACACGGCCACTCTCAAACCTGACAACGCGACGTCTTTCTGCCACATTCGGGACGTTTTCTCTGTTTGCATGCACCACTTTTTCTTTTTTTTTTTTTCCCAAATCCTGCTGCGTTATGAAGCTCTGACACGCAGCCCCCATCACATAATGTCAGATTGTAAAACTGCAGCTGGTACTTAAACATGGTGCCGGTCATATTATGTATTAGAAGCAGAAATATATACAGAGGAGCTGTGTGACAGAGACCATGTGCGAAATGAGCCACTGCTGTCAGCCTGGTGTCACTGTCAAAGTGCCGCTGTAGTGACTTTAGAGTAATCACAATCCAAAGCTGTCCCATGTTTTCTCTATAAAGCCTTTTTTTAACCATTTTAATCTGCACTTCCTTATGTTTTGGGATTTTCTTTAGTATTCATTTTAGATCAAGACTATCTGGAGCAGGTTTTTTCACAAGGCCATCATTTATTCATTGACATGGATTTTCCAGCAGTGGCTCACCTCTCACAGCGGAGCACCGTCCGTCTCCTTTGCCTTCATCCGAGGAGACAATGCTCCTTCATATTTGAAAAAATACATCCTCCATCCATGTTGACCCCGCTCTGTAAGTCTGGAGGGCTGTTTAATTAAATCACAAACTTATCACTCAACATTTAATTACGCTGTCAAAGCTGGGCTTCGCTTATGACTTAGTGCCATCTAGAGGCGGAGTTGGGTGCAGGCAGAAAGCGTGGTTGTGCAAGAGGGAGGAACATTAGTCTTTATTATGTGGCATGCTGCTTTTTATGAAGGCTTGAATGCAAATATTGTTATGCTTGCACAGTAAAAGCCCAAATGCAATAGATTTTAGAGATTTTTGTTTTGATTGTGGCTTGACACTGAATTAATTTACACCTGAAAATGAATACATTTGGTCAAAGATTTTAGATGCATAGAGCTGTTCCATGATATATTTCAGTGTCATTTCAGTTTTCTTACATATGATAATGAGGACAAAGAAACATTTTGCGCCTCTTGTTTTCTTTCATTAAACAGAGGTGAGGCAGAATTGTGAAAAATAAGAGACCTGACTTGAAATACATCTTTGAGCTTCCACCAGTTGTTTGTTTGTTGGAATTCATTTACAATATCATGCTACAGTGGCTTTAAAGTATATACACATTTCTATACAGAATGTTAAATAATAATAATGTTGCACTGTAAAAGACTGTTGTGCAAATTAACAGTAAAACACAAGCAGCATGGTTGCAAGTTTTTACAGTATTCCTACTCTTTTCAAATTGTTACTGCTTTGATGAATAAAAACACAGTAATTATAGTCTTTTTATGATGATTTTTGTGTTTTTAGGGTCTATCTACTCTACCACTGATTCATAATACCATGTACAGTAATTTTTATAGTAAATGCCTAAATGCCAATAATAGTTCCCAGAATGCAGTAGTGTTTTAATGGGGAACAGTATGTTGCTGTCACAGTTTTACAATTTTCTTACAATCATTTGTTAAAGTGGGTAGTACCTTCTCTCATGAGGGAATGGATTCTTGCAGAAATCCTGCCCCACAGTTAGATGTTACCTGTCCCGACAGTTCTCTTTTGGCTCACAGACTTTTCCCTGACTCCAGCGCCGCTCAACTCACTTGGATGGAGCTGTTCTCCTCCTGCAGATATTAAATTGACTTATGTTCAATATCCATCCATATGAATAAAAGACAAACTAGATTTGACGTGTATTTTATATAACTGTCTATCTATTTCACAGTCTTCTGAATGTATAAAGAAGACATACCAAACTAAAGGCCAGAGGGGGCAAATGCATCCTTTTTGCCAATTTTTATTTGGCTTGCAAATAAAAAATAGTTTTCCAAAAGTCTTGACCCTTGCGAAAAAGTATCTTTTAAAAATACGACCTACACAAGTCATATTCTGTTCTATTCTTAGTCCAAATCACTAAAATACAATAGGAAAAGTATTACTGGTTAGAACAGAAGTAATACTATGAATGACATATAGATTAATCGGCTCCATAATTAAAGGGACCTCACCATAAATAAGATGGCTGTCCTTATCAGAATATATATTTCCATATCCCATACACTTGTAGCCAATCAGAAGAGAGATCTCATCACAGCTTTGGTGGCAAA
Organism: Rhyacichthys aspro; assembly: GCA_036850595.1. NCBI lineage: Eukaryota > Metazoa > Chordata > Actinopteri > Gobiiformes > Rhyacichthyidae > Rhyacichthys > Rhyacichthys aspro. Next base: position 6,577,011 of record CM072157.1, on the reverse strand, counting down.
GGCAAAACCAGAGCTGAATTTGAATATGCATGTTTATTAGCTCCTTAGGTTAGGTTTGTTGTCAGTGGATATTGTTATTGCATATATTTAAGTTAACAGACCAATTGCTCTTCATTTTGAAATTGCTAAAATGCAAAGCTAACAGAAAAAAACGTCAAAAATGAGTGAGTCGTATTTCTCCTCTGAGACCAAAGCTAATGTGCCACTGCTTTGGAATTTGTGTACCGTCTGAAACTCTATGAGCTCATATGAGACCATCCTCTGTGCTCCTGTCTCTGAACCGGTCCTGTCTGATCCTCATTTGTTGTTTTAGATCCTTGCTTAAAAAAACAGAGCCGCCTATGAGAGTAAGCGGTCAGGAAGTGAGGAGGCAGTCCCTGGGTTTTGGGTGACTTACTCTCACGCAACACATGTGGTGGCTGGTCCTCGGGAGGCAGAGGGGTCAGGTTACCCCCGAGCAGCCCAGGGCTAACTGCTACCAGCTGGGCTCACCTTGTATGTTCACCGCCGCTCCGGCTCTCAATGGCTTCCACATGGCGGCCCCCAGTACCAGACATAACCTCCACCCCAACCTCCACTGAGCACACTTTCAGGACAGACACAAAATCCACATGCAGTCAGCAAACTTTACTTGTTGAAAGACCACTTTTGTTGATAATAATAATTTCACATGCCAGCTAAGACTTATCATATGGTATCGATACATGCTGTATTGTTCTTTGTTTTGTTTTTAAGCAGTGTTTTGTTTTGTTTTTTTATACGGTTGCATTCAAAAAAGCTGTAAAGTCGATGCATGTCAGCCATGGAGTTCCACAGAGCTCTATGTTTAGACTTATACTCTTTTCTTTACACACGCTTTCCTAGGTACCATTAATAGAAGACATTAACTTCCACTGCTAGGACTTTCAGCTATCACTTTTAGTGGAGCCAAATAAATTTGACCAGTTAGCCTTTTTTTATTATTATTATTGCTACAAAAAAAAAACAAAAACCTCTATATGTAATGTTCTCCAGGCCACAGGATTCAGGTTTGTGTGCATTATACATAGGGATGTCCGAATGACCACCTTTTCCGGGACAAGAACTTAAAATGAAATTCCTGACACAACAGAGCACAGATTTTTTTTCAATGATTGCAAATTTGAGCTCTTTACACAGAAAGAGTCATCTTGAGACATTTTAAAATATGTCCAAACATTGGCATATAGAGAAAAGGGGAACCGAAATGGAAAAATTTGGAAGTCATATGGCAGTATCTGATATCAAACAATGTTGTATCATATAAAGTGTCAGCTCGCAATATACTGTATCTCAAGGGTGGGAATTACAATAGTACTTAACAATATGATTCCCAATACACTAGCCACAATAACAACAATTAATATTGTGATATGTGATATGTAATATTGTTAAATAATTGATTAATTGTGCCGGCCGGGTGACTCTCGGCCCCTCTGTGAGGAGTCTCTGGGTACATTGTCCGTGTTTAAGCCCTGTGACAAACTGGCCATTGTCCAGGGTGTACCCCGCCTCAGGTCCAAAGCTGCTGGAGTAGGCTCCAGTCAACAGAAATTAGCAGAAGAAGATGAATGAATGATTGAAACCACTATATAAACACACAAAAAATGGGATGATTCAATGTATTGCAATGTCTCTTTAACAGAATTTACAAAACCATTAAAGAAACCATTACATTTATTGAAATTCTGTGTACATTTTTTTTTTAACAGATATGAGCTATTATATACAAAGAACTATAACCAAGAATGGTCTGACAAAATTTCTACTCAGTAAAAATGGATGTGAAGGGAAGGGATTCAAGACCCATTTGAAAAGTGCATGGGTACGACTGGCAGGGCAACATACAAGTGACATTTGTTCATGTCGCAAGAGATCCTATGCAAGTGTAACAGTTTCTTTAAATATCACAATCTATTCCAATATCAGTATTACTAGATGGAAATATTTCACTATCAGTGACATTATTCATTGTCAAAACCTTACTGTAAAAACAGGTAAAATAAACTACACTATTATTTTTTTGTTGTATTGTTGCTGTTATACATCCCATCCACCCACACACATTCACAGCTCAAATGTACATTCACATTACACATGCACATCTGTACATTCACATTCAAGACAAAACAACACACTCATCTATGTGCACTCACACTCTCCAACACACACAGTTCTTGCATAGAGCAGGGAACTATGGGGGATGGGAATAGAGGGCTTTAATCAGGAAATTCACCTCCAGCGGATTCATGTAAGCAGCACTGGACGCTGCTGCTCCCCCTGTGCTCCGCACCATGAATCACCCGGACAGCTCGTAGTTGAAAGCTTCAGCTGACTGTCAATAAAGCTAATGCTATCACAGGTCCTCCCTCAGCTATGTAATCTATTATATAGCTCCATATGCAGCGGACGGATAAAGAGCGCTAACAGCTACTCAGATAAAATAACACATTGTACAGAATAAAACAGTGTTCTGCACCAAACGTGTCGACACATAGTTTTTCATAACGGTCGGTTTAATGTAGATGATAAGAAAGAGGTAGCAATGTTGAGGTGAGGAGATATGTGCCAAAGGTCAGGAGGCAGTTTGACCTTATACCGAACAAAAGTGGTTTCAAAACACTGCAATTTCATAGAATCTATTGTTAAGCATTGTGCATTATAACATTAGCTCTCCTTTGTATCATAAAGGATATTCATATTAGGATCAAGGTTCGGTATTCGAAAAGCTTTGCTAATGACAGTGACTAACTTAGGAGGTTTTTTTAAATGAACATATCTAGTTTGTTGTCCCCTATTTGTTAATGTAGCATTTTTTAAGTTTCTTTTTCACGCGATTGTATTCATTGGATAAAAAAAGGAGTTTTTAAGAACATGCATTTTAGCCGTGGTGTTCCACAAGGCTCCATGCTTGAGCCAGCACTTTTCTCCTTATAATACTTCCTTATAGTACTTTCCTTATAGTATTTTACACTACGTTTCCTGAAGAGTTGTATGCCAGTGTCTAAGAGTAGCTTCAAGTATTAAGGGTTAAAGCACGTCCTTATGTTGTAATGTATCGGGTTAATATTGGTATAGGATATTAGTAATTGTCTTATGTTTTTGTCTTATGCAGTTAGCAAGGGCTCCAAAAGAGTAGCTACTTGCATAAGCTTTTAGCTAACAGGGATCCATATAAAAAGGAAAAATACACTACACTACAATACTACCACTATTTTTTAAACGGTGGCAAAAGTATAACTCACACATTTAAAAGTCTTAAAGGTGCAAGTGTTCTGTAGGCTTCTATTAGGGATGCAGAATGTTGCAGATTGCCATTCCACACCTAATACCCCTCTTTTGTACAGCCTGCGAGTGCCTATGGTAGCCCTGCAGGGACATGCAAACCAAATGGAAAAGGTGAGATAAGTGCATAGTACAAATTTAGACACAAAATCAGTTTAGTTTATAAATGCAAGGCTTCATACAAGAATATTTACTCAGAAGGAACTAGGTTTTATGAAGCTTCAATTGTCCATTTTTGTTTTTATACTAACATTACATGGAACACAATTTTATTCATGTTTCATTGTGTTAAATTAACCTTTTATAATTTTTTTTCTCCAAAGTTGTTTTTTTTTTTTTTTATGTAATTATATCTTGTTTGCTAGCATGCCTTGTTATTGTCATTTCAAAATGTATCTTGTGCAATTCTGTAAAGCACTGTCTAATTGTCTATTTGAATTCATTCTTTCAAGGATTTGAATGATTCTTGTTCTAGTGATTTACAATTGGATCAACATTTATTTCATTTGCTTGTATAATGTTTAAAGTGCTGAATACAGTGTAAAATACGGCATTCCCGTTATGTGATATGTGGCATGTGACCTTGTTTGACTCTATGCCTTGTTTTTTAATAATCAAATGAGACACCACAGATGTTCTTAAATAAAATGACTTGTTCCTGATTCACCTATGGCCATCACTCCAGAGATCAGAGGCGGAAAAACACACTTCTGTGCCTCTTCCGAGAGAGCAACCCAGGTAAATTCTCTTTAGCACACCGCTGCACCTGTGACATCCAAATAATTTGCTCCTCATAGGTTTACATTGCGCAAAACAATAGCATCTGTGGCACTGGGTGACAACTTATCTGCTCCAGCTGGAACGGCGACAACACGCTCCGTCTCAGCGGTAATCTTTGATCAGCCCCAGTGCTTTGTGTGATAAACATTGACTCGATCCCCACGGGCAATCAGTCTATAGTGCTGGCATCATGGGAGGTAATGTATGCATGTTGAATCTGCCGCAGGCCCTCACACCCGTGCACGTAAACACAGGCACGCAGACGGCTAGATGAATTGCTCCGCCACATAGAATAAATACATATCAGCTACAGTGAGCCGGGACGCTTTACTCTTTCCTATTAATCCTAGCCATGGTGATTTATTGCAGTGTGCTTGTCAACAGCCATATAGTCCCCTGGAACTGAGGACCGGCCGAGAGAAATAGTACAGTTTAAGAGTAAGGCCCAAAGTCTATTTATGTGCATTCTGCTTGACGCTGAAGGTGAATATATGGCTCGATTGGACAACAACTACCATTGGTGCAAAGAGGAATCGGTCAGTAAAATAAATCTATTCATCATAATCCAAGTTTTTAAGTGGATGTCTTTCTGGATGCGGTGACTGTAGAGATTTGCATTTGCCAAGGTGAGAGGTTGTGATGGTCAGTAATCAGATCTGAGCAGGAAGAGAACTGTTAACGGGCCAGTGTGTAAGTTACTGTATACAGTGTGTGCATGGCGCTGCATATTCAGATCCAAGTGTTAACTCTTTTTGATTAATACAGCCATGGAACTGTAACTAGAGAGACTGTGGTTTAAGAGCTCCATCTAGTGGAGGTTTATGAGGTAACAGGTATTTTTCCCAAGTTAGAGCTGGCATAAGTCTTCTTTTCCTTCCGGCTTTTCCCTTCAGGGGTCAGAATATATTAGACTTAATACGCTGATATTCTTCTTTTTGGCACAGTGGATGATATAGACTACGGGTTCCCAAAGTTGGGGATGAGTCGCAATATGATTTCCATATATATATATATATATATATATATATATATATATATATATATATATATATATATATAGATATATATATATATAGAGAGAGAGAGAGAGAGAGAGAGAGAGAGAGAGAGAGAGAGAGCATATCTTACACGTAACTGTAGTTTATCTCAAAACCATGCAAATTTGTTAACATGTTTACTGTTTTATTTTTATGCTTTTGTTCTGCTCCTGCATAATGTGTTCACTTATTAGTTTACATTGGGACTCCATTTACTGATGTATTCACCACTCTTGTATTACTAGAATGATAATATGGTTGTTGTGTTGTCGCTGTAACGTCGCTATATATTTGTATGTTCACCCTCTCAGGTGAGAGTGGGTGGGGGCGATTCTCTCACACTGTTTTTTGTGGGTCACGGTCTGAAAAGTTTGGAAACACCTGATACAGACATTATATGGCTCATATCATCTATCACAGAAGTGAAGGACATCGAGGACAGAGAGATGAAACGTCTTAACCTCAAACCTCCCAGATGCCTTGTTGGAAAACCTTTTTTTGTTGCCTATGAAGCAAATTGTTATTGGCCACCTTTCATGAACTGCTGTTACAACGGCATTAGCTAACACTCTGAAAATTGCTAGATAAACATTTCAACTCTCTTTTTCCTTTATTTTTTAATCCACAAATATGCAACTCTGTAATTACTACATTAACTTCTTTTTTCAGCTAATGTACATTTATGTAATTTTCTTTTAATGTACTGTATGTATTGCTCTTTCTGGTAATATTGTAAAAATAATAGCAATAGCAGACCAGCTGTATTGTCAAATCTATTATGTTAAGTGTATTTAGCAGGTGCCAAGCAATATTCCTATAGTTTAGAGGAAATCTTTACTTTATGTGGCAATAAACAGACTCTCATTCTGACACTGAACTAAAACTGCTGGAGCAGAGAACAGTCTGAATTTGGATGGCTGTGTGCCAGATAGTAATTTTTGAAGGTCTTCTCAAAAGGGCTTCTATTTAACTATTTACACCAACTCTTCTGCTGAAGTTCAAGTGTTGTAATAAACCATCAAAGGGACCTCGGGATGAAAATAGTTTTGCCAACCTCAGTTTCCAGGGTCAAGAATAAACTCACACCTAGAAATAGACAGTTATTTTTTTATTAATTTTGTTGTAAATTCGACACAGTTACAATATATAAAACCAACAAAGGACAGACACCTTTTCTCACAGCGGACACAAGGACACTTGGACTTTATGGACAAACATAAACTAAGGCCACTCCACTTTGAAAGCATTGTCCGTTTGAGAGAAGACAGCGGCTTTTTTTAGTCTAAGGTTGTGCGGTTACCGAGGACCTCAGAAAACTACACAGCACAATTTGAAAATGTATGAGTTGCAAGAAGAACAGGTTTATGTCAACTACAGAAATCAAATATGGATTTAAAAGCAGTAGGATATTGAGAGCGTTTTCTAAAATAGTAATAACTGTAAATGCAATGTAAACGTATCATGATTTAAAACATGATCTGATCTTGCAATTATTTTTTTTTGGTAGTGTAAATGACACGTTTTCCACAGCTAGATGGTGCTGTGGGGCTACTCTTCCAACCAAAGCCCCCTCCTCCTATTCCTCTCCTGAAATAAACTTATCTGGCACTCTCTCCTCTCTTCTCAAGCTTCACCTCTTTAGCCTGACTCCTTTTGTCTCTCTATATGCTCCTGTCTCTGCCAGTCTCTGCTTGTCCATCCTCTTTCTTCATCCATGGCTCTACTGTGAGGCCACAGCCTGCGTTTCACCTGCAGAGGTCAGCAGCTGCATGAGGCTGCCTGAAGCCGGACGGTCCACCCCTGTGGCCCAGTTGAAGAACAATCTGCAACAAAAAGAAAGAAAAGAAAGGACCTTTTAGAGTTAGATGGTTGCATTAACACACTGCTGTTTATCCTGTTTATCATTTTAAATGTAACAATGATTTAGACACTCTTTTACTGTTGCTCAATTTATACAAGCAGTTAGGCTACACCAGCTGAATGCTACATGCAACAATTATTGCCATTAGATGCACTGGCATAATAAAAATACACATTAGGTAAAATAACTCATTTGGCTCGAGGGCTTTAAAGAAATACATGAAAGCTTTTTGCAAATTCTCGCTCCATCTTCTAATGCTAAACAATAAAGAAAAAGTCCATTAAATACTGACTCTAATAGACACACTACTTTTTACATGTTTTTAGCTACATCTTAATTTTCTTACTTACATCTTACAAACTTGCTCTTTCAAATGAACTGCAAGTGTGACTTAATAGAAACTTTCATAGAACACCGGAAGTATTTTATTTTTTTTTTAACGGCATGATTGTGGAGTTGGCATGTTCCCCCCATGCTTACGTGGTTTTTTTCCAGGTACTCTGGTTTACCCCACTAACCTTTAAAAACATGCACACTATAGGCTAATCCTCCAGTCAGTAACAATGACCAAGGTACCGGCTCTAGATGGAAAGTGGCCCGGGCACTGCTCAAGCTCAGCTGCCCCTGCTCTTAACAGGTTGGAACGGAAGGTTAAATTAAATACAGAGAACAAATTTCTGTAAGGGGGGAAATAAATTGTACTTACTCACTTCTAACTAATTCACAATATAGCTGTTTGCTGGAATAGAAGTGTGACGAGGTAGGTAATGCAGAATATAGATAAATGTGAGTTATAGTCCTACTTTGCTTCGATATTTCTTTGGCATAAGTACCACTAATTATATTGTTTGATATGCTCTTGACAGCAATAGGTATACATCAAAGCTATTAGTTAAATAATAACCATAGATGGCTGTTTAATGGCAACATGAAGAAATTCACTTTTAAGACACTATACTAATTATAATGTACAATATGTGATGCTATAATAGCTAACCAAGTCACATCTATTATTCTCTATTTTGTCACCTGTAGGTTTTGCGGATGAGTGTCGTCATGGTGATGGAGACAAGGGACACTGAACTAGTACTTGGACTGTTTCTATTTCTGTCCTGAGTCCAGCATCTGTTTCCTCAGAGATTATCTACCTGGATCAAATCCCATCTAATCTTCTCATGCAGAGACCCCAAGCGAAATCAACACTAACTTGGCAATTAATAAGATAAGATATAATTATTCACATAAGGATTTATTACATTTGCATTCTATTAAATGTACGGCTTAGAATCATACAGCAGTATACAGAAAAAAACAAACAGTATGGAAATTAAGATATTTTTGAATGTGTCATTAAGGAGCAGTAGAATAAAAAAAAGCTCCTTTACGTTGTCTGACTTACTCTGCGATGTACTCCAGTGGAGTCCAGGTACTGAAGTCGGCGCTAGGCATGAACTTCCTGTTCATCGGTGTATCCAAGGTAACCCTGCCAAATGAAGTCGAGATGACAATCAGAGCGAAGCGGGGGAGCGCAAACACACAGCAGTAAACTGGGTCTTTGTGCATCTGGAAACAAGACTAATCCAGTCATCCATTCGTGGCTTAAAATATCATATCACATTCAACTACACTAACCTTTCTTATACATAAACAACTGACCCAACTTCCCAAGTGCTAATCCCTATGTAATGTAATGCAATAAAGTATGTAAAAAATGGTGAACCTTAGTAGTAGTAGTTAGTAATCGTTTTTAGCTATTAAGCATCAGTATATGTAAAACAAAGCCTTAATTCTGCATTAATAATCAAGTTTTAGTTATAGTCTCATGTAAAATTACTCAGTGGCTTAATCATTAAATCATTGTTAATTACAGAATTATAGTCTACTACTGTTTAAAAGTTTGTACTTACATAGTGTTTTACAAATATTTTGAAAGTTCAATTTTAATATGACAATCAGTCTTTCCCATCGATTAAAGAATGAACCTGAATAGCTTTCGAATTGTTCAAAATATTTATAATATGAATAGGCCAACTATGTTTGTTTCTTTGAATTATTTGAATCACAAATGTTCATTATTGTTCAATAAATAGTTCATATGTACTTATCAGTTTTAAAGATCTGCACAATATTCAGCTCAGGATATTAAATCCTCAAGGAGCACTAATTGTCTTCTGTTTCTTTTTTCATTATTTCTTCTCTTTTGTCATTTTTGTTGCACATATTACTGTTACTTATTGTTGTTCTTACTTAGTAATTTGTAATGCTCCATTACAATGCAAAATTACAAATACAAAGAACGGATGCTATACTAATCAACATGGACAATCTACCGCATTGGGCTTTTGAACAACAGAGAACTGCCAATGAACATCTGAGATCAGTGAGGCGCATGGCAGAACGCCACAAGAACTCCTTATTCCCCACTGCATGAGACTGTACAATCAATAAGTTAATGGAAGATGAAGTCTGAAGCCCTTACTTTGCTTTTTCATTTATTTGAAGAGACCTAACAAATGATTTTCACCTTGCGGATTAATAAAGTTAAGTATTATGTCACCTTTATACTGAATTAAGGTTTTAACAATGCAAGGTAAGATATAATTTGATTCCATTAACCTTTTAGAAACTAACTTTTTCATTTTTGACACACTGTACTATAGAAAGCGCATAATGCTCGCCTATACAGTTGGCACATAATGGTCCAGCATGACAACAGGGCTGTGGAGTAAGGGCTGCAGCAGAAAATGCAAGTCATGGGGCTAATGCTAACCAGATGTGACAGCAGGCTGGAGGCACAGTCAGAGAGCGCCAGCGCTGGTGGTAACAAAATACACCCCCAGAAAATACATTTACGGCTTCTCACGATGACAGTGCAGAAACACAAGCTCAGATTTAATAAACAAGCAGAGCGGAAGGTAACGCAAAGGCTGCCTCGTGCGTCATACGGCGAAAACATATGATGTGCACAGGCAGAGATTTCCCGGGTGGAAAATTGTCAGCATTAATCCGTCATTTTTATCTTCACCTTGCGCTTATCCTTTGAATGTAAGAAAAAAAAAAACATGTCACAGAGATAATTCCATGGTTCAAGAGCTGTAATCTTCCCTCCATTTCTATTAGGTGCTGCTGTGTGTAAGACATGAAAAAGACATTACTTCAGCCACTGTTGTGTTCACTTTAATTTGTTACTGTGCGTCTTCCATTCTTGTCACACTGTATATTGCTTCTGGGACAGACCTCAAGCCTAATCTGGTCTTTAAAAGCGACACAAAGGAGAAATTATTTTGGTCTCAGATGTAAAACTTGAGTTGCCATTGTGTGCAGGCTATTTCCCTCATTACACAGCAATTATTTCATACCCATGAGATCTTTAGACTTTGACACCAATTGCTTTCGTGGTACCATCCATCTCCATTTACGTGTGCTGTGGCAATGCTGCTTAGATTAAAGAGGACCAGTGAATCTTGATTATATCCTGGTGCAGTACTTACGGCAAAATTGCGACAGCGGCCGCTCCTGATGGCATCCCGCTGTTCTTGGCCGCTAAACTCTGACACAGCTGATGGACAGCAGCTTTGGCCATGCCATAACCAACCATGCCTGGAAACAAACACGATTCGTTTACTGGAGAAATATGTTACTGCTAGTACAAATTCAGTAAATGGATTGAGTTAGCAGTAGCTAGTTAGGTTAGGTACCTTTGAGATTCAGCTGTACATAATTGTTTCATTGAGAGTAAATACATTTTGCTGTCTATAATGATGACCAGGAATTACTTTAATGTCAAATTTTGCAGCTTTAGCAATGCATATGCTAATCTTGTCAGGCAGTTATCAGTTTAACAGTCTTTGATGAGGAGGCACATGTTCTAAAAGCGTTATCTAGTGTCCTGTAGACACTTAAACGTTCTAGTTTTTAGCTGGTGTCGCCTATGTGTTTGTATAAATAGAGCAGTAAAATATTGAGCCACTTGCTAATGTTCTCAGGTCACCTATAATGTGAATGTGCTCCACTAATACTTTATACTGAACTTTAATTGTTTGATACTACTACTTCAGCTGCTAGCTTCTCACACTATTAATTTAATTGCAGTTAAGATAACGTTTGGATTTTTTAGAGTCTTGACCAAAATTGATGGCTTCTGGGGGATCTCTGCTTAAAGTCAATGGGTAAAGGGACACACTTTTACACAAAATAAAACAACACAAGTTATTTTCATCAGTAGAGTGGGCCATAATAACTGCATAGTAGGTTAACTAGACTTTTGAACCCTAATTTCAAGTGAAACTGTAACCTACTTCTACTGCTCCATTGTGCAATCTTTTAAGCCACACAGGCACAGGTTAAACTCCAGTGCAGATTCTCCTCCCTAGGCCTTCTTGTTGAGGTCTAACACTGTTCCAGTTATTTTCTTGAGTGCGTTGCAGCTTCTGCATCTGGAATCACTGAGTGCTTTCTCTCCTCTTATAAAATGGTTTTCTGAAGAATGCCAGGCATCTGGTGTCCCCCCTAAACCAATCTTATGACAGGCATGCAGAAGTATCATAAAAACAACAGACCAATGGGAACGAGGGGTGGTGACAAGACTTTTCTAGTATGCTTTGTTTTTTTCCCTTTAAAGTAAGTCTGGATTTATTCAAAAGGTGAATCACATGTTTAGGGGAACAGACTAGGAGTTGCCTGGGTGCTAATCTCGATTGTTCGATGTTTAGTCAGTCACATTATTAGTACTTGTATTTAAAAGATATGAAAACTGTCCAGACATTAACTGAAGATCTATAGACACAGTTAACTTTAGCACATCTACACCTTATCAGCCACTTTTGAGGTGGAATGAGGTAATGTCGATCAATAAAAAAAAATCAATACACCACAATGTTGATTTTAAAGCACCATTCATTCTATTACTGTATATTGGCTAGCTTAGATGCCATATGCCTCTGCAATGATTAGACTTTAATCTTGCATGATGTGCACACTAAATATGTCCTTATAGTAAAGTGGACCAATAAATCCAGCTACATCATAAGGATTTGCCTCCCTCTTGTCAAATCTCCCCATCGAGTGTGTATTTTTTGAGTGAGAACATGTCTGTCGTCTGTGGTAAGTCATTTAATGGAGTGTTTTTCAGAGGACATTGTAGTTAAGTACAAAATAATGGTATATAAATGTATGTATGTAAAAATGTAAAATTCTTGTGATGCTGATTTTGTTCACAGCCCTGATTGGATAGTTTATTTTGAAGGCAGCACCTATTTGTGTAAAGGTGGAGCATTAGGGCTGATGAAGGTTAGACAGACTGAAACGTAGCCCAATTAAAAAATGAAGAGTGGGGCAGTTTTTTGGATTTAATTTCAAACTCCATTTGACACCAAATTCTGAAATGTTTGAAAAAAAAAAACATGAAAAAAGCAGTTTATGTGCAATGACAAGAAGTGATCAAACCTCATATACCCTAAAGAAAAAAAAGATTACGTTTAAAAGGTTGAGATTGAGGGTGCGAGTCAAAACAATAATGCCAATTCAAAACCAAAAACTGCCTTTGCAAATTTTCAAAAGTTTTGAGGGGACTGATTCCATAAAAACTGTCCTTCAAAATGTGAGCAGAATGTGGTTTATGGAAACAGAAGTCTGGTTATTTATTACAAAGAAAGTCACGAGGTTTTCAATCAAATATTGTCAATTAAATCCCTTAATAGTCTGTACTTTCTTTTAGTGTGTTAATGACATTCAGTGTTCAAATATTTGTTTTTCCTCACTACTTTCATCTCAGCGCTGTTAAACAGCAATCAAAGTCAACGCAATTACTCATTTTAATCTTCTCTCCTTTTTCCACTACACACAAGCTCATTAACAGTTTTACACTGGTTTGCTTGTTCAAAGTTGACAGAGGGGAAAGGAAAAGCTTGTGTATCTCTTAATACTTCAAGATACAAAACAATCACTTGAATTTATGTTTGAAAGTACCATGTTAAGACAAGCACAGTCGCACATGAGTACAGTATGAGAACCAGAACAATAGAGGCTTCCCCATACACTTTTAGTTAACAGTCTCTCCATGTGGACGATGTGTGAGGCCGTAAATGCTGAGTCATTGTCTTTCCTAAGCCAGAGACAATGCGCTTTGAGGCCGTGTGCCGTCTGCTGAGACAGGGCTTTGCATTGATTTGGATCAGAGCCCATCACATGTTTGGGATGGATTTGGGATGAGCCGGTGTGGTGGTCACATGGGAACACAATAAAGCCGTGAGGGCCACACGGCAGGGGGCAGGGCTGCGGTCACATGCTACTAGTATTTTTTACCATTACAATGACCAGTGGACTAAGGATTCAATTAAAATGTTAACAGTAGACAACTTTACACAATTCTGCAGCTCAAGTGAGATCATTCATCCAAGTAAAGCAAATTAAAGTGGTTTAGTGATAGGAATCTAGAAGCAATTTAAATGTGAGGTGAAATGTTTCCGAGCCGAGTTACCTACTTTTAAAGTTAAGCAATATAACAATATATAGAGATTCTTTGTTGTGGTGCCATATTTTAGTTTAAAAGTATTAAAATGCATAATATAATGATGATCACAGAGATTGGTTCAATATCTAGTTAAATTATAATCTCAATAGAGACTTGTCTTTGTAAATTTTGATCAACTTTATCATGACTTATAACTAACCAAGACCTGCTTGTGTAATGAGACCAATTTTTACGTACTTTGTGTCTTGTCTCTGCCTTGAACACAGAGATCTCTAACATATCATTCTTGTGAATTCTTGAATAGAAAATGTTATTTTATCCAATATCAAAAAATAGTGGAAAAAACTCTTCTGTTCACCTTTAGGAGTGCTAGAAAAAGTCCAAATGGTTCTTTTCATTGGTCCTGTTGGACTTTTATATCTGTTCACTTGGATTCTCTATTGGCCTTGACTTGGTCTTGCCACAACTGGGTTTTAACTTGGTCTTCATTGAACATTGAAAATAAGATTACAGTGGGCTTAGTGTCTGCAATATGACACTAAACTACTATACTGTGGTAAAATGTATGCAGTAATAGTGTATTAATACATGTTTTAGCCTGTTAAAAGTGAACGAGTGTAATTATGTGTCTTGTGACATATTTAGCATTTTTATTCTGTTGTTTTGTAGCTTTCATTTACCATGATAAAACTGTTTCATGTTACTAGTTTAATATATTAACTCTCCTTTTTAGTTTGTTTAAACAGTAATGGCTAAAAGGTTCTTCCAAGGTCACAGATACTATAGCAGAGCCATTAAAAGACAAACAAACCCTGACTTTTACTTTATGTGGCACTCTCTAAACACTGACTGACTCCTGCTTGATAGCTTATCGGCATTTGTGTCTTTTTTCCCCTTCTTATTTTATTTCCCGGATCCATTTTATTGATAGTTTTCCCTCTCATTACTGTGAGCCGTGTGAAATTCCCGGTGCCTCTGATCAGTATCTCTATTCCCCCGTTCAAAGCCCCACAGCGCTTTCTATTACTTCCATTATTTGGATTGGCAGCTCAGACAACAAAGATGTACGCACAATGCAGTGTCCAATAAGTCAAAGTCTGCCTGAAAAAAAGTGACGTGACACGAGGCCAAAGCGGGTCATGGTGATGGGAAGGGTAAACACAAACCTTCAACCTACCTCCAGTGCCGCAGAGGGCCGCTTTAGCCCCGGCCAAAGTCAACAGGCCGCCTGGTTTTAGATGCACAGCGGCGAGGTGGCTGGAGATGGTGGACGTCCAAACGCTCTGCTTCCACATCAGATCTGTGTTCTTGTATAAATCTAATAAACATAAAACAGTAAAAATTTTGAGGGATAATGTTTGTACTACAAGGTGGTTCTTGTGGTTTCTCTGTCAAACAACATAGATTCTTTAGCCCCTTTTACATCAAGCGGTACACTTAAATGTCGTTCATCCTTTTAGCAGCATTTTAGCTTAATAAACTCCAAATAAGTGAATACAAAGAGGTAAATGTCTCGTATAATTAGGTTTCATCTGTTGGTAGTTGGAGTTGGTATTTTATCCCAGATTTACACCAAACTTATGATCATCGCGTCATGTTCACTGAACGCAAGTGTATAGAAGCAGGTCTCAGCCATTTATGTGCATGTTACCTAATGTAAATACACTACACTAACTATCAAAACTGGCTGACTGTGTTCTGTTAGGGTGGGTTCACACAAAAAGTGATAAAATTCTATCCATTCTCATCGCCAGCACTTTTCTCAGGACAACTGCTCTCAGGTGTCCATTAAATCTTGTATTTTGGCTATTGCTTTGGCAGTGTCACTCTTTCTTCCCATGAAATTGCACTGACTACGTGTCGCTTGCCTTGCTCCCTCGCGTGTATCAGGAAATGAATGGTTTTCGGTTGCTTTAATTGCTTGTGTCACTTTTGGAGTGAGTGCTTTGGTCTGATTTAAGTGAATGGAGCTGTTTTCAAGGCAGGTATTTCATGTACTGACTGTAAAAGTAGAGCCAGAGAAATAAATTAATTTAGCTGGTTGCAGCCCTCACACTTAAAAAAATACAGGCCTTAATCTCTGCACTGTTCCCCTATTTATATTGTGCTTATAAAATGAACTTATGTAATTCTCAGCTTCGAAATGCATACTCATCAAAATTCACCAGATCCACGATTAATTATTTGTGTTTACTTCCTGTTTGTCTTATCTGCTCTGTGCAGTTGCTAAAATGTGGAAAATGTGTTCACTTTTTTCCTCTTTGAAATTCAGAAAGCCGAGAAACAAATGTTTATTTCTGCACTGTATGCAGCATATGATATAAATATAGTAAGTTATGTCACTATAGGATGGGTTCACCAACAAAGTTGATTCCTGCTATCCAATTTCAGTAAAATGCTATTTAAAATGACTTAAAAGAAGTTCAAAGTACAGGAGAATTGCACTGCACCATTAAAAATAAAACCTGGTTTTGTAAAGTGGTGTGTAAAATTAAACCCAGATTTAAGATTTGGGGTATGTAATAGAAGCAAAACTTACTATTAAATGTGTTGTGTATTTGCAACTTTTCAGTTTTGTTAATAGCAAAGCACCCTACATTTTGGTTTGCTACAAATTTACTTTACATCCTATAGAAACATGGAACTTGTTACGATGTCAGTGTTTATGTATTGGACCCTGCTTTAGCCATGAGGCTACACCCTTCATAAAAGAGAATCTGAGCTTGCCATACCAAACTAAAAGGTATCACACCACTTGTTGGAAACCGCTTGTGCCTCAGACTGAGTAATACAGTCTTTTTGAAGAAATGCCATGAGATTGTGATGACGGTAAACAACACTTGAA
The DNA here is from genome assembly GCA_036850595.1 of Rhyacichthys aspro. Taxonomy (NCBI): domain Eukaryota; kingdom Metazoa; phylum Chordata; class Actinopteri; order Gobiiformes; family Rhyacichthyidae; genus Rhyacichthys; species Rhyacichthys aspro. Next base: position 6,560,713 of record CM072157.1, on the reverse strand, counting down.
GGCTGACCTTTTGAGTTACAGTTTCCTCCCGCCCATCCTCCAGCCACACACAAGATGGCATCTACTTTCTGTTCGCCTAGCAACTGTGCCACTTCTGTCGTCACCTGTGCAGAACAGAGATATCATCAGCTTTTAATAAAGCCATGGACAACAAAGAAAGGCAGCATCGTTTTTGAAAGATACTGTTCACATCGTTTTCTTCCACAATCCTATTTTACTCAAAAAACACCTCATACCAGTTTGCTATCTTTTATAACAAAATCTTTACTACACTTGAATAGGCCAATATTGTTTAACATGTAATAAAAAAATAATGGTATTGTACGTTTTATATGCATTCAAAAGATCATTCCATTTCATTTCAGCCCCTTTAATGCTACACATAATGCTATATCAGTTTTAGTTACTGCCAGAACAAATATAGACATTTTATGTAATTTTACCTCAATGTTAATGTGACTGGACAGCAATTAGGTTGATATAATGCATGACATATACATAAATGGCCTAGTCTAGTCCACCATATGATCATAATTAAATATTGTTGGGATATGAAATTGTGTTCATGCTATTTGGTTTTGTGGAATAACATCCAGTATTTTTATTCTTTTGCAGAGTCACTTTATACGGTTAATAAGGTTACAGATTTCCTCATGCGCGACTGCTTAAAATGTAACTAACAGCTATGACAACCATTGTAATAGGAAACGCGCATGCTCCTGTCATTTCCATGTAATTCAGGGAGTGAATATTAAGTTTTCAGTCTCAAATAATAATTAAAAAATACCAGTAGATTGATTTCTCACCTGCCCTGCCTGCTCCGTAAAAGATTCACTCAACTTCACTATGACGTTCTCGTCCGCCTCCTCGTTGGCTACCATATCGATGTTAGCAACCCACTGCAATAAAACACATGACAGCTCCGGTTAGCGTATCAAAATAGTGGCATACATTAGCATAGCAGCCCGTTAGCATGTGGGACTCAGCTTCTGCACTCACCCATCCTTTGGACCTGAAATGCTCTACACACTTGGAGCCCAGAGCCCCCCTGCCGCCGTAGACGATGACCCGGTTAGCAGCCATGTTTAAGTT